>OX463778.1:600000-1187500 GCA_949825025.1 Siphlonurus alternatus
GCTCGCGCGCTCGTGGCTGGCGTAGGAATCATTACTTGTAACTTTACTTTGCACTGCCTTGCTGGCTGACTGCAGAGTCTGCAAATTACTAAGCAAAGTCAACGAATGACCTTTGCTTCTTGAGGGGTACAAATAGGAGATGACACAACTATGGAGATAATATTATTATGTTCATTCTACACAGTAACGAAAGTAAAATAAATCCTACCACAGACTTAATATATAGTTTTTTTCTGCTCCCGTTTATGAGGTACAGTAACAGATTTTATAGCAAAAAGGGCAGTCAGAAAATCGCGGTTCTAATCTAAGGCTTGAAAGATTATACTGCAGTATGCATACTGCAAATTATATTAATGTGAATACGTATTTGCTTACATCTCTGTAAACTGTTAAGCTGTTCAATGGTATTGAGAAAGAAAAACACTGAGAAAAAATAGAACTCTTACCTCTTTCTTTCCACTTAATTAATTGAAATAATTAGTGCCGCTGGATCTTTATAGCAGTTGGTGCACAAAGACAATCAAAATATTGACTTTTAAACTTCACAGATTTATAGGATGTGCACCTATGATATTCTAAATTCATTGCATTCAACACGTCAATAGTAAGCTGCCATGCAATATTATTTACATGTAATTAAGGTTGTATGCAAATAATATGTAATTAAATGTCTTCGTGTTGCTGAATATTTTCTTTTTCTGTAGACAAAAGATGAGGTCAAATAATTATGTAAGAGAAAAAAGCTTTACGTTGGTAACAACATTAACAATATATTAAGAATTAAAACCTCACACATACTGGATGACTATGATGTGTGGTTGTATGGTAAAATACGGATTTGCATTCGCTAACAAGGTTATGCACTTGACAGATTTCTTCATAATACACAGTATCATACTCCTGTGTATGTATACTCTGACTATGTATCAAATGTATGTATACAGTAGTATATAATAGAACACAATCTAGTCTATGTTGATTGACACACAGTACAGTATACCTCAAAGGATTTGCCTGCTTATAATCTTAAATTACAGCTACTGTAATACAGTACTTATCTGTAACCTTAAAAAAAAAAAAAAAAAAAAAAAAACAGTTTCAGGCAAAATTTTAACAAATAATTAAGTGCTTTGAAATTTAAGAGACACCCTTCAATTCTACTATAATACATAAAATATTATATGAATTATTATCTGTTCTGTACAAATTACATTAATATCAGGAAACATTTGGCACACATACTGTGTATCATACAATCAGACATCATCCACAGGACATGAAAATTGCAGCTCCTATAGTATGCATATATGATACTGTGTAAGTGTGTAATGAACTACATACATAAAAGAAAACAACTGTAGGAGTTCTGATTAAAAGTAGCAAAACTAGAGTTGTGCCGAAACTCTACGTATGCATATGGACTGCACAATCTTTAGGCGTTTACATAGAATGGACTACGATCTAGTTTGACTTATGTTTGCAAGTCTTTATAACAAAAACTCTCGGTCTGAACTGTGCACAAATACTTGTGAGTTATCAATAAAACGTACGAACACTTAAGAATTAAAAATAAGAACTTACCAATCCAGAAATTCTTTTAAAAACAATAATATTTTATAATTTCCATCATTTTCTCCCGAGAATTTTGAAGACCAGCTGATGAAAGTCGTCTGCTAGAAAGTGAAAATGTCGAAAACTTTAATATAATGCGCGGTATATTTTTAAAAAAGTCACTTTTAATTCTCGGAGATTATATAATTATATAGGCCTGTTCGTAAAAACCCTGCTCGGCGGCCGGTGTACACTTTCTACACCCAATCGACCTTATATCGCATGTACATAAGGTCGATTGGGTGCAGAAAGTGTACACCGAACAGGGTTTACGAACAGGCCTATTATATATACCCACGAGAAAAAAAACGTGAATAATTCGTCAATATGGGTGAAAATCTCACCCATATTCCCATACATTGAAATATATTGAAGTATGGCTCATGTAGATTGACGCTTCATTCAAGCATATTGACAAATTTTCAGCTATTTATGAAAATAGGTGAATTTCAAGCAGTTTCACTCACCCATATTGATCGACATATACTAACATATTTTCACACAATTGACTCGATCGTGCAGATTCACGCAGTTTCACGTATATCCAAGTATTTCTAATTTGGTGTGAACTTCACCTACATTGATGCCTGTTGACTTATTTTCACTCACCCATTTTGATAAAGTTTCAAGCATTTTCACGCATTCATTATTGCTCTACAATTAATATGAAGTAAATTGATTCATTTTGACGTACTTTCAGCTACTTTTGACACAATTTAAATTCACTCTTTTTGGCATATTTTCACGAACTTTCACCCTTTTACCGACCAAATTTTTACACCAAGTCTGTTCATGCATATTGACACATTTTAACATATTTTGACGAACTTTGACCCTTTTACTAACCAAATTTTTCCTTAATGTCCGTTCATGCATGTTAATTGACACTTAATTCTTGACATATTTTCACGAACTTTCACCCTTTTACCGACTAAATTTTTACACCAAGTCCGTTCATGCATATTGACACTTTTTGACATATTTTGACGAACTTTGACCCTTTTACTAACCAACTTTTTCCAGAAAGTCCGTTCATGCATATTGACACTTTTTGACATATTTTGACGAACTTTGACCCTTTTACTAACCAACTTTTTCCATAAAGTCCGTTCATGCATATTGACACTTTTTGACATATTTTGACGAACTTTGACCCTTTTACTAACCAACATTTTCCATAAAGTCCGTTCATGCATATTGACACTTTTTGACATATTTTGACGAACTTTGACCCTTTTACTAACCAACTTTTTCCATTAAGTCCGTTCATGCATATTGACACTTTTTGACATATTTTGACGAACTTTGACCCATTTATTAACCAACTTTCTTCACAAAGTCCGTTCGTCATGCATATTGACACTTTTTGACATATTTTGACGAACTTTGGCCCTTTTACTAACCAACTTTTTCCATAAAGTCCGTTCATGCATGTTGACACTTTTTGACATATTTTCACGAACTTTCACCCTTTTATCGACCAAATTTTTATACAAAGTCCGTTCATGCATATTGACACTTTTTGACATATTTTGACCCTTTTACTAACCAACTTTTTCCACAAAGTCCGTTCATGCAAGTTCACCTATTTTTACACTTTTTCAAGCAATTTCACACGTTTATCGACCAAATCTTCCCACAAAGTCCGTTTATGGAAGAGATAACACCTTTTTTTACAAAGTACATTCACCTGTATAGATTAATTGTCAAAATAGGTCAATATACGTCAGTGAACTTTGTAGAAATAATTGGTTAGTAAATACGTGGAAGTTCGTGAAAATATGTCAAAATGGGTCAAAATACGTAGTGGACTTTGTAGAAAAATTTGGTTAGTAAATACGTGGAAGTTCGTGAAAATATGTCAAAATGGGTTAATATACGTCAGTGAACTTTGTAGAAATAATTGGTTACTAAATACGTGGAAGTTCGCGAAAATACGTCAAAATGGGTCAAAATACGTCAATGGACATTGTAGAAAAATTTGGTTAGTAAATACGTGGAAGTTCGTGAAAATATGTCAAAATACGTCAGTGGACTTTGTTGACAAATTTGGTTAGTAAATACGTGGAAGTTCGCGAAAATATGTCAAAAAGTGCCAATGTGCGTGAATAGACTTTGTAAAAAAATTGTTCAAGAATTGAAAGTGGGGGAACTTCCGGTCATTCGACTTGGCGGTTGGTAGTTATACAACCCAGTGACCACATGGACGTCCCCGGGACGCCCCGGGGACATCCCTCTAAGGTCCCCGTTGGACATCCCCATCAAGGACATCCCCCATGTCCATCAAAAAAGGACGTCCCTGTGGACATCCCTCGGGGATGTTCCCTAATTTTCACTTGCCAATTATTTATTAATTCATCTTAAAATTTATACTAAAGAAGTTTATAGGGTCTTTTAGAATGAGGACTACAAGATTACCAAATAAAAAATTTGGATGCGTCGGGAATCGAACTCGGACCTTTTGGTTGATAGACGACGTCGTAGACAACTTGGATATTGCTCTTAGTTAGTAAAGTGTGATTTATTTGGGTATATAAATTGTAAAGTTTTGGGTGTTGTATAATATTTTAATATTACGAGCGAAGTTGCGTTTTTTTATTTTTTTTAAGCAAACTGGTACATTGGGAGATTGTTATTATTTAATACAACATTAAATATACTGAGATTTAAATTTTTTAAAAATAAATTAAAATAAAATTTTATAATTTTAATAAAAACATGTTTATACATTAATTAATTATAAATTGCAACGCTCAAATGCATCTCTAATTGTTAACAGACTTCGACATTAAAAAAAATATATTTTTAATTTTTTAGAAATTTTTAAAGGTCCCTCCGAGGACATTTGTGGGACGTTCAAGCGTCCCTCTAAAATCCCCGGGGGACTTTGATGGGACCTTGTTTATTTTTCATAGATATTTTTTTCTACGAGGATATTTTATTAAAAAAATTATTTTTCGGTGCAAAGTACGCACTTTAATATTAAGTAAAATATCACGTCTTATTTTAAATATTAATATTTTCATATAATATTTTAAATAATATTAACTATATTTGTATATTTTTAAAATCAGTACATAATAATGAACAGCACATATTATTATGATTTTAATGAAAACATTGACTAAAGGGTCCTTTCAAAGTCCCCCGGGGATGTTCAAGGGACAGCCGTGTTGCATCCCCAGGGGATGTTCTGAGAGACTTTCATAAAAATATCAAAAAACCTAGAAAAATATTTTCGAAGTGCGCATGTAGCTAAAACCTTTTTTAGAACACGGAAAACATGTTTAAAGTTAAAGGGTTTTGAAAACTAGCACGTAAAACGTTCAGGGATGTTGGGGGATCTTGCGGGGATGTTCGCAAGGTCCCCGGGATGTCCATGTGGTCACTGGGAAGATGACGACATAGCTAGAGGTGCGTGGAAGCTTCATGATTGTGGTGTTTATGAGGTGTTTAAGTGAAGTTTTACTTGTTCCTGAACATTAAATTGTTAATTAAAGTGAAGTTAGGTAATCATTCGTTTGTCCAATGTTAAAATTTGCAAGTTTTCCGCATTTTTAATGATGAAAAAAGAGAAAATGCGATGTTGAGTTCCCTCCGGCCGTACGGCACGTGTTTACAAAATGTCAGAATCGGATGTTTAGTCGTGTATTCAAGATAAGAAAAAGAAGATTAAAACACGAGAAGTCGTATATCAGATAAGTAAAATTAGTTCCTTAAATTATTTAAAAAATTACTATTATGAGGTATATATGAATTCGCTCATTATGATGGTTAAATTGAAACAGTTAAAGTTTGGCCCTATACGGTGTTTGCTTGGCTTTGTTGTTGTTTACATTCATCAGTAGGTACTTAGGGGGAACTGGAATCACTTGATTTATTGCTCCTAATTTAACATATTTTTAATTTTTTTAACAATAATTAATACGTAAGAAATGAATATACATAACTTGAACATATATATTTTTTTTATTTTACCTAGTTTCTTTATCATTATTCTTTGTTGTGCCGTTTCCCCCTCGTATTCAAAAGTCCGCGGGGAAAGCAATGGTAGGTGATTGGCTGATTTTTTTTCAGAATGTTAGGGTCAATATCAGTGCATAAGTGTCGTAAAATGGTCATTATTGACGTGAAATTTGGAGTCGATTTACATTTTATTTAATGATTTATTGTATTTTTCACAGATATCATTGGCAAATATTGCATTTTTTTCCATTTACTTGACATTTCAATCTATCAAATAAAATAATTCTCAAAAGTATCACAATCGTCATATCGCAGAAAATAAATAGTTTTTGGTATGCTACTACCATGTTAAATAGGTGCTTTTTGCCTACATTCACGTGACGTCATGTTTTTGTGACGTATGGTGAAAGACCCGTATATTATGATAATTAAATTATTTTTCAGTTAAATTATTCAAGCCTAGAGGGAATCAGTGAAAATTTATTGCTATAATATTCAACCCTATAGTAAATAAAGTTTTATTAGAGGCCTCATTTTACTGTATGCCTAGCTATATATTTCTGTTTGTAATAATACTTATAATTGTTATTTTTATTTTGCTCTTCATTTTTAATTGTGGTGTGGCAAGTGAGAACAATTTTCATTCTGTAAAAAATTTGCGAGCGTGTTTCTTTGTGGATTCTTTGCACATTTCAGGTATCGATGGACTGACGAGGCTATATGGAACTGCATTAACTTCAACGGTTCGGTGAGCTAGCCTATGACGAGAAATGTATGCTGTTGTGCGTGAAAATGTGTAAAAATGCGTGATGTATAATATGCATGAGTGAACTTAATAACAAAATTTGATCGATACTTTTATGTGAAAGTTCTTGAAAATATGTCAAAAAGTGTCAATATGCATGAACGGACTTGTTGTAAAAATTTGTTCCATAAAAGCGTGAAAATTCGTGAAAATATGTCAAAAAGTGTCAATATGCATGAACGGACTTTATGGAAAAAGTTGGTTAGTAAAAGGGCCAAAGTTCGTCAAAATATGTCAAAAAGTGTCAATATGCATGAACGGACTCTATGGAAAAAGTTGTAGTCTCTGGAATTTTGGCACCTATTTAGCCTCAGCTTGAGTTTTCTTGCTTTAATATATATGTCAAAGAGTTAATTAAGTTCGAAAGGTAATTAAACTGCATGCAGTGATCGATATATATATATATATATATATATATATATATATATATATATTATATGCATATAATATATGAAATGAATTTAAATAATCTTTATTTAGCTTTCGCTATTCGATCAGGCCGTATACAAATATAGTTTATATATTAATTGTTTTAATTAAACAATATAAAACAGGTGGATATCATAAAATTTATCATAGCTAGTTCATAGAATTTTATGATTTTTATGCCTACAGTACAATATTTTTAGGATACAAAAAACCATCTTTTTAATAATTATATATTTTACAGTTATATACCAATTATAGCTATAAAAAAAAATAAAATATATATTATTGACTTTTTAATTATTATATACATTTAATAAGATGTAAATGTAAGCTGTAAATCTTATACATTTATCTGGTATACAAAAATTTTTCTTTAACAAATTCTATACATAATCTTTTAAACATTTTTTTTGTAGAACAAATGTTTTATAGGCAATTAATTCATTAAGGGTAAGGTAACGCCACCAATGTTAAAAAAAATCCCTCTCACAAAAATTCTGAAAAAAATTTAAAATGTTCTCCTCTATACCCCCTATATCAGTACCTAAAATATCAGGTATACAAATACGATCTAGTTTTTGAGTTATAAATTTTTAAAGTTGACTACTTAACATGGAGAAATGAAACTCCCATGTTAAATTGGTCAACTTTAAAAATTCATAACTCAAAAACTAGATCGTATTTGTATACCTGATATTTTAGCTACATGATAGGGGGTGTAGAGGAGAACATTTTAAATTTTTTTCAGAATTTTTGTGAGAGGGATTTTTTTTAACTGTAACAGAACTTTTCTCTGTACCATAGCTACTCATTTAACTGGGGTTAGATTAACTCATACACGCGATTACCCTAAAATTATTTATTAAACTTCTATTACATACAGGCAACCGCGCCTGCCTAGCGGCAGACGCACGAGACGCTCGCGCGCTCGTGGCTGGCGTAGGAATGATCACTTGCATATTACACTTCTGCACTGCCAGGTTGGCTGAATGCAGAGTCTGCACGTTTATCTGCAGAGTCACCGATCTCACTCGGAACATTATTAATATAGGAGGTTACATGACTCCCCCCGCGGATAACATTTTGTCCTCAAAATGAGAAAAAAATAGTTTTACCATTAAAAAAAACTTTTAAAATTTAGTATGACTCATTGCAAGTAAATATTCCATGCACATTTAAAAAAAAAATCAACAATATTTTTATTCCATGTTGTAATCCTTGGATCTTGTTCACTCCTGACGATACGCTGCTCCTCGCGTAGTTATCTGAAACAAGAAAACGAAAAGGCGGTATCTCGTTTGGCAGAGGTTTGACCCACAGTACACTTCCAAATAATTACGTAGGCTTTATAGAAATTTTATTGTACAGGCACATTAATTACATTAACAAATTATGCAAATTCAAAACTTTGATGCACAATTTCATTATAGTTATTTTATTAACATTTCCGAAAGCCGCAAGTGTAGGAAGTTAAAACTATGCGCTTCTGTCAGCATCTTACTTGCTGGACTCTAGCACGCTTCCTGCTCTGCAATGCACGTGAAACTTACACTGCAAATTTCAATGTCAAAAGGACACTGAACATAAAGTACATACTGTGAAATTTTACACAGCTGAAAGCAAAAAATTATCTACATTTTATTTTATTAATGAATATTAATAACAACTTGCAAGAAAAAACACATCACTGTTTTTAAATTCTTTATAAACATTTTGTAACTGGATTTTTACTGAAGCATATTATTTAAAACACTTGATCATATACAACATTTATACACCAATATAATATTTTATTTTAGCACTTGAAATTTGGCCTGTAATTTTATTTTTTAACTAACTGGCTGGCATATGAGTACTTTTACTGTGTTACTTGCACACATATTATATTTTATTGGAACATCTCACAACTGTTTTATTAAATTTTATTTATTAATTAATTTATTTGGGAACTGTATAAATGCATCTTATTTATATACGCAACTCACAAAAACGACTACCTTTTTTATTAGTTAACATTCGCAGTCTCAAAAGCCACATCAAAAATTATAGACACAACCAATGTCCATTGCATTGCACGCATTCACGCATCTACTAGGCATTACTTTTACTTCGCACGCACCTCCATAATTATTATTTAATTCAGTATAGCAGTACAACTTTGCATTATAGCAAAATAAATTGGCTGTCCTTGCAGCTCACACTCGCGCGTTCGCGATAAATAAACATTTTACTGCTCAATAATAATTCATTTGCGTGCTTCTATTTACTCATTAAGTAACCTCTACCAATAAGAACTTGTATCCTCTGGAGGATTAGACAAAAAACAAGTAGCATCAGGTAATATATGTTGGTTAGCGCCCCATGCAGGGACTGGCGAATCCCAAGGCATCAACAAATTAAAAATGCTGCACATTTGGCTACAGATAATCTGCCGCCACAGAAAATCTTCAAATGCTTTTACTACTGCCCATTGTTTAACAAGTAGCTACATCGATAGCTGTACCACGCATGCCTTAATTACTCTTTTACTTACGGAGCATATCGCCACCCTTGGGCGAAAAATATGTGAAACTCAACATCGTATCACTTCCTTGATACGGAAAAACCCGCACTGGCTTGCCTCACGCTCTACCTGACGTGGTATGTTGCGCGGTCATATTTCACAATAGCATACAATTACACTGCTCCGGCATGCTACACATAATATGCGTGTCTCTATGTGCTTATTTCACTTTTACCCATTAATTGAGTTGCTTTTTCAAAATTTAACTGAATTGTTTCCTCTTATTACAGTTACCGATTTGTTACTAAAAAGTTGTGATAAAACTTTCAACTAGTGTAAAAACATACATGACTGCATGTGGCTCGTATTCTTAATATAGCATTAAAAATAATTAAGTAAAATAACCAAGAAATATTGTAGCATTATTGAACATTTTAAATTAAAATATGAGAGAAATATTTACTTCATGAAAATAATAATAAAAACTGATAATAATTATCACAGAATTGTACCACAAAAAGAACTACATAATTTTATCTCAATTAAAATAAAAATAATGCTTGAAACTGTACATCTTTTTAAACAAGCATATAAATAATTTAAAAACCAACGTTTTATCAACTGCT
Organism: Siphlonurus alternatus; assembly: GCA_949825025.1. Lineage (NCBI taxonomy): Eukaryota > Metazoa > Arthropoda > Insecta > Ephemeroptera > Siphlonuridae > Siphlonurus > Siphlonurus alternatus. The sequence goes on from OX463778.1 coordinate 609,941, forward strand.
TAAAACCAAAAACTCGAATTAAACTCAGTCTGTTTAGAGATCCATACAGTAACCTTTGCAGGATATATACCTACAGCTAGCGGTACAAGTACTCCTTCTATTAAAAAAAACTTCATTAAATACCAAGTTCTGACATTCTACAGCCACAATTTCAACAGCTCAATTAATTAGCTCAAAATAATTTCACAGATTTTTCCTCCACGCTGACATCAAACAATTTAGTTTAAAAATTAATGTTTGCATCTTATTAACTCTCTTTTTCTTTATTTTAAATGTAAAACAAGAAAAGAAAACGTAAATAAAGGATTTGACATGTTACAATTATTTTACCATTTTGCTGGTAAAAAACAAAACATTTTTTAATGTACATTTTCAGCAATTAATTACATTTTTTATGTGTGTACTCCTTTGAAATTTAATATCCCAGCTGATAAGCAAATTTCAGCTTTAAGAAAAATCACTACTTTTTCTCTCCTTGAATTTCATCAGTATTGTATATATTGTTCACAATTCACCTCACGAGCGACAAACACCACATGATACGAAAAATATTATTGCACGTAATTCTAGTACTCGATCATTTGCACTTTATATTTAATAGACTTTAAAAATCTCCAAGCCAGTATAAATTAAACTCTCACGAGAAAAACGCACTACAAATCCACTATTAAAACTTGTGCTTCGTTCTAAACATCGTCTTATTTGCTGTATATTTTCAATGAACGTTCACATTTATTTTTAAATGTTATAATTTATTTTGCCTCACAATTATTGCAATCAACAAATACAATCCCACTAAATGGAAAAAAAAACTTTGCATTTTCATTATTTATTAATTATTTGAACGAAAATTACAGTAAACTCAATGTGCCGCACTTACATTAAAACAAATTATAATAAATGTGGGTCAAACTTACCACTTTTCACTCTCTTTGACGTGGTCGGACGACTACATGGTCCGGTTGTACAAGACGAAGCTCTGAATGGTCCTCGATCATGGCACCGCACTCCTCCTGGAGTCGAAGATACATCTTGGACAACGACGTGGTCCGCAAGCCCTCTCGATGGGGGATGTCTTCTGCGACGAACCTAACTGTTGCATGAAGTTGAATTGATGCGGCCCTCGAATCTTCATGATGAACGCTGAACCACGGTATTGATGATTTCTTACTTTAAATTTTTCCACGTTGATCATATCCCAGCTAACACATAATTTCTGGCCGTGGTTTGGCCAAAGGTGGGCTTGCCCGCTTGGCCCACGACGGGCTGCCTCGCCTGGCCCCACCACTTTTTGGTCATCGGGTTGTCGTTGGGGCCCAGGTGGGCTGCCCCAGGAGCGTGAATATTTGGCCACGCTTTTGCTTACATATAATTTAATATTAGATAATTATTAATTTTGCAATATTATTGTTATTTCAGTAGTTATTATAATTTGTTTTGTGTATATGTACTTAACTTTATTTTGCGTTTATAGGTCGAGTTTCTGTTTGTGTCATAGAATTTTGTCAGGTCTATTTTACTTTCATTTCTTCAGGACATAGGTTTTCGTTATGGTAGCGTCAGGTTTGATTAAGAATTATATTAAATATTTCTTGATTAAGGTTATTTTAAAACTATATTAAGTAAAACTCAGGATTGTAAAATTAGCTTAAAGGTGCGCTGTGACGATACTCTCTCTCCACTTCTCTAAGTACAACTGAGTGGTTGAAAAATGGCTGCTAGTGAATTCCGTTATCAGAAGCACCAACCTAACCAAAATTTCACTGTATACCCACGTATAAATTTTGACTACTTTGGGCTTGGTTTGCTAGCCCAAAATAGCATTGCTAGCTCAAAATTACTTTCCTTCAAGTATCAGTTTGGGCTGCGAAGCCCAGAGTACCTCAAAATGGCTTTAAAGTGTTATTGAGCTATCTGAACTCAAATTTGCTTATAACCAAAGTAGCCCACGATTGTCCAATAATGCTTCAGGCTTTATTTAGACCAAACATGCTCATTTAAGCCTCCAGCTCAGATTGGAATTTTATAGCTTAAAATAGACCAGATTTGTGACCAAGCAATTTTAACCTAATTAAGACCAAACAAGCTTGAAACAAATTTAAGCTAGCTGTTGACCGTTTTAGCCCAAAATGGCACCTAATATCCCCAGGGTTGCAGTAAGCTTGTTATTGGCCAAAAAAGCTCAATTAAGCCCAAGCTCAACTTAGCTTCATGTAGCTGTATATTGACCAATCCAGCTAAAATAAATCTGAGCACCCTGTAGACCATTTCTGCCCAAAATAGCCATGAATGAATTCCTTGCCTCGGCCAGCACAAAGTGAGCCAAAAATGCTTAAAATGGCACTCTTCAGCCCAAACATGCCCTTTTTTACTCTGAAAGTATTCATGTGCTTGACCAAGCCCAAAATGGACCAAAAAAGCTTAAAAAGGCACTCTTTAGCCCAAACATACCCCTTTTTACTCTGAATGTATTCCTCAGGTTGGCTCAGTTCAAAATAGCCCAAAATAGCTTAAAATGGATTTTTTTTGCCCAAAGATGTTTTTTCCCTCCCTGAATGTACTGCATTGGTTAGGTAGCCCAAAGTGGACCAAAACAGCTTAAAATGGACCTCTTTTGCCCAAAGATGTGCCGGTCCACCCTGAATGTACTGCATTGGTTAAGGTAGCCCAAAGTGGACCAAAACAGCTTAAAATGGACCTCTTTTGCCCAAAGATGTGCCGATCCACCCTGAATGTACTGCATTGGTTAAGGTAGCTCTACCTTAACCAACGCAGTACATTCAGGGTGGATCGGCACATCTTTGGGCAAAAGAGGTCCATTTTAAGCTGTTTTGGTCCACTTTGGGCTACCTTAACCAATGCAGTACATTCAGGGTGGATCGGCACATCTTTGGGCAAAAGAGGTCCATTTTAAGCTGTTTTGGTCCACTTTGGGCTACCTTAGCCAATGCAGTACATTCAGGGTGGATCGGCACATCTTTGGGCAAAAGAGGTCCATTTTAAGCTGTTTTGGTCCACTTTGGGCTACCTTTACCAATGCAGTACATTCAAGGTGGATCGGCACATCTTTGGGAGCCCAAAGTGGACCAAAACAGCTTCAAATGGACCTCTTTTGCCCAGAGATGTGCCGATCCGCCCTGAATGTATGCATACTGCATTGATTTAGGTAACTTAAAGTGAACCATTACAGCTTAAAATAGACCTCATCTATAAGCTGGGTCTATTATATTTATCAGAATTATTTAAGTCGTCTGTCATGTTTACAAAGATTTCGCCATTTGTAGACTTTTGGAGATTAATTTAGCGCGTTTCCGATGGTTTCCGATCGGTTCCGAACTTCCGATCGCTCTGATTGGTTCATTTGAATTCATTTCTCTACCGGTTTTCCATCTGACTTGTAACAGTCGACAATGTTGTTGTTGTTGCAGTATGTATATTTCTTATAGTGTCCTAAGTAGTGTCATGTATCTATTATTTTAAGGTTTTCTTTAGTGTAGTAATGCGTTAATCATCTGCTAAGGTAAGCATACATGTATATAGTCTATATACATCAATATCTCAGGGTTAAAGTTGATTGGGAAATGTTTTTCTGTTCATGCCACCGGGTGGCATATCTCTAGCTCCTAATAGGTTTAAGCTGCTAACAATGCAGTTCCTCAGCCTATTCTTCCACAATTTTGAAGAAAAAAGCAGTTCTACACAGCCAAAATGTAAGGAAATAAATGAACAAAGGTTAATTTTGTTCTAAAATTGCGGTAAGTGGCACTTTTTACAATTTTAATAACAATTTCACAGCTATAATAAATGAAACTGTATTTCATTCAGGATATTATGCTCTCTAATTACTAATAGAATTGTTACAATGACCTCTTACATACGTACTGTATGCATACTGTATTTACCGTGTGCAAATAATATGCATTCAGTACGTTATTTGTACGTATATGATAAAAGAACAGAATAAACAGACACCTCATTTAATATGCATACCATGTGATTCTTGGGCCAGTCTCTTCCCCTCACAGTCAGCCAAGTATTCCTTTGCATTATTAGTGTCTGGTGTGCATGCATCAGCATGATGACAATACTGATTTTCCCCAGCTCTTAACCATGAATAAATTATATTATTTTATAGCAACTTTATCAACTTTGAGCTTCAAGTATCAACTAATTAATAGAATGCATTCATGGTCATAAAAGGCACATGTTTTTAGACAAAATATTTCTATCTTCATCTATTTTCGTTTGTTTTATGAAGCGTAACAACCCTTAAATACGGCTTGCCGCAGGGCACTTGTACAGCACCTGTCCTGTTCCTGATATATATAAATGATCTACCCCTAATTACTAAAGACAACAATTGCTTGTTTATACAGTATGCTGATGATTCTAACTTAAAAATAACGGCTGAAAATAATGAACAACTTGCTGAAAATGTTGCTACGCTATTAACAAAAGTAAAAATTCATTTTAATAATATTGGTCTAATGCTAAATGTAAATAAAACAGAAATATTGCAATTTCAGAATAAAAGGAATAAAAATCAAACCTTAGAATCTGTGCCAGTAGGCACACAAAATATTCCTCTAAATAATATTACAAAGTTTTTAGGATTAATTATTGATGCAAATTTGCGATGGATAGATCATATTGACTACACGAGTAAAAAGTTAGCATCGGTTATTTTTGCTATAAGTCAATTAAGGTATGACACCGAATTTGAATGCTTAAAAGTCTTATACTATGCAAATTTTTACTCTGTGTTAAAATATGGAATTATCTGCTGGGGAGATTCAATAGAAAGTCATAGATTATTTAAATTACAAAAAAAAGTTGTACGTCTAATGTGTTTCGCAAAAAAAAGGGCTACATGTGTGAAATTATTTAAGGAGCATGGTATATTACCTCTTCCTTGTATGTATATTTTAGAATGTGTGCTTAAAGTAAAAAGGAATTTGCTTCATTTCAGAGAACATGTTGTTAATCATAAGCATAATACAAGGAATGTCAAAAGTATTATAACTCCAATTTGGTGCAGACTTGATATGTACAAAAATGGTCCCTTTATGAGTTGTCTCCGGCTCTATAATAAACTCCCAAGTGATATAAAGTGCATTGAAAGTGATAAACTATTCCACGCAAGTGTTAAAAATATGTTACTGGATAAATGTTTTTATAGCGTCAAGAGCTACATGGACCATGATTTTGATCTTTAATAATTCTTTGTGCATGTTGTATATATTATACCTATTAATCACTCCTTCTCGGCCTTGTGGCCACCATGACCTGTCCTATTAACCTCAACAGTTATCTATACTTGATATATTGATTGTAGGAGAAATGGATTAATAAAAAATTTTGAATTTTTTTTTTGAATTTGAGCGATAATTCAGGTAAAGAATGTAATACATTCAGAGGAAAAAAGGCCATTTTGAGCTATTTTAGTCTATTTTTAGCTACTGTTAGTAATGCAGTACATTCAAGTTGAATAAGCACATCTTTGGGCCAAAGAGGTCCATTTTAAGCTGGTTTGGTCCACTTTGGGCTACCTTTACCAATGCAGTACATTCAGGGTGGATCGGCACATCTTTGGGCAAAAGAGGTCCATTTTAAGCTGTTTTGGTCCACTTTGGGCTACCTTTACCAATGCAGTACATTCAGGGTGGATCGGCACATCTTTGGGCAAAGGAGGTCCATTTTAAGCTGGTTTGGTCCACTTTGGGCTACCTTTACCAATGCAGTATATTCAGGGTGGATTGGCACATCTTTGGGCAAAAGAGGTCAATTTTAAGCAGTTTTGGTCCACTTTGGGCTACCTAAACCAATGCAGTATATTCAGGGTGGATCGGCACATCTTTGGGCAAAAGAGGTCCATTTTAAGCTGTTTTGGTCCACTTTGGGCTACCTTAGCCAATGCAGTATATTCAGGGTGGATCGGCACATCTTTGGGCAAAAGAGGTCCATTTTAAGCTGTTTTGGTCTATTTTGAGCTATATAAGCGTACTGGGGACAACCAGGGTAGAAAAGGTCAAGTTTGGGCAAATTTGGTCAATTTCCAGCTTGTTTAAGCATGGCATAGTTGGTTCAAACTGATTCATAATGAGCTACATAGAGCTATGGATTAAGTGGTGTATTGGTCCAGTTAGGGTTATATTGGGCTATTACAGCTCAATGTTACTTTTTTTGCTAGCCCAGATTTGCCCAAAATCGGCCAATTAGGTGCCTGTCGGAGTCTAATTGGGCTAGCAAAATTTTGGTCTTATTTGAGCTGATAAGCCCAAAGTGTAGTCAAAATTTATACGTGGGTACGTAACCTAATTTTACTTAATGAACTACGCAATTTGTTCGATTTTCTTTTAACTTAGAAATGTCCTGAAATGTTATTTTAAATATATTTTTTTACTACATAACGGGATTTTAAGGACAACTTTGTTACAAAATTTAAGTGTAATTCCGCGCTGCAGTTGGCATCTCTCAAACTCAGACGCGACTCAGACGGCTCTTCGAAAAATGGCAGCGTACTCACAAAACTTTTTATTTTCCTTTCTTCATTCGTAATATATATTCTTTACATATTTTCTAATTATTTACATTAAATAAGTATAAATTACTTATTTACGTATTTCACATAAACAATCAAGTTGTGCGAAATTTTATAATAATTAAATATAGTTAGAAAAAATTAAAATAATTAATTAACAAATTAATTTAAATTTTTAAATTTTATTGTTTATAATAATTAAATAATAATACTTGAAAAAAAAAAAAAAAAAAAAACGAAGAAAAAAAATTAAAGTTTGTCAGGAAAAATTTTGAAAATTCTAAGTCCCAAAGTTATTGCATGCCATATGGGGGCAAAAACCGTGCCCCATACGGCATGCCCAAGTGCTCGGGCTACCCAAAAGTCTCCCCAACTCGGCCCGCAAGTGGCAGCCTACACGCGGCTGCCGGGAAGCGGGCCGACGTTCGGCAGACTGTGGGCTGCCAGTTGCCCGACGCTTGCCCACAGTGCCCACCTTGGGCCTGCCACTGGCCAGACAAAGTGTGTTAGCTGGGATGTCTCTCTCCTTTACAAATGCTGCACTTTTCCGTCGTCTGGAGTACTGTGATTAAAACAACGTTGCCCCGAAGATTAGTAAAAAAATTGTAATAAATTCTTGTTAATTCTACCGACTTATTTTTACGCGCACTTTTTTAAGCCATTAAAATGCCCACTTTATATAGTAGCTTTAATTAAAATGTTCGAATGCCATTTGAAGATATGGCATCCCATTTCTCGACACCAATGTAACAGAGCTTTTTGCTGTACATTAGCTACTCATTTAACTGGGGTTAGATTAACTCATACACGCGATTACCCTAAAATTATTTATTAAACTTCTATTACATACAGGCAACCGCGCCTGCCTAGCGGCAGACGCACGAGACGCTCGCGCGCTCGTGGCTGGCGTAGGAATGATCACTTGCATATTACACTTCTGCACTGCCAGGTTGGCTGAATGCAGAGTCTGCACGTTTATCTGCAGAGTCACCGATCTCACTCGGAACATTATTAATATAGGAGGTTACATAACATTGGTGGCGTTACCTTACCCTAGTCGAAAAATAAGTGCTAATTAAGTGATAATTTGAGCAGTGGTTGACTACTTAAAACAAGTAGTTGACTACTTAAAGCAAGTAGTTGATTACTTAAAAACAATAAAGTAGTCAACTACTTGACTACTGCTCAAATTATCACTTAGCACTCTTATTTTTCGACTAGGGTACCCTTAAAATTCAAAATTCAAATTCAAAATTCAAAATATTTTTATTAATTCCATTTCTCCTACAATCATAATATCAATACATGATATATGTTTAGGTTTTTAGGACAAGTCAATAGTAACTAGCTAAGCTGTAAAAAGACAATTACACTATTATATAACATTAAAAACAAAAAATCAATTAACAATGATATCATTAAAGTCATAGTCCAAGTATTTCTGCACACTATAAAAGCACTTGTCAATTAACATTTTTTTCACAGCTGTTTGAAATAATTTCACATTTCCAATACATTTAATCTTACTTGGTAACTTATTATATAATCGGAGGCAGCTAAGAAACGGACCGTTTTTTACCACAGTTATAAATTGATCCTTCCGATCTATATTATATATGTTTGTTAATTTTAACATATTTTCTAAAATAATTATTGCAGCCTCTTAATTGTATTATAAATATGCATTTCACTATTCACTATATATATAATTTTGCTCTGTACGTACGTGTGCCGCCATATATGATCGACAATGATTTATTTATTATATTTAATCAGATCGAAAACAGACTACAGGTTAGGTAATCCGATTATAAATTATAAAGAATACAATATACTATACAATGATCGATATAACGAGCTATATAGGCGATATTATAGGCGAGCGGACTTCAAATTCGCGGTATATCATATTTTATAAATTATATATCAATTTATATCCATGAGATATACACGTATATATATATATATTATATATAATAGCCATTAATTGTTTTTATATTTATTATATACAAAAAGTTATATTTAATAGTTTTGATTGTTTTATATAAGTGCATGGATCGAGTATAAACGTGCATGTGTGTCGTCATGCGTGTATATACACACACATATATATATATATATATATATATATATATATATATATATATATAATATATAATATATATATATATATATATAATATATAATATATATATATATAATATATATATAATATATATATATAATATATATATATAATATATATATATACATATAAAAATTATATAATATATATATGATTGACATCATGGCGTACGGATTTGATTATTAAAATATATTATGTAGTTTAATTATGTCAATTAAGCTTGAATATTAAATATTCCAAGTATACAATAGAAAAAACAAAACCTGATGAACACATATTGCAACACTATAATGTCGGTTCATCAGTGCTGACGAGAATGTACGTTGAGCCAGTATAAAAGTATTGTGCCATCAAAACACTCAAAAGTGCCAGCCCAAAACGTTTTTGACACCGTGTTTATTATATAGCTGGGATGAATGCAAAGAAGAGATATATTATATGAATTATATATATATATATAATAATATATTCCCAACTTGTATTGGACATGTCGAGTTCCAGATTTTTTATTTGTAATATTATATGACTTATTCAAGTCTATAATACACTCTACACCCTATATTATAATCTAATGGAGTATCGACCTTAATTTTTTATTGCATAAATGGATAGAGCTAGGGTGCAAAGTTATGCTACCCTGATTTTTTTAGAGCCCGGGAACTATTTTTTAAAAATTATTGAAAGTACTTTTTGTGACGTCACGAAACGCCGCTCCTTAAGGGTAAGGTAACGCCACCAATGTTAAAAAAATTCCCTCTCACAAAAATTCTGAAAAAAAAAAAAAATGTTCTCATCTCCTCTACACCCCCTATCAGTAGCTAAAATATCAGGTGTACAAATACGATCTAGTTTTTGAGTTATGAATTTTTAAAGTTGACCAATTTAACATGAGAGTTTCATTTCTCCATGTTAAAGTAGTCAACTTTAAAAATTTATAACTCAAAAACTAGATCGTATTTGTATACCTGATATTTTAGGTACTGATAGGGGGTATAGAGGAGAACATTTTAATTTTTTTTCAGAATTTTTGTGAGAGGGATTTTTTTTTAACATTGGTGGCGTTACCTTACCCTTAAGAAAAAGATAGGACTTGCCGCCTCGTGACGTCACAAAAAGGATTTTAAATAATTTTTTAAAAATAGTTCCCGGGCTCTAAAAATTCTGAAAAAAAAAATCAGGGTAGCATAACTTTGCACCTTCTATCAATTTCTGCAATAAAAAAAATTTGAGGTTGATACTCCATTATGTGTGTTGTCGTTTAAATAAAATTAAAACGTATTAAGGGAAAAGGTTATCAGGTTAATTGTGTTGAACTGAAGGTATATATATGCTGCAATTATAAGAACATTTGTTGTTTTAAAAAAATGACTGCACATACATTTATAGATATACTATTAATTAAATATTTTTCTTTTCTATTTTACAGTTTTAAATATCCTATGGGATTTAACTTCTACTTAATTCAAAAATATGTTACTTTTGTCCTGCAGTAAATAATATATCAAGTACTACATGTATAGATCTGATATCATTATTCTGTTAACTTCAATTAATAGGACAGGGTACGCGTTGACCTATCCTTGTGATATTGTCATGTAAATATATTAATGAAACCAAGTTCATATTTTTGGAAATCACTTTTAATGGCTATTTACAAAGTAACAAATACATAGGTATATTTCTACTGTAACTTAATAGGTTGCCCAAGAAATAAAATTTTAATGTGCATAGTTTATAATACCTTGAAAAATTATTAGAAATTATATATAAAACATAAATAATATATATAGAATAATTATTTACATGTTTCACATTGACAAACTGCATTTATCATACTTTGATTTTAAGGGTAAGATAACACCGATCAGCTGCTTTTTTAGTTCCATTTGAATCATTTGATTAACATGTAAACCTTAGCAGACACAAAAATTCTGAAATATTTTTTAGATATAGATTTTAGTACCTAAAAGTCACAGAAAAAACTTCAAAATAATTATTCCAGCAAATTTTTTTCAATTAATTTTTTTAATTTTCAGCATAGGGCTTTCCCATGGAGAGCCAAAAACTAAAAACTTAATTAAAAAATCGTCTTGAATAATGGTTTTGAATATTTTTCTATGACTTTTAGGTACTAAAATCTATCTCTCAAACAAATTTCAGAATTTTTGTGTGTCTGCTAAGGTTAACATGTTAATCAAATGGAACTAAAAAAACAGCTGATCGGTGTTACCTTACTCTTAAAACCAAATCGGAAAAGAAACAAAATTATTAATTTTTACATAATACTCAAAAATTTGAATTAGCAAACAGTTTGGGGTAGAGTTCCTCTCTAAAAGGAAAGCTGTTATTGTATGACACAACAAATAATTAATTCATAAAAACAATAATCTACTTATTAAGAAGAATTGTGAGGATTCATTAGATTACAATCAATTAAATGTTTAAAATGTTCACAACCTACACATATATTTTTAGAATAACTATAACTTTGTTACTAATTAAATTTTCGAGTTTCATACCATGGAATTAAAACACTTCTAAGATCAGCAACTCATTAAGTGCACCTATACACTTCACTCTGCTTATAAAATACAAACACAGTAACCAATGCTAAGTCAGATGTAAAAAAGAAGAAAAAAATAAAATTAAACTTTTAATTAATGAAAACAATTTAACTTGCCTCATAAATTGAATTATAAATGTATCATAAACATGCACCCAAAGGTAAATCTAGTCTTGTATTGCACATAAGAAGAACCATGGGCACAAAACTAACTAGATTCTTTAATATAATAACGGCGGACTTTTACAAGCAATGAAAATTAAACACTTTAAGTAACTTGCATATCAAGATTAAAAAACACCAGATACTTAGCTAATGTATGTAATATAAAAAGGAGGCCCATAATGCAGGTGGTAAACTACCTTGAGGTGTTAAGTCCTCTGAATTAAAAAACTTAGTGACAATTCACAATATTGCAGTTTTTAATGAAAAGAAGAAGGTCCTGGAATTGAAATCTCACTTCAATACAAAGTGTTCTTGAAAATTTAATAACAATTTTTAAGGGATAAATTCTAGTAAAATAGTTGCAAGAAAATTTAATGGGAGTCTGACTACCAGTACTTCTCTATCAGATTTTATATATTTTTTTTTCTTTTTTTTTTTTAATTTTGAAAACTTCAATTCCAAGGTGACATTAGTATACAGACTTGCTTCCACAGAATTGAACGACGTCCGAGGTGTAAAAATTGTTCAATTTAATACATAAAAACTTTGATTATTCTAGCAAAATTGTTCAATTATAAAATGCAAGATCAGTTTTTACTGATAATTTTTCCACAAAAGCTATCAATCAAGTATGCAATTAAGAGAGCAAACAAATGTGAAATTATTTACCTGCGATTATGGTTATTTTTTAATCATGGTGGCTGCCTTTCTTATCTCAGATTGATTTAAGTCTCTTTATTTTAAGAGACATACATTATTGAATAATAACATATAATCTGCTTAGCAAATAAAACAAAAAATCAGTTCAAAAGGAAAAGCACATCTACAGTAATTGAATTACTTAACAAAGACACTTTCACTCAAATTTAATGGAACAATGTTAACATTATCAATTATAAACATCATACAAGAAAAAAAAAGCTAAATAATGATATCTATGTTATAAATCTAAAACAATCAAGCTTCCCTTATTAGTACATTCACATTAAACATTTTAGCTGAGCTACATTATCAAAATAGCAAATAAAATAATAAAAAAACATATAAACAAGGAAAATACATTTAACATTATCAAGGGCAGTTTATCTTAGTTTAATAACTGAAATTTACATTATTTACAGCAACAAGAAGACAAAACAAATGCACAAATCATAAGATTGCAGAATTTTTTTCGATGGCCTTAGCGATATACACTTCTCATAGCTTACTGAATAACACATTCTTCTATATCCCTACTCCTCCCCATAATATCGTAATGGGGGAGGGAAGGGAGACGGTACATGTAACATTGCAGGGAGTCATTCAATTTAAAACCTACAGTAATATTTTATATTTAAATTGATAAACCTTCTCAATAAAAAATGTGATTGAATGGCTGTCATATATAAATACTTTAAAACTTATAATTTTTATATTTGCTTTGCATTATTAGTAATTAAAATCACATTTCCAATAACAGCCAAGACTAGTTACAAATTTACAAAATATCATGCACATAAAAGAAGTCCAAAGACCAAATATTTTGCATGTTTCTACATAAATTACAAAGGTAGTTTATATATATTTACTAAAGGTACAATAATTTTTGAAGTTAATAATAAAATTTCATTATATTAAACAAAAACATAACTACATTTTATCATTTTTTTTTTTAAACTAAAAATGTGTTTTATTGAGCACTTGTTTGTACCGTTAAATTTTGTGAAGATGTTTCTTGAGGTTTGGCAAAAGAAGGAAGTTTACAACTGAGTTATTTTTTAGTAATGACATGAAACCTGCATGGCTATTGCGGAAGGAGGAAATATATCCGATTATGAATGTGACAGAATTAATGTTTGCAAGGGCTAAATGACCTGGCAAAGTTTAAATAATAAAAACAAAAGAACTGAGTGATCCGGTCGCTTGCTAACATGTGCCGAGGCAGACAGAAAGAGTGGGGCTGGGTAAGATTACGCCACCACGGGTTCAAAGTACTTGGCCAGTCCTCGATGAACAAGCATCTCGTTGACCATCACCGCCTGCAACAACAAAGCCCAGCGTCAGACAAAACAAATCACCAGATTAAAATGCACTTTTATTTTAGCAACTTCAAATCAATTTATAAAATTTGTACTAATAAAGTTGTAAGAGCAAGAGGTATAATAATATATATTTCAAATTCTTTAAAATTTACTTTTTAATATTACAACAATAATTTGACGACTAATTAAAAGTAAAATAAAATTTGACCTTTACCTGCACCATTGTTGTAACAAGACTTTCCTGTGTCTTTTATTGTCACTGAAGTGAAAGCGATTATCATATACGTAGTGACAATAATTACAGAGTGGGGGCATACATGACCAAAATGTGTCAATTGCCCCAAAATATCAACCAATCAATCAATAATTATAGACTTGCACATCAAGCGTGAGTTACAGCAATGGTGACGGTAAAAGTACATTTTTTAAAAAAATTATTTCTAATTTACTTTTTTAAATTGCTGTTCTAAGGTAATGGAAAATAATTCTAAAATGAAAATAATAACAACCTATTGGGGGGCATTCACAAAGCACTTTAACCCCCACTTTAGCCTACATTTTTATCCCGGGTGCTAAGCATGGTGCTAAGCCAGGGGCTAAAAATGGTTAGCACCCTTAGGGGCTTAGCACCCGGGATAAAAATTGAGGATAAAGTGGGGGTTAAAGGGCTTTGTGAATGCCCCTCATTATTTTGCTAAAAATCAAAAGGGGGGACAAAACAAAACATTGAAGATTTTCTCAGCATCAGTACTAACACTTACCATTGGACCATGAATGGATGAGAAGAGTCGTATGAATGGGGTACAGTTCTCGGCATACCCGACCACCTGTGCTTGCAGCACCTGGTCTCTGGTGAGTTCCTCGACACACTGTGTTGCCTGCTCGCTCCAGCCTTCTTCACCTGCCAATCAGAACCTCGTCAGCACCTTGCCTGTCTGCAGTGGCAACCAAGCTTACCATCGAGCCACGTGACATCAGCTAGGTAACACTCCGTGGCCTGGAAAGGCAGCATCATGAAGTCTGTACGTATCTGACGTAGCTCGCTCGTGGGCAGCGTCATGAAGCCACCATAGTCCACAAACTTGATGTCACACACTGTGCACTCCTCAGCCTTCTCCTCCCCCTCTCTCTCCTCACCAACTTCCGTCCTCACATCAATCACCTCTGCACGATACCAGCCACCCATTGACGGAGCGGCACATACAATGCCAGCTGCAATAATACATGTATTATAATTTTATATTAATTAATATGTTGCGACTGTAGGACTGTAGGAGTATTTAAAATAAAAGTAGATATTAATAACACACATAAAAAAGAGGTAAAATGTACAGCTGTTGACCCAGAAAGTTTTCTTTGACAAGAAATGGCAATAGAATTGATTGTTCTTCAAGCAATACTATTTCCACAAATTTTTGAAGGAAAATTTTCATGTTCTTGTAAACTTTACTAGATAAATTTGTCAGATTTGTGAAAGTTCGTTCGAGTGTTGATAATATTTATTTGCTACTCACGTGCTGGATTTGGCAGAGTTGGAGACTCGTCTTCAGTGTAGCACTGGGTCATGCTCATGATGAGTCTCGAGAGAACGGGGAAGGTGGGGTGTGTCGGCTGCTGCAGGAACATATGGCCAGCCGAGACAAGGCTCGACATGATCACGTCATTGTTCACTCCCTCAACCAGGTACATCTGCAAGCGCACCTAAGGGCGTCAGAGCCATTCGACACTAGCACAGCAGCCAGTCTTACCTGCAGAGACTCTGGGATCAGAGGGAAGCTGCCAGACGGAGGAAGGAACATCACACGTTCCAGCGTCACGCTTGGGTACTTCTTGACTGGGAATTTCTTACGAATAAGTTTCAGAGCTTCTTCAATGTCTGCTTGAGTACCTATAAAGAGAGAAACAACATTAGAAATCTTACAGTATAATATTTTTATATAAAAAGTATTAATTTGCTGCTAATGGCAAATTGCTATATAAGTACAATAAGAATAAATTTATGTGAAAATTAAACTGTTAAAAAATAAATACAAGGTAACAAGAAAAACTAAAATTTACATTTTTAATGAAATTGTAATATAATTAATTAATGTAATTTTCAGAAAGTCACAAAATATTTTATTTATTGTCATTTACTGTTTACAAAACTTGGTATTTACCTTCAACCGCACAGACTTTGTATTTCGGAGACTCTGGATGTCTTTTGACGAAAATACTAGAGTTTGTGTCAGACTTGATCTGTTGGACAAAGCATCCATGCTTGCCGATGAGCCTACCCACCAGCTGTTGTGGTATGACAAACTCAAAGACGCAGGGTTGTTTGTTGAGTGTCGTGACGGGCAGAGGCTTCTGCTCGGCAGTTGCAGGGCTGCTGCTGCTACTACTGCTGCTGGCAGGGGCTTGACGAGGGGTCCGTCCAGACTCAGAACAGGCTGATGAGCGAGAGGAGGTGGAGGTACGACGACTGCTGCCCACACGTCCTGCGCTCTTGCCAGCACCCTCTTCCAGCACTGGCGTTGTCACGTCACTACCACCCTTGCCACTGTCGTTGGAGCCCTGAGCAAGAAACATAAGTGCCATTAGTTTTAGGTGGTTTTGTATGAGATAAATATATATCGTCTTTTGTCCAGAATAATGAGCTATCTGCTTACCACGATTTCATTGCAATAATGAGCTACAGTATCTGCTTTTTAGGGTGAGCGCAATTATAAGCTGTAAGTAGCTATACTACAAAGTTCATTGTTGAGCTTGCCTGAAATAGCAAATAACTCATTATTCCCGAGGAAGGACGATATGTAATTTTTTATTTTTGTTCTCACTGAGTGATAACTAATAACCTTTGTAGCCTACCTTCTGGGAGTAGGTTACAATTTGATGGCTGCGACTGTTTCAAAAAGTTATCATAGTTATAAATAAGTACGTGTATTGACATTTTATATGTCTTTGACTCGACTTTTTCGTGAGCATTTATTTATTTAAAAAAAAAAAAAAAAAGATTTGAATAAAGCAACAAACAAGATAAGATTCCAGGCATATCTTTATGTCCTCATTAAATATTTGTTTAATTAATGCAATACCACCAGATTTTATCAAAACATTTTCCTTTATAATCTTAAAAAAAAAGTTTTTTTCTTTTTTTTTTTTTACTTATTTATGAATTAAATTAAACAATATCTGCGAAGCTTACCACACTGTGGGTGTCCGAGTCGTTGCTCATGGAGGGACTGGCGAGCATGGCCTCTGCTGGGCTGTGGTTGGCAGAGTCCCTGGGCTGGTGTGAGACGGTCTGTTCTTTGGAACTGGTCTCTTCCTCTGTTTGTTTGGGAGCAGAAGCAGACACATCCACACTGATCTTGGTCAGTACTGGCAAGGGGGCAGAGTCACCACTTTCACCAACAGACCCCTTGGTGGCCACAGCCGTAGGCTCTTCGACTTCAGTCATCTCAGTAGGAAGTGGGTCTTCACGCAGCGGAGTCTCTTCCACTACTGTCTCTAGAAACCTTTCAACTGGTGTAGACTGCACAACCTTATCAACTACTAGCTTATCAGTGCTATTGTTAATTACACCAACTTCAAATGACACACAATTAGTGTCAGTAACTATCATAGGTTTAATTTCAGCTTCTTCCACTGAAATTGATGAGGATTCTTGCTCCCAATCTTTAGCTCCTTCTTTGTTCACTTTCTCCTCGAGTGCTATAGGATAATTCTCTAGGTCTTTCACCTTCTTACTATCACTTTTAAGGTTGACACTCTTGTCGCTTATCAACACAATGTCTTCTATGGTAATGCTCTTATCAGTATTATCAGCAGCAGTAGCCAGGTTAGATTTAATCTCACCCTGGGTAGGTATCACTTGATATAAGTGATTTGTAACACTCTGATCTGACTGATATGAAAAAGAATTACACTTTTCTTCTCCTCCACAAGTAATGTCTAATATATCAGCTGACTTGCTGATGCCGTTAGACTCAAGATTCACTGCTTCTGGTTGTTGCGTTGCTAACGCTACAGTAGCGGAATCAGAGTCTGGACTTCCCCCGGGGTCAGTTTGACGCTTGGAGCTGCGGAGACGCCTGCGGTACCAGAGAATGCTCAGCACAAACACCGCGGTGGGCAGAGACCAGACAAGAACTTGACGTGACGACGACGCAGGCAGCACCATGGTGATGAGACGTGGCGGAATCCACAGTGAACACAGAACCCTGCACTTCGAGAGTAGAGGGTAGCGGCAGTTGCACAGTTCCCTGGAACCTGAAACAATCAAATATGCAAATGTTAGCAAACATTTTTACTGTCAATTCATAGTACGTATAACAATTTATGCCCTTAGTTAAATTAAGACGATCATCAAAAATAAAAATTTACAACAAATGAATGAATGAGAAATCACTTAAAACTTCATACATGCTTATTTAAATATGTTGTAATGTATACAGTATATTATCTACTGTATATTATATATATATATATATATAAAACACAATAGGATAGATTTATTTCCTTTGATCCTTTGATCAATCCTTTGATTATACAATATATTATTATATAATATATATAATACAATATAAATGTTAAGAAAGGAAATGTAAATTGTATGTGTGTGTGATACATGTAAATCCTTTTTATTTTACTATCAGTGGCAAGAAAGACTTATCATTAAAATAATTGCAGTAATAAATTTAATGTATAATTTATTTTATCTACTTCAAACTGAGATCTTTTGCAAGAACCTGTCAACATAACAGTTTATCAGTAAAGCTACTTGCTGAGGTGGCATTTTGTCACAGGTATCTTATATCACTCTCTTTTTCCAGTCTCCCATAAATTTGCAAGCCAATGGTAGGAAGATTGCTTATCAACATAATCCCCTCCCCCCTCCCCGGTATACCAACCATGATAAGCAGGCAAAGTCTCTTTAGATTCCCAATTTTCCAAGGCATGACTTACTTCCTTGCCAACATAATACTTTCAGTGACACTATCTTAATTAAGGGTGCATTAATTTTTTAACAATGGTCTTTATATTTTATGTACATGACGTTGTAAGTCACAGAAGTCCATTGTGTCATAACTAAATATATTTGCATCAATAATATAATATAATAATAATATTGATATCAGAAAATATTTTATGTTGATTAAAATGTGATTTGGCTTTATATTACTTGTTGTTGTTCTACTAATTAGTAATGCCATTTAGTAATGAATCTAGAATTTATTATTATTACTATTTGTAAATTTACTTTAAATTAACTTATTAACAACAACAGTGAGGAAGAGAACTGAAAGAAAGAAAAGGGGGGAGAGGGGGGTGCAAAGAATTTAGATTGGCTGTTACATAATCGTTGGGAAGGGGAAGGGGGGGGGGCACCCACTAACGACAACTCTTTGCTGACTATACGACGTACTATTTTAAAGCCTTTGTTTATATTTTAAAGCACTTGAAATTTTTATTATTAAAATTCTTATAACGTTAGGGCCGTCTGAAACAGAATCGCATGATTTCGCAGCGAATATTATATGATAAAAAAAATTAAGAACCTATGCAATCAGGTGTGTGCGCGCACATAGCTTCGTTTCGTATTCGATCGTACGTTTCTAATTTAGAATCGGTTCCAAATTTTTATCACACACCATACGATGCGATACGAAGGCAGTGTGTGACCTCCTTTAAATTTATTTATACTATCTTTAAGTTGCGGTGGTGGTGATATGCAAGTTGCATACGATCAATTGGTCTGCTACTAGTAGTGCTTGCGGCTGCTTCCAAGATGAACGCACAGACACACACACGTACGTGTATATTTAAGGCAACCCGTCGGTCGGCACGTGACTGTGTGTAAAAATAACGTGAACAACGCATGACTCGGTGAAAAGTTTTAGGATGAAGGTGGCCAGCCCTCTGAGTCTTCTCTAAAAGTCGGCACGTTTTAAATTAAATAGCCTTGATCAACAACGCTTCGCACGCTTTACCTATATCATCATCATGTGGATAACTCGCGTACGTTTGACATTCAGTCCATCCTGCTACTGAACTAGCACCTATATAACAAATATACTACTGTTAACTTAATTAGGTTTGCAAATTATCTAGTGCCAGACTGCCTTCCCGTTATTATATTTGAATTTGAGCTTAATAGAACAAAATTTTATTATGTATTATAAAAAATTACAGGATACTGTTCATTAAATCAGTTGTAAACTAAAAACATAATGTACGTTTTAATATTATACAGTGATAAAATCTATATCACGTTTTACAAAATGGAAACATGTAGGTAACTAATAGAAAAATTTAATAAAGTAGGCAAACTATTTAGAAAACATTAAGGAAGAAAAAAAAATGAAAATATGATTAATATAATTAATTGTTATACAGTCGGGGCAAGAAAAAAAAAGAAGAGAGAAAAAAACTTTTCAGATTAAAAAATCAAATGTTAATGACGGAAATAAGTTTTTATTTTTTCATCAAAACCAATTTTGAAGTAAAAAAAAAAAAAAAACTTATGTCCCTTCAAAAGTCTGCGATTCCGAATTAGTCGACCCTAAGTCCATATAAATACGTTTCCAGCTGTCAACCAACAAGAAACAAAAACATTGTCACGTTATAAATGTTATATCAGCAAAGGCTCCACGATGGCTGGTTGGTGTTGTCAAGCGAGTAAACTGCTTTTTTTCATTATTATTTGTTAGATTGGCGCTCTTGCGACAAAATCCACCTCCTTCCAAACCCTCATCCGAGCGAGTAACCTGTTTTTCCGTGCAGCAGGACATAAACTGGATCAGAGTTATGCATCAAAGAGTTCAGACATCAACTTTGGTATGGGGCCACCAGCAAGAGGCCAGAGGCGCGATCATACTGATGCTCAGAGCACGAACTGTAATTAGCATCATACTCAGTACGCAACAACGTTTAACTTTTTATAGCACTCGATGTAATAACAGCCCCAGTTTTCAATTTTAAATATGGTGAACGTACAGAGAACAACTTTACCCTGCAATCTACATTTATTAATATTAATATGAGCCAATGAGTATGTATAGCCATCATCATATCGTGAACATTTAACATTATAATTATATAAATAATGATAAAAAAAACACCGAAGCTGATAAATTAAAACAAAAATAATAAATAAATTTAAAAAGAAAGAGTGAATTTGTTTGATTTTTTATTTCATCCGTCCACAAAACTGAAGTTTTAAAAAATTCCAAGTATTATTATAGAATTAGAAATAATCTGGTCAAAGCAAAACATTAGGACATAAATGAAAATAATAAAACACTGTTGAGAAAATATAAATGTCCTAATATACTTTATACGAGTAAGATATATAACTCGTTGCTAGATATATCTTACTAGCACTACGCGTTGGGGTCGATAATGGAACGGGCGGGTCTACGAGGGCTAATGAATGCAGGGAGGGTGGGGCACGCACGTGGGCGGCCACGACACGTGGTGCGGTCTGCTTTGGGACGGCTGGCCTTGCTCACTGACACCGCCTCTCGTGGCAGGCGAAAGGGATAATAAGTAAATACACCAGCAAATTGAAGTATACGCGATTCGCGATTGAGATTAAAATATTGGTAAAATCAATACAGAATGTCAAACAATATGCAGTTGTTTCATTAATTTTTTTGCATGATCTATATAAATCACTAATCAATAGACAACAATTCAAAGGTCCAGGCAAGCGGGCCAACGATTGGACAGGTGTATCGCGAGAGAGTCACCATCAATGACCAATGCATTGATGGTGACGACGAAAAGAATAATTGACATTCATTGACCATTGAATGAGCAGCAACATCGATGTAAAGTTTTTAAATACGCAAACTGTACGCATAAAATAAATAATGTTATAATACGCGCGTATGTTAATCGAGACTCGAGAGGGCTTTAAAATTTTAAGACACGCTTGCATTTCGTTTCAGGAGGCGACCACAAGAGTTATCTTCTGCAGAGCGTTGTACAAGAAGACGACATGCAGGTCTTAGAACAACAATCCGCAAGGTCCGGTCCGCGGTCATCGCTTGGGGACCACACCCATCATCGGCTCGCGGTTCGCAGGGGAGGCGGGGCCGGTCTAGCTGGTCGGGGGAGGGCAGCAAGCCCCTCCTCAGCCCCGGGGAGTGAAAACCTGCTCTCACTTCCACACAGGTGTCCGTAACTCGATCGCAGCAAAGTATACCGTGCTTGACAACTATACCGACATACCGCCAACGCAAACGTTTACATTAATACTGATACTTTAACGTAGCAAACAGCTTTGCAAATAAGTAATTAAAGCGGTATATACAAACAAAGCAACATTTATAAGTGGTATTACAATTTTAATTCCCGTCCAGCATTATTAAACGACAGAAACGTTGTGAAATGACGAAACAAAATTGACATGGGAAGCAATGACAACATTTATTTGTCCTATCGAGCAAACTGTACACAATATTAACATAAAAACCCTTAGCTTTCATGACGCTGAACTATTTTTAAAAGAAATGTGAATTCCTAGTATTTGAACAACAAAAACTAGAAGCAATGATGTTCGATGAGATCAATTTAATATAACAATCACGAATCGAGTGCAGTGCACTTTATATTACAATACCTGGCATGTATAATGAAAGGGTTCGTGTGTAACATTAAAATTCTCAACGTAAGATTATATTATTTATATAATTATATAGATATTTGATACGGCGTACTATTCTTTTTGTTTTTTTTTCATTGAAGAAAATTACGAATCGTGACAATCTCTCATCAAATCAAGATTATTTTTTAGGTCTATGCGGTCTATTAACCCACCATAGTTGATTGTAAGTACATGGGTATAACCGAGCAGATTGTGGTTTATATCAATCAGAAAATCGCCAGAAAACAACGATCAAAACTGCATGACTACATAGAATATAGTGGAGTCGTAGTGCTGAATTATTAAAATTGAACACATAAATAAACCAGCCATTCCTTCTGTACAAGAAAAATATCCGCAAGACTGTAAAACTCACAACATTTTGGCAGTAACACAAAAAAAGCATGAAAAATATTTAGCAATAACAAAAATACTCTATACAACAACGCAATAAACAAAATAAAATATACTGTTAAATCTGCATTGTATATTAAGTGTCTTGTCTCAATTAGTTCAGACAAGCTAATATCTAGTACGTGAGATTGATCGTTATAGTTTGCAAGAAATTGAGAGACTTGCATAATAAATCTAATATGAAGACACAATGTTCGCTATAACAAATTTAATTAAATTTCTCTAAGCAGCAGTACAAGGATGCTGGTACGTGGAAAGGAGCGTCGTGACTAGGGGGCGGCACTGCGGGGGAGACGAACCAAGGCCCCCAGGCCTCACTGAACTCGATTAAACCAACCTTCATTACAAAGAGAACAACATTCAACTTTCTATAAATTACGACTTAGGAATTATTACTCGGAATAATTGCTACGTATATTTTTTTTTTAAAGCAATATCATCAAAGATTTTTCTCCGATCTTATAAATTAATATTTTTAAAACAATCATGTATCTTAATAATTATTGCATTAAATAATCCTTGATTTAATTAGTTATAGTTTCATAAACAAACTACAATTTAGTCAATTTTAAATGCTGCATGCATGGCGTAATAAATTGAATTATTTAATTGTTCTGCTTCTTTCACGCTTTTTATATTTATAATTATATACAGTAAATGCAATAATTTTTTTAAACATTATAACTAACTTGAAATCGATTAAATTTTTTGAGATGCTTTATTAATCGTGTGTAAAAAGTAAAAATCATCCAAGTAAAATTAGTTATTATCACCATGTATACAGCATCCGTGTGGCAGTGGAAGATAAAATAAAATCGTTTTAAAAAAATCATTCACACCACATGCGTTTCATTCACGTGAACGAGCGGCAAATGACGCGGCGAGCTCTATATATTATATTATACCGCTACGTCTTGCGATGGACGCAGTGCGATTATGAGAGGTGATTTAACTAAGAGAGAGACAGAGAAACGAGAAAGATGACGTAACGACCGATCTGAGTGATCTGGCTCGCCAAGGGTCAATCACCTGAACACCGCCGCCCGCCGCAACATTACACGCTTATATACATTCTCGCACGGATACAGAGCGCTGGTAGCAGTCATTATATTTATCAATCTGAACCAAAGCACAATACGTCATTTTATATTTGTACTGTACACAGTCGTTTGTTGAAGTTAAAACCAAGCTACATGTACTGAGTCACCGATTCTTAAAAACATATTAACTATTAATTATTATAACTGAAGTTATAATAATTATAATAATAAATATAATAACATTATGAAGAAATGTGTGAATACGTAAAATCTATGAATTTTATAAAATGTTATACGAAATTATAAATTATGCAATGCATTATGCGCCTATATTACAGCAAAAATTATATACCGCAGGGCAATGAATATTTTGATTATTTTGATATCATATTTTTCATAGTTTTCTTATAACCTCACAACAACGTAATACATTATACGTGGTAATACGCCGATGAACCTCCCACATGCCGTGAATACTACACGGTCACACCCCAAAACGTGGTGCAATAAAATTTGAGCACCATAAACTAAATGACAAAAAATATTTGTTTACTAAAGAAGATAGTAAAACAGTTGAATCTAATTATGCAGTCGGATATGCTACTTACATGATACGAATGCAAGAGATAAGGTGATTATGAGAGACGGAGCCACGTGATGACTGCTACGTCTGGATCGATACGGCGGGGGACCAGCGATTCAATACGACCATGCAGCACCCACAACCCCTTCTGCGACGGCGCGCACTGCAGCACTGAGGCGCCAGCTCCAAGGTCGGGGTCAGACGTGCACTACCCCAACCAACTCTGCTTATTAATGACGAAAAATCTCGTGTGCAAATTTTATATCTGATGCATGATGTATTGTACAGTTAGTTAACTGATTTATTTTGCATCTTTTTTATCATGCCATGCGAGTTATTAAGAGTTGACTTAATCAATCAAATATTTGCAGACAGTGAGAATAAAACAATGTCTCGTTCTCATGCAGCAAGATTTTAATATATACTGCATGCATAATAATATCAACACTAAATAGGAAAACTTTTTTTAATTACTTTTCAACTACCGTTCGCTTTTAAGACAATAAATACTTTGCATAATTTTTCGTTTTTCATTGCATGGAGTTACACCATTATATTATGTTAATAATGTAGGTCCATGCAATTCGTTGTTGGAGAACCAAAACATTGATGCATGCATGATGATGATTGAGGAATAACTTTTTTAACGATATAACAGCATTGCTGCTTCCGTTCGTTAGGGAACTATTCCGAGGAGATAACTGCATCATTTTTTAACAAGGCTAGTGAACAATTTTTGTAACAAAGATCACAGGAAACAAATAATATGTTTCTATAACTTGTTAGCATTTATAAGTGTCGATTTGCAACGACGACGTTTAAGTGCTACTATATTCACGTCAGGTTTACTGTACATGCAAGTCTAATTGACTAATGCATACTGGTTACTACAAACAAAAACTCGACTTGATGTATTGAGAGATAAATGCTTGCTCTCTTTACCATCAAGACTGCAATGTATCCATCCCTGACAGGCAACCAGTGTGATTCTGTGGAGTGTATTCCGCTGCAGTCGAAACAAATGAAACAAGAATTGTAAATCTTAGAGCGTTTCTGTCTTTTGCAATCTCCATGTAAGATTATGAATATGTCAAAAATTTCAGAATACATGTCATGTATACAATTTTGAGTAGGTATATTGTTTACAATAAATAGCTCTTTTATGATGTAAACACGTCAGTTATACAGTCCCTACAAGCATTACATAAAATATTGTTTTTACCCTTGCCTGCATGGCTAATGCTGGGTTGAAGAACTATAATATAATGAATTGAATTAATGTGATCATTGGTATTTTAAGACTAAAAATTGACTTTTTAATAGTTTCATACCACATTTATAAAATCCATAAATAAATCAATAAATATTGTTTTTTAGCGAATTAAATTTTCGTTGCTATTATTTGTGAATTTAATATATACAGTATAATACATAAGATTATTTAAGAGTTAAATAATTAAAAAAAAAACTGCAATGTACATCATGAATGCCGGTTTGTACAGGCTACTGTTAATTCGTGGTTGATAATAAATTTTATAAATTTACAACTATTTTATGTAACTCTCTTAAATTTGTCTGCTCTTGACGACCACTTACTTTAATGAAAAAACAAACAAACTAAATTTAGTCGTGATACAGTATTTATTATAAATACTTGCTAGCAGGTAATATAGTTTAATTGGCAAAGAAAACAAAGCGTGAGATACTTATAAACGTTTAAGAAAAAATAGCGTGTAGTACAATGAACTGTTAAAATTCAAGTAATTTAAAAATGGAAAATGTATAATATATGAAAGAATTATAATATTGCATGCATATTTTTAAGAGTTGTCCTAATTATTTTGGCTGTCCTAAATTTGTGCCTTGTCCATTACAAACGAACAAGTAATTTTCAAACCAGACATACAATGTTATCACAATCACAATGTCGAGTAAAAACATGTTACTTTGACTGACAACAGTCATATCATATAATAAAAGTAGTAACATCTTGCACCAAAACAACCATAGTTGCACATCGCACGTCAGCAATTCCGCAGTCCCACTCCACGAGTGCAAATTTTGAGCGAGACCTGCACTTATTGTTAGAAACACATTCCCAAATATACCATTGGCTTTGATGAGTATCCCTCATCATGCGTGTCAAATTTGTGTTTACATCAGCGTAAACGTATATATATACATATATATATATATATATATATATATATATATATATATATATATATATATATATATATATATATATATATATATATTCTTATATATTATATCAACAAATAAAAACATTAGATATTTAAAAAAGCAGTGGTATACAGTAAAAAATATTATATTAAATTATTAATGTTATTTCTCTTCTCTAATTTAAATTATCTAATGTGCAATGCAGCATATAATCTCTTCTGCAGTAAAAACTTACTAAACTAATTTAAAAAGAGGAATAACAATTTAGTCTAGAAAATTCTATTTAGTCATTTTAGTCTAGTTCATTTTGTATAACGTTATCAGAATCATTTTATTTTTCATGAAATTTTAAATTTTACTATCTACTAAAACTATATACATACTTTGGTGTGCTGTCATTTATTTTTTGTAAATGGCCTCATAAGTAATTAAAGGTGGAAATAGTTTAAATGTGTTATCAATTCTTACATCCTATAATTAAAAAATACTACAATTATAAATAATTATTATAAATGCATATGCACACATGCAGGTCACAAGATACACGAGGGTTTAATTTTACGTGTTTGTTAAAATATATTTCAAGACTTTTATTAGAAATTCTTAACTTGTCTCCTTTATTTTCCTATAATGGACAACTTGCACATGATGCCAAAATTTTATTGCAGAAATGAATAGTGGGTATCAGTATATTATGCTACTCTGAATTTTTTCAGATTTTTTTTTTGAGACCCAAAACTATTTTTAAATAATTATTGAATGTGCGGCCACGCCCCCTGGAGGCGTCAATAGGCGTCCAGTCTCTATCCTTTTTATTAAGGATTCAGGGGTGCCAACTGAAATCACAGAACTTTCAATAATTATTTAAAAATAGTTCCGAGACTCAAAAAAATCTGAAAAAATTTAGAGTAGCATAATTTGGTACCCTCTATTCATGAATTTCCACAATAATTTTTTTTCCATACATATATGTTGTCCATACCTTCTCGTGGTATACAACTTCCACAAGTTTCCGTATGACAATGAGAGAGAATTAAATTTATGGATATCAATTAACTCTCTGATACGATTAAAACAGTATAAAATAGCATGTATTATTTTTTTTTACTATATACACAATTAATGTTACTGGTGTATTAATTATAATTTTCTATATTCTGTACCGGCATTTAATACCGGTACTATAAAAGTTTTAAGTTCAATTCTTTTTGAAAGCGACTTGCATATATAACGCTTGCAAAAAATTAAGAACATAATAATTGTATGATATGCATATATAACGCTTGCAAAAAATTTAGAACATAATAATTGTATGATATTATTTGACAGAGTTGCTACTTCTAAACCCTGCTCTGGTTTCCACAAGACAGAATATAATATCCATGACGACGGTAACTCCTGCAATAGCAGAGCGAGTAGCGCGGCAGCACCTTTTGGCATGCGGCGCACACCTGAGGCTTGCCAGTCCAGCAAGTGAGCCACGCCCAACTAACTGGTCCACCTTTTCTTCGCGCTGTAGAGGTCAAGTATGCCGAACCAAAGCACGAATAATACATCTGAAGCCTGCAATAACCAGAGCTATACTATATTACGATCATTTTTAACCACTGAAGTACACCCAAGAATAATCTTTTGAGCTTATAAAAAATATAATTTAACTGTTATTAAAAATAACAATACAAAAAAAAGAATTTATGCACCAGTAAGCCTCAAATAAAGTATGAAAATAGTGCGTAAAATCTATATAGCTTGGGGCTATCGTCATTTAACAAAAATATAAAAAATAAACAAAATGTATAAAAATACAATTCTTTACATTTTAATACAAGCTTGCAATTTGGAATTATACAACATCCAAAGGTTGAATGCGTACGCATAATAAGTACAGCAAGTAAAGTGAGATTGTGTATACAAGAAGACTGGAATGTTATCTTTTTAGCCACCCACCAATCAGCAGCACTCCGCAAACTAGATCTGTGGTGGCCCTAGGCTCTCAGACTCCTTTCCTCACATCACTGTATCTCCGGCTCCGTGCGCCCTTAGCAACAGAGTGCTTGATCGTCGAGCCGCAGGTACTGAGGATGAGGAGTGGCACTTAATTTAGTATCAAAATTGTCGTGTGACAACTGCATGTATACTTGTTAAAGTCATGTCTTTATTGTTGGACATTTGATACCGAACTTTCTTGCATGATATTAAATGTGTACATTGACGTGGATGATACGCATAGTCGCATATTGAAACAACTTTGTATCAGTCAGTGATGTCGACAAGGAGGGGTAGACCATCTTCGAATTCGTCAGCATCGACGGTTCTCTGATACCTCCCCCCCCCCCTTGATGATGATGGTATCAGTAGATTCAGTACACTTTGAATGTACTGTTGTTATATAAAGTAGTGGTGTTGCAATCACGAATTTGAATTTACATAATTTTATCATTTCATTAAACAGTCAGTATAGTAAACAAATCAAGTAAAACTCTTTCTATATAAATCAAATTAAATCGTCACATATTCAATCAAAAATTTTCACAAGGTTTACCTGATGCTTTTTAAATACAGAATAATATATTGTATATCAATATCCAATATGTATACGGTACATTTTGAGGCACCGGAATATTTACAAAGTCATGAGGCAGCGTGAACTTGCTAAAGGAGCCTGTATAAAATTCTTGATGCCTTCTGGCTTGCAGGAATCTGGTCGAGTCACGACTGAGAGCACGGGTTCTGCTCGAGGCTTCATTTGAACCAGACTATATGTTATACACCGTAAATCACGCTCTGGCCATTGCTAGTATACACCCATTACTAATTAATTACTACGAGTGAATTATAAAATATTACTACTGTAACTATTATACACCTTCGCGACAAACAGCCTTGGAGCAAAAGTAATCCCCTTCTTAAACCCTGCTAATATCTCACGAAGCTTTCTGACAGTAATTTTATGGTAGATTGAGAACTTGGCAACTTCGTAGTTATAATGATGGAATTAACGTGCTATTATAATCCAGGAAACCATGATTTGTTTAACAAATCTTGTTGGAGACTATATTTAGTTTATTTAGTATCGAATAATTAAAATATGACTTCAGAAATACAATATAAAGGATAAAGACAAGTTATTTTCCCGAATGCATCTGTTTATACTCAAGGAGTAAAACCTATACATTTTATGTACAAAGGAAGACGATCATATATACGGCCGAAAAACCATGCAGCCTATGGCGTAACACACTATAGTTCCTGATAATCCTTAGAATCCAAGAGCTGTAAGGTATATAATTGAAATATACGATATTACTAATAGGATAGGAATATTTTAATATATTCGGAATATTATTTATAGCCGTCAGTTTAAATATCGACCTAATTCGAAGAGTCAGCTGACATGGAACATGCAATGTTCACTCTGACATATAATATATTTTTCCTGGTGGTTAATCAAATGAGTGATTGAAGTACCGAAAACAAATTAAAATAATGCTTTTTCTCCAGGAGGGATGGCAGCAATGGCCTGGTCAGACCTTCTGATCCAATTTCATTTTATTATCAGCCAGCTCTTATTGTGATCGACAATCAGAAGCATTGTTGATATGATGTCAAGTGTTGTAAACGTAGTTTAATTTCGTTGAAATATCTTATATAAAGGAGCAATATTATAATTATATAATATGACAAGGTCTATATAGAGCATACTATAGGTATTTATAAAATACACTGGTACTGAAGCTGTTATTCTCACTGTAAACAGCTCAAGAAGCTAAACAAACCACATAAAAATACTAACATCGTGTATAATACAGTAAAAGTATTTTCTTTGCGTTTTCAGCATGCAAAAACTATTTAAACACAACATAAAATATGTTGGGGTGACGTAAAGACGACACGGAAACATGTAAAAAAACAAAAAATTTGACATTTAGAAACCAATGATAATGGAACAGCAATCTTTGCGGGACATTTAAACACAGTAATTAAGCAATTACAACAACTTGTTAGTAAAGTTATTTATAGAATATCACGTGCAAGGAAAATTTCGTGTATCACCTGATTTTTGTATATAATTAGCTAATTAATTGCCGGACGCGGCCACTGCAATTTGTCAAAATACGTTCGTGTTTTGCATACATCGTTTAGTAGATTGTAAGTGTAATTATTTATTGACGTCAAGACTGCTCGGCCAGTAGCTAGCCGCCACTAGTGAGTGGCGACATATGCATTATGACGATATCTTTTACTTTTGTCGACTGACTGTTTTATTGTTTTTTAAATAACTTTGTTCTAAAAAAATATGTCCTCAATTATGATTGTGCACGAAAACGGTGCTGTGTTATTGGCTGGATTAAATTAATTTCAATTTCGTTCTGAAAACATTTGGGTGATGAGACCCAGCTGAATTTTCTGACCAATTTCATGCAAGTAAGATTATAACCAAATTAATTGTACAGGATAGTTATAATTTACTGTCGCGATATATCGAAGCAACCAAAAACTGGAATTAAAAAAAAAAAAAAATCATAAAATAACAAAAAAAAAAGTTCTTGAAGGGTCGGGTCTCTATGTGGGCCTGGTTCTCACACGGTCACACTACAGAGGTGTATTGTATCTGTCACTAAACAACCGCTTCACGATGCAGAATATTATTATATCACACACTTATCATAAACGTTACAGTAATCTAGTATTTTATGTATACAGTAGTAATAATTTTAATAAATATAATAGCGACCTTGGATTTATTGTTTCCGAACAATTGTGTTCAGAAAATATATAAAATACTAGCAGCATAATAATTATAACAATCAATTTATTAAACTAGATATTTGTGTATATAGTACATACAACGAATATTTTATTTTTATTATGCCATTTAGATAATTTCATTTATTTTCCACCGACATGCAGTATATCTTTTCTCAGCATTCATATTATATTATATCTACATATATAGCAGAATTTTAAAAAAAACTATACAAGAAAATATGACAAAGGTTTTTTTGTTTGTTAATAATTTAGTTTTAATTTGAAAATTTGCCAATGTTCCAGCTAAAGGCTGATAAAATATTATTATTGTTTCTGCATTACAGGACTATACTGATATTATTATCTCTTCATGCAATATAAACATAAAGTCTTATTATAGAAAACTACGGCTGTTTTAAACATGTATACGTGGGAACAACACAAAATCCTTGAATTGAGCTTCGGTTACAGGTACATATTTTACATATCCTGGGAGTACATGACAAGAATAAAGTGAGGCGATGTCACAGGTATGTCATCAAGCCGTATTATAGCTGCCTACAGAACACGTTGAAAATATTGTACTTTCAAAGAAAACACCATGATTTACATGAGTTTATAATAATGTTAGTTTTATACCAGAGTAACTTACAGTTGGTATTATCTGGTTATACTGTACCGAATATAATTGCAGTGAAAATATGAAATTAATAAGCTATAGCATAATTTTGTGTAATACAAAAAAAATACGTTATAATATTGACAGAATGTTCTTTGCTTCATAAATATAATACCCTCTGCACGCAACTATATAAATTATATATAATGTAAATTATAATTATTTAATTCACAGTCTTCATCAGCATCATCTCAATATGTTCATTTTTTTTTTTTTTCCCGGAGTTCATGCTAACAACTTGATTTCGTTACATGGTCTGTATATAATGTAATCAGTTTCTCATTGTTAGTAATATGATTATGTCTTTACTATCGGTCCAAAGTGTATCCAAACGAATCTTGGCCATCGAGGCTCGAGAGCAACGTTTTTATTATCATCATTCGGGCGGTGGGTGAACATATGGGGTCAACCTTCAAGACCATCGTATGTAACATATTTTTAATAAGTATGATAATTTAGTTTTTAAGTCGCAATATGTAGCATTTTTTAGTTTAAATAAAATTTAATGCTGTTTTAAATTAACATCTCTATAATTATGGAGATCAAAGTTTCAGATGGTCAAAGTTTAAAACACGCATTTTAATAAAACATCGTGAATCTATACAAGATGACTTGAGCACGATATAAGCATGAAACTAGACGCAGCAAACCATAAACTAATAACAACTTACATTCTTTTTAATGTTTTACATAACTTTGTCATGTTTTTGAGTGTATATGAGATTTAAAGCAAAAGGTGAATTAAATCGGCGAGCGTATGAAAAACGTAACGTTTAGATCCTTGAATCGCCTTGTATTAGGGTATCAATAACATGCATGCATGCATGCCTATATTAATTTTATAATTTTAAAATATTCGACATACTGCATGATAAGTACGGAACGAGATTTGGTTACTATCCGGGATGAATGTATATATATATATAAATTTAATATCTTCCAATCTTAAATTCTATAATAGTCTATAAATGTAGATACTGTTAGGAATTTCGATTACACGATAAATTCAATTTGCCAAGTCTCTTCATTTAATTTTGATGTTCATTATCGAGTTCAGTGAGATATATTTAAACTAATAAAATATAAATTTGGGAACTTTAATTTGATCACAGCATTGCCAGATGTGGCAAATTCAAGCAGTCTTAACTCGAAAAAAGTTCTTGCTTTTACTCGCATTTACTGTCAGTGAACAAATTTGAATTCCAAAGAAGAAATTATTTCTATATCGTTAAAATTTTCAATTTCAATAAGTTACTTTATATAAAGTGAAAAATGTGCTTTTGCATTATTTATATCCTTTTTTTTTATTAATACATGCATGGTTTTAATACATACGTTTTGAACCAATTAATTATTCAATCGAATATATTAGTGCAAATTTTTTTTTTTATTATATTTTGATCATTACCGGAACTATAAAATATATTATATTACTGTACTTGCATGCAATAATTACCAAATTTTGACTGTGAAGAATGTTTTATAATAATATAAATCAGATTATTAACTACATTAATAGTAGTCGCGTAATACATGCAATGGGCGCTATGACAGCAATGTCCACTCTTGGCTAGAAAAGTTTTCTCTGGGAGTTTTTGAGCTGACTTTGTTAATCTAAAATATCTTGATGTTACACTTTGAACAAATTTTCTAACTGAAAATGGTGTGTATAACATGACTTTGGTTTAAGATCACCAGAGCATATCAGTGAAAAAGTTTTACACTGTGCATAGCGAAGCGACGTGAATGTCGTGAATACCAAACATATTTGCCAATACCAGGCCAGTCCAGACCCCACGTTAAACCATGTCGTCAAAACTAGTTGCATAAGTTACAGGGGATGGTCGACCTTTTCATGGTAGAAAAGAGATGGCGTTTTTGTCGCATCTGGTGTGACGTCACGCCTGCACCACCAGCGAAACACGGCCAAGCAGGTGATGGCAAGGGGCCGGACAACTATACCACGCGTCAGCTACGAAAATCGTCCTCAAGGCTCATATTCCCATCCTGTAGCGTTGCGAGAGGGGTGAAAAAATTATTCTCTTTTTGTGATTTTTACTATAGCAGGCGGGCGGGCCGGTGGGTTGCTAGCAACCGGCAGTAAATTATGTCATCCCTCACAGTCAGTTACAATATTGCTTGTAACTGATAATTATTACTGCGTAATTATATAATATTATATTAAAATTATTATATATTATATAATAAATATATATAAATATATTATATATATATATATATATATAAACTGAAAAATAGCAGGGAGATATAAAATATATATTATTTAAAATTTATATATTGCCGTTTTCAAACTTGTTTTATAAAAAGCCATGTAAAAAAAAAAACATTATAAATTATTATAATTCTAATAAATATTATACAGAATTGAAATATTAGCGATTTATTTAGTGTCATCTCGCTGTCAGTACTATATTCTTACATTGTTGTTGCTCCTTTAATTGTTATAGGCTAGCTAGGAAAAACGAAAGTTATTTTTTTATGAATTAAGATAAAAAGAGTGCAGTGTTTTTTTTTCTCTTCCTTAAAAAAAAACAAAAATATATAAAATATTGCTGCTCAAGGCTATAACTTTCTTCCGATAGTGGCCACGCGGCCTGCATGCTTACGCGTCCCAGCATTCGCTGAGGTGAGACTGAGGGAACCGTGGAAAACTCAGTCAGGACGGACACCTCTACTTTTTCTCAATGGACCAAAGTAATGTCCAAAGCCTGGGGAACCACACACAAGTGCATCACTGCACTGGGTGGAAAGCGAGACGAATTTACCCCAGGGAGGGAGCAACGTGTTTTCTACTTGAAACGGTCACCCATCCATGTACTAACCACGCTCGACGTAGCCTGACTTCGGTGTTTTTTCAAACAAAATATGCGGTTAGAATAATTATACAGTATAATATATAATATAATTATACCATATATTATATATACAGTAAAACCTCAATTTTACGAACTTCGATTTAACGAAATTCGCGATTTTACGAAGTATTTTCTCGGTCCCGAATAGTTAGATAGGGAAATGCATGTTAAATAACCTTGAATTTATAATACGAAAACTCGATTTTACGAAATACGAAGTGCTCACGGTCCCTAGAGAGCATTAACCTCGGGTTTACGAATATATTTGTCCATAGCCCTATGATTTGTCATATATTTGTCATATATAAAAAATTTAAAGCGTTTTTTAAAAGTAAATTACGCGTGCGTCGTAACGTAAAATTTGTGATCGAGAATCGAGATTATTTTTATTTTATAGCGTCAACTCGTAAGATTTTTTTTATTTATTAGTCATAAAACAATAACTGATTGATAAAACTTTTATTTGTATGGCAACTGCGTGGTCTAATTCGATGTAAATAAGATCTTAAAAATAATAAAGTGTCGAATCCTCTTCGTCCGGCCAGATCGTACGACCCAATCGCATTGCTGCATGAATGGAGTACATTATTTATATATCTCAAAACTTCATTCAAATTTAAATTTTATTTAATAAATTATGAATAAAAATAAAAATTAAAAAAATTTAAAAAATAAAATAAAACGCACGTCGTTATGGAAAATTAACCGCGTATATATGAACAGTACTTTTATTTTATTGGCTACGCGAATAGAAATAACGTCGTTGACTGCATTTCAAATGTCGATTGCGAATTGCGAAAACAAAATTAATATGAATTCTTTCATTTTCTAAAAGACCTAAAATACACGAAATTGAAGTTTTTTTTTTTTTTTTCCACCCCTTCAAAAGTCACGTCCGCGATGTTATGATATTCACGTAAAAATTGCGATTTCCTAAGAGATGCAAATTTACATCGCACCGTTAATGTATTTTTATATGTCATTAATAATATATTAATGCCATATATTATGTGTCTTACTGTTAGTAACGTTTTGATTATTTTTTATGTTTTCACGTAATCCCGAATTACCGCGCGACATTATATAATACGCGATCGATCACTCGCTTAAATCGCGATCTTTTTATCTCACGCTATTTCATATTTTTCTACTGTTTTAATCTCTATTACCACTCGAATAAATCTGAATCAATTATAAAAACGAATTTTTATTGCAATAATTTGTTAATTCGTACGTTTTACGGCATTTTTTTATTTTTTTTTGAGGACCTCGAGGTTACGAACCTCAAAGTCCCGATTTTTCGGTCCCTTCAATTTCGTAAAATCAAGGTTTTACTGTAATATATAATGGTATAATATGAGTAAATATAAAATCTAAGAATTAAAGCTTGGTGATGAGCGGTCAACAAAAGAGAATATTATCATAAAATATTGCACGTGTTTTGTATACTTTTAATGTATTATATATATTTTTTCGTGCAAAAGGTTCATTTTCTTTATACCAGGCAAGTTTCGGTCAACATTCACTTATAATAAAACTACATGCCCCTCGGGCGGTTTTCCTTCCCTTCCCCCACACCTCCACGCATCTGGCATAACACATGCGACAAAACTGCTAGACTAGCGCCACAACGTCTTCTGTTAATTTTTGAAGCTTTTGTGGCAATTGTGCAGTAAAAAAAACAGGGTAGTGAAGTTCAGAGCCCTCTGTGAAACACCATGATCCCTAGCTCGGTGGCAACAAAAATCCCTATACTTCTAGAGTTATAGGTATTATATATTATATGCCAATACTATACTGTATCCCTGGCACATGAACAAGTTTGATGACGTCATTGAGTCGTGCACCCTACATTACCCACGTGTGAATTTACGAAGAAGCAGAGTAGACGTTGAACTTGTTAGTCATTCAAACTTCCTTGAAATATAATTATAATTGTCTTACTAGAAAAAAAGTAATCACAATAAGACACCGTGAATAAATATATCCTCGCGGATGCCACAATGAAGTACACCAAGCAGGAGGACCACACCGCCCGTGATGGGAATTAGCACTGGACTGAAGAAGAAGCAGACTTTAAGTTCACTAGACCGTCAGCAGACTACATGCTCCAGCGATCTGACAACATAAGACAATTATATTGTTCCCATTATATAAAGAGTACCAAGGTAATAGAGAGGAGCACAATCATGGTAAAGGAGGAAAAAGTCAAATAAACTGTTCCTACGTTGCTATAGTCTATACGACCCTTTCAATTATACTAAAACTCTAAAATATCAAGTAATACAAACAAAAAAATTATCACAATAGACCATTTTTGTAATAATTAATAATAAATTAATTATTGCCATGATAAAAAATTTATTTTTATTAGTGACTTGATGTATACTGTTATAAATCATGATAATTTATTGTGACAAAAAAAAAAGTAGTTAATTTATTAATTATTTTTTTCGCAAAATTTCTTCGAAATTGAACTTTATTAAATTACGGCTTTAATTATAGAAGAGGTTTACGTTGTATGTCACATTGTCATGCATGACTCCCCTCCCTGCAAATACTGTACTCCAATCGTTTTTAATCTATAATATTATTGCTGTGTTGTGGACAGTCAAATAAAATCAAACGAATGACCAGGAAGATTGCGTGGTGCAAACAGTCTCCACTTTTCTTCCTCGTGTTGAATGTTGACACCTCGGCGGTCTGTGTCACGGCCCCGAGGAGCTAGCTCATCCACTTAGCGTCAATATATTAACTATAGCCTCACACTGTACGTGTGTAGGCCGAAATGGAATTATTATCAGCATGTACAAGTAGATGGAACCGAATTCAATTGAAAACATGCATGTGGTGAGATTTAATACAGTTGCATTGGAAATACTATATACATAATTATTCCATACAACTCACGAATAAAAAGTACTTCTGACCCTTGACCCCCCTTTTTTTACCTTATTTTATTAGCTCTCTTTTGGACAACCAAGCAAACAAGCATTTTTGCCATGTCAATAAAATACATTGAATTTTGATGCAACAACTAATGCAACATGATTGTGCTGATTGCAGTATTTTTTTTTTAATAAAATTACGATAAGAATTACAGCATACAATTGAATAATCGCGTTAGAAATAATTATATAACATTATATAATATACTTATAACTTATAACACTCGAATCGAGTACATGTACTGTATAAAAAACATAAGATTACAATGATTGTATCAAAATTAAGAGATAATTTAAATGACACGTGTATGTATGAGAGAGATAACGCAAATCATCTAACTAGATTAGTGAGTTATACTGTATATTGTTTGATATATTGGATGCTAATTTTCATTAAAATATTAAGATTTATTTGTGTATACTTAAAACTTGAAACTGACTTTAAACCTTTTTTAAGTACAAGTACATGATTTAAAGTAACTATCTTCAATTAGTAACGGTAATATTTCAAATAACGATTTGCGTATTAAAAAAAGCTACTGGAGATTTTTTTTTTTTTTTTTTTT
Source organism: Siphlonurus alternatus (assembly GCA_949825025.1). NCBI lineage: Eukaryota > Metazoa > Arthropoda > Insecta > Ephemeroptera > Siphlonuridae > Siphlonurus > Siphlonurus alternatus. Next base: position 648,030 of record OX463778.1, read on the forward strand.
TTAATCTCCAGTTTGAACTTGCACATTTGAATGAAGGTCATGCAGATGGAATACACACACTGCTACATTTGAGATTTTTGCTGGTCGCACGATTCCCATGCCAGTGTGGGCGGAGGAAACAAGGCTCGAGTTGCGATGTTGGTCGACAAAAAAAAAATCATTACGTTAGCAGCAAAAGCAGTCGTTAAAAAAAAAAAAAAAAAAAAAAAAACGGCATGATAACCTGGACCTAAAGCAGAGAATAAAAAATGTTTTACCACTCGCATGACATCATTGGTCATTATCGTCTCATTTTGTGAGCGGCCATTCGCCTTTTAGAAGGACCTCATCAAAATATAATCTCCGGTTCGAGACTTCGCTTAGACGGTGCCAATGTAAACACAGTATCGCAAATATTATACTATCTACATGACAACATGAAGCAATACCAACTGGTCATATAACACGTCAATGAATATAGCTGATATGCAATTCATGGTTATCTAATTTATAGAAGTAGAATCAACCTTATTTCTAAACAACAAACTATCTTATTTATTTTTAAGGGTAAGATAACACGGAGCAGCTGACCCAATGCTAAAAAAATCCTACACATGAAAATTATGAATATATATAAATGTTCGCCTCTAAATCCCCTAGCAGTGGCTAAAATATCAGACCGTATACAAATTCGAGCTAGTTTTTGAGTTATGAATTTTTAAAGTTGACTATACGGGTCTTTCACCATACGTCACAAAAATATGACGTCACGTGAATGTAGGCAAAAAGCACCTATTTAACATGGTAGTAGCATACCAAAAACTATTTATTTTCTGCGATATGACAATCGTGGTACATTTGACAATTATGTTATTTGATAGATTGAGATGTCAAGTAAATGGAAAAAAATACAATATTTGCCAATGATATCTGTGAAAAATACAATAAATCATTAAATAAAATGTAAATCGACTCCAAATTTCACGTCAATAATGACCATTTTACGACACTTATGCACTGATATTGACCCTAAGATTCTTAAAAAAATTCAGCCAATCACCGGCCATTGCTTTCCCCGCGGACTTTTGAATACGAGGGGGAAATGGAACAACAAAAAGTAATGATAAAGAATCTAGGTAAAATAAAAAAAAATGTATATGTTCAAGTTATGTACATTTATTTCTTACGTATATATTATTGTTAAAAAAAATTAAAATATGTTAAATTAGGAGGAATAAATCAAGTGATTCCAGTTCCCTCTCAGCACCTACTGCTGAATGTAAACAACAACAAAGCCAAGCAAACGCTATATAGTTTAACATGAAAGTTTGAGTTTAAGTTTGAGACAATGTGGACGCAGTTATAAGATTAATTATAATTTAATAATTCAGTATACGTTTGGAGCATCTTGTTTGCATGCAGCTACGATAAAGCATTAAAATGGACAATTTGCATGACATTTTTTTATTGCAGAAATGGATAGAAGGTACCAAATTATGCTACTCTGAATTTTTTCGGATATTTTTAAAAATAGTTCCCGGTCTCTAAAAAATCTGAAAAAAATCACAGTAGCATAACTTTGCACCCTCTAATCCATTTCTGCAATAAAAAAATGCCATGCAAATTGTCCACTTTGTTTTTTTCTTAGGTAAAGAGCAAATAACTAAATTATTAGTGTATTACACAACAATTTTAAAAAGTACAGTATTTTTATCAAGTTGATACTAATCTTAAATTTGTTGGATACGAAAGCAAAAAGCTTAATGTATATTGGCACGTACTCCTATGATGAAGACGTTGAGGTTAAGATTATATCTTTAGGTAGATAAAAAAAAAAAAATGAAAAATGAGTGGTAGTTGTTATAATAATATACGTTGTAAAAAAATTGCGACTGCACTAAAGCGTAGTTTGATCCTTGGCTTCAGTTATCACACCCAGCTGTAAGTTCGTTACTGTACGAGATGATAACGCAGACGAGGGAGCAATAAATGACGAATTAAACGATAGGCAGTGCGGATTCAAAGTCAGGTGAGTATATAGAATCAGAGCTCCAGACTCTTCTGATCACTTTTAGATCAATAATATTTTCTGTTTTATTATAGCAGTAAAAATTTTAGTTCACACATAACTGTAATATACGCAAATATAAACAACGAAAGACAAATAAAGGGAAAAAATATCACTGGTTATTTTATCGTAAATCGTTTAATAGGACAATAAGACGGAAATGACAGTTGTTTTTTACTATCATGCATACAAAAAATACAATATAATACCATGCATTATATAATATTGTAGGCCTGCGTGATATGACGATAAGAATCTGCTTGAAACGGATTTTCCAATCTATGACGTAACGTAACAAGGCTTTACTTCGAAACTAATAAGAAGTGGGGTGCGTTTTTAGCGGGCTGCAGGCAGTTACTGTTGCCCGACAACCACGTGGCTACAACATAGGAGAGAGCGAGGCACGAGCAGCAAGCCAGCAGGGTGCCGCCGCCCGTTCCTTTTATTTCTCTCTATTTTGAGCTGCACTGCTCGCTCCTTTCTCCGTCTCCGTTGTTTCGAAGTAAGAGCCAACAAATCTCTCTCGCTTGCTTATTCCCAACTAATAACCCCGCCCGCTACTGCAGTAGGTTTACGGCGACAGTATACAGGACTGTACTGTGTTTACGGCTAAACTCTTATTACCCATCCCTGTTCATTATGCGTCACTCAATTCTGCATCATGAGCAATTTAACAACAACAAATCCGTCACTAAAAGCGATTAACTCAAAACTTCAAGTATTTTCAGCAAAAGTAACAACAATACATGATAATAATAAAATTATAATACGTGACAAAAATAAGTAATAAAAAACATAAAAATCAAAGCGGAAATTACATAAGTACCAACAGTTATTTATTTCTAATGTTGTGGTTGGAAAGAAACCGGAGGTCTTTCCCCAGCAAATACACAAATACATGCAGTATGGCATTGAGAGACGTTATTTGAGATTACTGCATAATGTATGGAGTGCAAAATATCAATCAGTTCAGTCATCTCTTGAGCTTGAGATGAGAGTATCAACCAACAAGATGTTATAAAAATTTCTTTACCTACACTCGAACTAAAACAGTTTGGAGTATGAACGACGATTTTATTATGATTCTTATTTCGATTTAGCTATTTCCAGACCCTCTCTAAATGAAGTTGTACATATTTACGAGCCAAGTTTAAGGTAGTGATAACGCCGAACAGCTGATCGACGTAATGCCCTTTGATTAACATGTAAACCTTAGCAAATTGACAAAAATTCTGAAATTTTTTTGAGAGGCAGATATTAGTGCCTAAAAGCCATGCATAGAAAAAATTTCAAAACTGTAATGTCTGAAGGTGTACTTGAGGTGTGCGTACTTGCTCTTGACTTGTACCAGTGAGTTAAGTACACCTGCAAGAATAACTTAGAGCAAGTACGCACACCTCAAGTACACACCTTCAGATATTACAAAATCGGCTCGTTAAATGTTTTTGAAACTTTTGCTATGGCTTTTAGGCACTAATATCTGCCTCTGAAAAAAAATCAGAATTTTTGTCAATTTGCTAAGGTTTACATGTTAATCAAAGGGGATTACGTCGAACAGCTGTTCGGCGTTATCTCTACCTTAAGCATCGGAGTAAAATTAAACGTTATTAATTTCATGCTGCTACAATATTTTTTTACTAGCGAACGTTTTTTTTTTTTTAGCTCGCATTATTAAAATTGCGCAGATTATTATGCAACAAAAAATAAAGAAAGAAATTTTGAAATTTTAATTTATCTAATGTTAACCATAGATGAAAAAATAGAAGTTGGCACTATAATCTTAGTGTTGGTGTATCATCGGTAATCAATAGGACCCTTGCGTGTTTCCTTGCGTTTGCGATGTTTCTGCGGCTTCCCGACTCATTCCCAGACGCAAGTTCACCCGCTTTGCTTGCATGGAGCGTTTTGTGTGCAATGGGCAAAATCGGATAAAAACATTGACGAGATACACTCTAGTACCTTTGTCACTCACACAAGATAACAGTTCAATTAAAAAATACTCACCGAGCCATGCTGTATGTGTTGCCAATACAGCAGCCGATAAAAAAAACACTTATTATTCAAATGTACATTTAATTCGTACTATTCAATGATCTGCACCGTGGACGGGACACCAAAAGAAACACCTAGGCAACAATACAGTATATAGTACGTCTCGTGTTTCTAGCTATGCGGTCACCGGAGAATGCCTATCCCTCGAGGTTGCTGCTCTGCTCTCAGCAGCCCGGTTCTCCGCGTTAAACACGTGGCTTTAGTCGCGCACATGCGCATGCGCCAAGTTGTTAATAAAAAAAAACAATGATTTGTTGATTAATTCAGGTGTGAGAGGTGTGTTTCATTCAAATTTAAAAAAAATCAAAATTTGTTTTTTCAAAAAATTGTAAAAACCTATGTAATATTAAATGGTACAAGAATTTTTTATGATTTAATTGCACATGTAAAAAAATTGGCAAGACGAGATTGCGAATGACGCTAGTAGTTTTCTTCTCCGGTGGCGCCTCGGGCAGTCACGACTTGCAACCAGACGCAGAAGAGGGGGATGAATAAAACAAAAAAATGGTGCAGACTCGGAGAGGGGAGGCAGAGGTTATCCTCCTCTTTTCTCGTCCACCAACCTTTGGTTGCAGACCTGTTGTTTTATCAAACCTTCCTTTTATATCTCTGAATAATCATAATCACCACGCTACCTAGTGTCAAAATTGACAACTAACATTAATCAATTTTTGAAAATTGATTACTTTTATTGTTTACAATTTTAGGTCACATTTTTTTTTTAACCATTTATATAAAAAGACATAAAAACTAACTGATAAGGATGATAATTATATTGTGTGATAAATGAAGGGGGAAAAAAAAGGAACGTAAATTCATTATGATTTTATCATTAATTTTAAAATGAATTTTTCATAAATGATTTTTTTTATGCAATATTATTCAGGTATTACCACCACCTCCACCCGTCGCCCCCCCCCCTCCCGCCCCAAAATTTAACATTGCGGGATAGGGCTGTAGGGCATCGTTTTCCCTAGAGCAGCGGGCTGGATCCGCCCCTGGCGATGGTACAAGGTTCAACAAAGACAACAATCGTGAGCGGCCACTGACAGTTGCTACCACAGGAACCAAGCTAGCTCGCGGGTTGTCTGACCCCAACCTGATTGTGCTGGACCAAATTCACGATAACAATAAATAATAACAGGGGGGAGGAGACCTTTGTTCGGCATAAGTGATACTGCAGCAACGTTGTCATGATTGTCACATTATAGCATTATACAGTTCTAAAACGTCACAACGTTGTGATTCACACTGATTTAGAACCACCATTTGTTTTTTTAGTAAATATTAATATCAAGTTTTTAACGACATTTTAAATAAAGATTGTATGATACAGTATAACAAAATATTTCAACGATATTTTGTTCGTTATAAGCGATTGAAACGATGACATTTTGATTATACTTCGCAAATGTTTACATCAAGCAGATGGTTCAGGTAGTTTTTATTGCAAACAATTATTTTTAGGCTGAACTTTGAAAAGACGTTAAAGATTTTCATTTTAGTCAACTTTTCGTGCTTCTTCCTTCATCCTCTTACTTAGTTGTCACTCCAGTAGCGAGGCTGAGCACCATTCATTATGTCGCGAATGACGAAGTAAAAAGTATGCATGCATGATTCTGCAAAATATAACGTTAAAAGAACTTAAAAGCCTTTTGAATTGTTTGAGCTTCAGTGAGTATCAAAGCACCAGGGAATTACTTATGTCATTATACTTATGGTAAAGAAATTTGGTGTCTAAATTTACAAACCACGTTCTATCATATGATTTTATTAAAGTAGAGTGAGCGAGTTCATTTTTTTTTTTAATATTTTATCTCTTAAAAATAGTTTAAGCTGCCCTCTACTGAGAAATGAAAACCAAAAAATTCCATCTCAAATAGTTTTACCACAAAAAATTCCCAAAGTTGGTGTTTCGGAGGCCTTTAACGTGTAGCCTTATGGAACATAAAACCGCGTTTTACTCCAACTTTTTCTGAACTATGGTACCATTTAAAAAATACTTACGTAATCTATGATGAATTCTTTAATGATTTTTAAATAAAAAAATTTTTTTACGGAGTCGTTTTCTTGGAAAAAAATCATGAAAATCCTTATGGGAAGTAACCCGCAAAAACTTAAAGATTTTTTTCCGAAAAAACGGCTCCGTAAAAAATTTTTTTTATTTAAAAATCCAATAAAAAATTCATCATAGATTACGTAGGTATTTTTTAAATGGTAGCATAGTTCAGAAAATGTTGGAGTAAAACGCGGTTTTATGTTCCATAAGGCTGCACGTTAAGGTAGAGATAATACGGATCAGCTGGCCCAATGCTAAAAAAATCCCATTCATAAAAATTATGAAAAAAATTTAAAATGTTCTTCTCTACATCCCCTATCAGTAGGTAAAAGATCAGGTATACAAAAACGAGCTAGTTTTCGAGTTATTAATTTTCAAAGTTGACCAGTTTAACATGGAAGTCCCATTTCTCCATGTTAAATTAGAGAACTTTAAAAATTAATAACTCGAAAACTAGCTCGTTTTTGTATACCTGATATTTTACCTACTGATAGGGGATGTAGAGGAGAACATTTTAAATTTTTTTCATAATTTTTATGAATGGGATTTTTTTAGCATTGGGCCAGCTGATCAGTATTATCTCTACCTTAAAGGCTTCCGAAACACCAACTTTGGGAATTTTTTGTGGTGAAACTATTTGAGATGGAATTTTTTGGTTTTTATTTCTCAATAGAAGGCAGCTTAAACTATTTTTAGAAAATAAAATATTAAAAAAAAATGCAATCGCTCACTCTACTTTAAATTTAAAAAAGATGCAACTTTTTATAGATTAATGAATTAAATAATTATATTAAAAGCACGTTGCCAAAAAAATAACAAATAAACACCACGAATAAATTAAATCATAATTGTTGCACTTTATATTTTATTTTAATTAGTAAACGGTTTTGTTAAAAATGCACTGATATATAATAATTATTATATTGAACTGCTGGTATTTTCGAGACAAGTCATGACGTTATTACGAAAGAATTCTCTGCAAAAGAATGCACAAAAAGTTTGCGGACAGAGCGTGCAAAGGAAGGTAGACTGCAGAGCAGCAAGGTGGAAACAAGACGATGGCGGCGGCACCGACATGAAAGAGCAACGCTTGCAAAGCTGCTGAAAGCAAGTAGGCGATGAGGTGTTCCTAGAATTTTACCTCCCCCATGTACTGCAATATTATTTGATGAAGTTGATGGCCACTGGGCTATTAAAGTACATTCGTTCAATCTCTTTCGTAGCCCCAACAAGATAATCAGGCCAATAAACCCTGGAAGCTTGCTTGCTTGGGCCAGCCCAGACAAGCAAGTTCAGGTTTTTAAAAGTTTTCTTCCGCAGCCACTGCTGCGGTCCTCCCGCGCTACTTCTCTCGTCATGCTGCTCTAATATCACAGTAAAACGACGACGCGATAGTTATATTATAGAAGGAAGGTATTAAGAACTCACCTGAACGAGATGAATAATGCAGAAGAGGACACGGATGATTTTGGACTAATGAATTTAAGATTTACAATGATGAGATGATCAGGAATATCTGAAAGCAAAAATTAGAATATTTTATTAAAAAAAAATTATTTCTGAACAATGATTCCATGAAAAAAACGGCAAGTATAAAATTAATAAACTATTAAAATTTTACAATCCTAGTAATTAGAACATGAACGAATGAATTTTAAGTTGTTAACAAATTAATGGTGAGCAATACAACAGCGAAACGCTAGGAAATCCTTGGAAAAAAAAATCTGCAAGGAGAAATAATATTAATGGTGCAACAAATTCACTATGTTCACGAGCCATGACTGTAATTTTACACGAGAAGACTTGTGGTTGAATCATCAGTAACACCCTCTTACTACCTTGATTGTTAATCCATGCGTTATTATTATTATTATTATTTATTATAATATATATCATTGTGAAAGTAATAATGTAATATTTAATAAATTTGGGGGGACATTCACAAAGCACTTTAACCCCCAATTTAGCCCCGATTTTTAACCCTGGTGCTAAAAATGGTGTTAAGCTATTAGCTATTGTTAAGCTATTAGCTTAACATGGTTAGCCCCTGGTTTAGTACCATGTTTAGCACCAGGGTTAAAAATCGGGGCTAAAGTGGGGGTTAAAGTGCTTTGTGAATGTCCCCCTTGGTCATATAAATATTAAGAAACATGCATTGATGTTATTAATATGTTAATTTAAAAGGTTTGAGATCAGACTGCTTGTAACAATTTTTTCATTCCATTCTTGCATCGTTCTCAGTCACATTGGTTGACATTTGTAAAGATTTTCTTTTCTGACCCATATCGAATAGAGACCTGCCGAAAATATAAGACGAACTCTGAATGGACCCGACGGACCCTGAATCAAGAATTTTAAGAGGAGATACAATCATTTTTATCTGATGGAAATTAGATACGCGTATTTGCTGCAAATCACGTAAATGCATGCACTTTAATATTCGACTTTTAAATTTTCAGTATAAAATACATTGTATATTGTATGTATTGCAAATATTAATTTATATAGATGCCGATAATTTTTGTGTTTTTGCGATCATCATAATTATATTACACATTCGAAGATTAACATATAGACATACACCATGTTTAACATATTATGTTTTTATCTATACGAGCTATATATAGGATATTATTTTAAATATCGTTATATTTACGAAAAATAATAAAAATATATTATTATTATTATATATTGTAGGAGATTATGGAAATAAAACTATTGAATTGAACATAAACAATAATTATTAATTATGGGTGAACGGCTAACAAAATCCGTGCCGTTCTTATTTAGAGAAATTGCTCTGATTTTTATTTTTCTCTCACCTTCCGCGATGCAGGAAGCACGCAACTTTCTCTCAAGTAATGATGAGACGCAAGATTGATATTTACCTTTTTCTATCGATTTTAAAACAGAATGATAAGTTAATTGCTAGTTTAAATATATTTTCCCTGCAGCATAAATATCAACAATAATTTTGATTAATTTTGATTATCACTTATTGTCCAATGTTTATTTTATCTGTGCTGTAAAGAAAAATACGAAACCATTTTACGCATCAATTAATTAATCAATTAATTAATTAATTAATAGATGGCAAATCTTACAAATAATAGACAATCAAGTCCAACTGCTGAAACAGGATTAAAAAACTTCGGGCTCAGGGTACATTACAAGAGATAGCAGAAGACGACAGCTACAGAAAGAGTGGCTCTGTTTACGCGACTAAATAGATAAAAGCCAAGTGCTACAGTTGTATAGAGACGCAACTAGAAAATGTCTATACATACACGTGCGTATCCATTTACATGCTGGCTCTGCTCGGTCACACACAATGGTTGATAAGGGTGATGGTTGAATGAGAACTAACGTTACTTAATGAGTAACGTTGTCATAAAAAAAAAACATCAAGATTAATTAAAGAACCTGATAATAATGAATATGGTATTAAAATAAATTTATTTAAAATCATTTGTGTAAACTTATGTATGTTAATTTTAGGTAATATTAATTAGATTTAAGTACATGTTATGTATGATTTATGTGACAACTCTGACGTGATTTATGCTGTAAAGTCAACGATCGAAATAAAATTATTATTATTACTATATATATCATCTCAAGCCTCCGGGCGTCTCGGTACCGATCGAGGTGCATTTTATATTTCAATGAGTACATTATGTTTGGAAATATTGCAAAAATATCATGTATGGCAAGCTCTTCGACTACTAACAGCAGTTATCAATTATCAATAGCAAAAAAAAAAAAAAAAAAAAACATTGTTAGCCGTGTCAAGGTTTTCTGGGCATAAACATGTTGTTTTTATTGTATTTCTAGAATAATACGACATTGCTATCACGTTTTGCTCACTAAACATATTTAATTATGAAAAATTGCAATATAGCTTGCACTCACTCAGAAAGCTCGATGCAAACACGGCTGCTACGTATATACTTATCGTTAGTTTCAACACCACTAAACTATTAATTTTTATTTCTTTATTTAATTAAAAAATAAAATAAAATAAATGTGTGTCAAAAGCAGGAATGACCTAACTTCAGTACTCTTATTTCAAATACCCGCACTTAATGATGGTTGCTGAAATATTGTAGTGATTAATGCACAAAATTGCGGAAATTTCTATCGAATCATGTTCAATGGCCTATTACATGCTATACCTGTAATGTTAACTGCACAAGAAAGATATTTTAGCCAGTATAAAGATTTTGAAAGATGATTCTTGTGTGCAAAACTTACAGTTAGAAGACAAAATCTTCGTATATTATTGGATGTAGTGGATACTGTACTAAATAAGTATCGTCAGTTACATTTCTATCGATTGTATTTAGTAAAAATGTACATGTATGTCTCTTTAAAAAATTCATCATAAATTAAATAAAATCATTTCCTAGCGCTGTATTGCTTTTTATGATCATCATAATGAAAGTTATTTTTACCAATTTCATTTTAAATATTGGTTGAAACACAGTAAACTTCAGGAATGAATTATATTCCTAAATTATATTATACATTATAGTTTATGTAATTAACATAATTATTATTTTATTAATTATGGTTATTCTTTCCTCCGGCACTCTGCAGAAAAATCAAACTCGTCTTGATTTTTTTAGTTTGCTACATTTTTTGCGGCATGTTTTAGCGTGATTCCGCAACAAAAATAATGATAATAAATTGGCGATGTGAGAGCACTGTTACAGAACATAATATATACTTATATAGTAATACATATATTATATATATTATAATAAATGTTATTACTATAAATCTGATGCACTGTACCTTAAAAAGTAAGTAATAATAACTAATAGCTAATAGGTGATCAGTCTTTTCATGAATGCATATTATATATTTTGTATTATATATATATACAGTGAATCAAAAATCAGATGAACCTTGATATTAAATGGATTTTGCTTTTATTCATTTAAGCATAATAATTTTAAATATTCCCACATTGTATAACATTGTACAGTACATTTAGTAGCATGACTTGCATATGAAAATTTCGAAAAATTGTTTACCACTAGAGTACCATATTATTAGTCTTTTATTAAACACAAAAAGTGTACATACAACATAGTATTATAAATATATATTCATTATAAATTAACACTGTAATAGAACACATAAAACACACATACAAACTATATATAATAGTTACAGAATAATAGAGAATAATAATAAAAAAATATAAAATAAAATAACAGATGATATTAACAGCCTGTTACATCATAATATATCATATATATATATATATATATATATATATATATATATATATATATATATATATATATATATATATATATATATATATATATTATATAAGCACATAATATATAAAACAAAATATGACATAGAAATAAATAGAATGAAAAACTTATTGCTTAATTGCTATTCAAAATATAGACTATATGAAGTCTCCCTTGGCATAATCGCTTATAGGTTTAATTCTAGATTTACAGATATTTAAATGATATTGGCTACAATATTCATTACTGTACATAATTTACATACACAGGATTGTTCAGCTTTATGATAACCAGAGGATTTTTACAGATTAGGTGATGGAAGCCGTGAACAGCTTGGCGAGTTAAAGGCATACAGGCCTCAAAATACAAATTAGACAGTCACCAAGTGGGTTTAGAGTATATAATCAACATTCGCATCATTTTTTTCCACGCGTGATGCATCCGTGCGAAGTCGCAGTTCAAAGTAAGAAATTTAGTCCTTGATGACGTCACGAAGTCCTTGATGACGTCACAACTCAATGCTAATCGGTGCTAGCTCTGAGTTGTGACGTCAGCAAGGACTTTCTTTACAGCGCGACTTCGCATAGACGTACCGCGCGCAGGTAAAAATAATAAGAATGTTGATTATAAACTTGAGCAACACTTAATGTCTGTTTAATTTGTAATTTGAGGCCTGTATACCTTTAAGACATTTCTAACATTGGATCTATCCAATTGGGGCAGACACCAATGTTTACATGTCATAGCATCAGTGCTGTAAAACTCAGGATTAATATCCTGAGCTTTTTGATTCCTGACAGCTAGAAAATTGGAATATTGATCTGTCATTGGAAGTTTAAACATTTCTTTGATTTCTGTAATGAAATAATTGGAATCTATCAGTTTATAGGCCAGTCTAGTTTCGGTAAATTTTGACAGACACAATAGTCTTTTAACAAACATAGCTTTCACTGATTCTAATTTATCAAAGTCGGATACAGATAAATGAGGCCATACAATTTCAATACCATAAGTAGCCACAGGGGCGACTTTTAAATTGAATAGTTTGAGCCCTGTTTTGACGGATAGACCAGACAGACCTGAGATAGTGTACATAACGGTGATAGCATTCTTACATCTTTCTGTTATATGTTTAGAAAAAGAGAGCCCTGTCATTTGAAGTACTATGCCGAGATATTTAAATGAATTTAGGAATTCAATCTTTTGACCGTCACAATAAATTTCATCGTTTTTGCACAGCGGTCCGCCTCTTCTAAACTTTACAACCTTGGTTTTCTCTGTGTTAATTTCTAGACCATTTGTTTTGGCCCAGATAAATAGATTGTTTAGCTCTTTTTGCAGCTTGATTTTTAGAGTACCATATTAATAAAGGAATCCTTTGACTAACATGTAAACCTTAGCAAATTGACAAAAATTCTGAAATTTTTTTGAGGCAGATAATAGTGCCTAAAAGCCATAGAAAAAATTTCAAAACAATTTAAGGTAGAGATAATACATGTCAGCTGGCCCAATGCTAAAAAAATCCCATTCATAAAAATTATGAAAAAAATTTAAAGTGTTCTCCTCTACATCCCCTATCAGTAGGTAAAATATCAGGTATACAAAAACGAGCTAGTTTTCGAGTTATTAATTTTTAAAGTTGACCAATTTAACATGGAAGTTCCATTTCTCCATGTTAAATTAGTCAACTTTAAAAATTAATAACTCGAAAACTAGCTCGTTTTTGTATACCTGATATTTTACCTACTGATAGGGGATGTAGAGGAGAACATTTTAAATTTTTTTCATAATTTTTATGAATGGGATTTTTTTAGCATTGGGCCAGCTGATCCGTATTATCTCTACCTTAAAGAGCCAGCCGATTTTTTTTTAATTTTCAGCATACATAGGACTTTCCCATGGAGAGCCAAACTAAAAAATTAATTTAAAAAAAAAATGGCTCGTTAAATGTTCTTGAAACTTTTTCTATGGCTTTTAGGCTCTGGCTCTCAAAAAAAATTCAGAATTTTTGTCAATTTGCTAAGGTTTACATGTAAATCAAAGGGGATTACGTCGAACAGCTGTTCGACGTTATCTCTACCTTAAGAAAAAATAAAAACGAATTATTTGTTAAAAACCCTGTTTTTATTCATTTTTTTATTTATTTATTTTTTTTTTTTAACCAGTAAAAAAATTATCAAGGTTACTTTCATGGAAGGAAGGGTTTGGTTGATCAGTTACAATTTTATTTTTTTACTTTTTTTGCCTAAAAGGAGCCTAAAAGCAGGTCGGAAGTGTCGGAACCAAAACAGGGCTAAAATCCAAAACTGGGCTGTGCACTGTATGCATACACAGTATGCACGTCATGAACCTAATGGCAATACTGACTTAATTTCCCGCGGTATGCACATGTGCAGTATATGCATACATAATATAAATATGATATTATAAAATAATAAAATATATATGCATACGTATGCGTATCATATCATATGCCTACTGCTGAATAAAAGTCAATAAACAATGAAGTGTAACTTGAACATTGATATGCATATGTACTGTATGATACGAATATGCACAGAATGTATGCAGGTATTTGGAAGTATCAAATACAATCCATGATAGTATGCATACCGATACATAATGCATACAATTTCAACGTGTTTATAGCGGCGTTGAGTGCTTCGCAGAGCAATGTGCTAGAACGGCAGAGGTCAAGCTACACGCCTCGGAAGGTACAGAAAATTGAAGTAATTATAAGATTTTCTCACCTGGACTGAAGCGATTTCTGATCTTCTGAGTTTTGGAAACTAGAATAAGATGCTTAGTGTGATGAACGACTTCAATTATAGCAGCAATCAAGAATAATTCCTGCACTTACAAGATGTCACACGTGCGACCAAGCAAACCGATTTTTCGGAATTTTTCTTGGATTTCGACTGTCGATTTAAAAATGGCGCCCGCCCGCCATCATTAAAGTGTGGCAAATTTCAATTTAAAAAATTTGCAGACAAAACCAAAATTATATACCATATATATATATATATATATATAAATAATGGATCAATTCATTCAGTATAATGTGTATTTTATTATTAATATTATTATATATTATAATAATATGGTATATCCCTGTAAACACAACTCTGTTGATCCAGTGTTAATTAAAATATATATATCGAACATGCCGCAGCAAATCGGACATTAATTATGTTACTCCATTTTGCCGTGGCACCATCAATATATACATAATTTAACTTTATTATCTTATTGCCAGGAAAAAATAGGAAAATTTTATTAGGTTCACAAGGTCCTCTGGGGTATAGGAGTTTTTTTGTACAACATACTATATATAATTATAGTCTAATATTATACTGTTATCCATATACGTGACAGAGCAACTGCTGATTCTGTCTGGTCAATTTTCTGTCCATAGAACACAGTAAAGCATTCTCTGTTGCAGGCATATATGATACAGTACTATATGATATCAGCGATCCTAGCTATGTTACATCTATTCTGTAGCATGAAGAAATCTATAATTTATCCATGGTTTGTAGTTATCAGGAAGAGATTAAAACTGCCCTTCTGGGCCCTATACGAGCACAACAATGCATGGACTCATGGTGACATGAGTACTAAAACTATGGTCTTCTGGCAGCAAAAAAAAAAAAAAAAAAAAAAAAATCAAGATACTTTTCAAATTCTATAACACTGAATTGTAAATTTAGTAAATTTCATGAGTTGCAAAGTCAAAACCAGGTAATTACAAAAAATCTGACAACCTACATTCTATTTAAAACATTGGCAGTATAGGAGAAGAAAGCTTTTTTTAAAAACATAACATTTGCTATTAAAGTGTTTCTTTATTGAAATTTGACATAGAAATACATCAAAATATTTCATAGTAAAATGTGCAATACAGTATATTATATTAAATTGACTATTATGAACCAAAACATAATTATTTTGCAAAAATAACACTGTGATGGTACATCAAATACATTGTCTTGCAAAAAAATCAAAATTAACAATATTAATAATAAAGAGACATACAGAACACGATTATAAAAACAAGTAATCTGAGGTACTTTCCACAGACTTTTTCTTTTTTAAAAAACAAACTATAATTAAGCAATGTTATAACTAAACTTGGGTCGGCAAAATAATCAGAAAATTGTTATTTTTTATTTTTTAAAGGTATACAGTATGTGTGTGGACTGAATGAATATTCTATTAACGAGCATAAGAATACTGCTGTACTAAAATCTCAAAATTTGTATGGAGCATGAAATGAGTTACAATAAAATGACAAATCAATAAAACAGTAGGGGAAACATCAATGAGAATGATTTTGACAAAATGATTAAGTTTTTATAAGTTTTTGACCAACGTTGAAATTAATATGGCTTTGAGCGGTCCCTTCCTCCTCTGTCAGAGTATCTGAAAAGAAGAAGAGTTTCATTATTAGATGGTTAAATTGAGTTCTAGTCGATAAGCAATAACTCAATAGACGATCTTTCATATCAAATAAATAAATGGTTATTTTTGAAAAATAACAAAACGAATTTTAACCGTGTTCCACAGAAGCAGTACCTCTATTACAATGCTATCACTTTTGCTTTTTCCCAATCTCGCTCTCTCTGAGAGAGGAAGAGGCGAAGTTGGAATAGCAAGCAACGGATGTGATGATAACATTACAATACAGCTAGACTGTTTCTGTGTAAGAAGGTAGAAATACATGAGAACTTGTTGCCTGAAAGTCACAATAGGCAATGTTTACTCTTTATTTTTAAATATTAAGGAGCTATAATATGCTTCTTTTTTAAGAGCCGAAAGAACTCTATGAAGACTGTTGTCAACTTACCCTCCGCCTCCACGCATGGGTCCTCCTCCGCCCCCTCTGCCCCGACCCCCACGGTCGCCCCCTCCACGGGAGAAGCCACCACCCCTGCCTCCACGGTCACCCATCCCACCTCGGCCTCGACCTCCACGATCTCCCCCACGGCCCCCACGACCTCCTCCTCCTCCTCGGCCACCTATCACAACATCATAAATCAAACAAAAGAGTAGGAGGCAATACAATAACTAGTTGTTCTTTTTGCATATTTTTCTAGTCAACTAGTCAATAGAATAAGAAAGAATTCTGTGATGTTTAAAAATCAAAATTCTTTCTTATCCTTTTCTTTACATAAACATCGAAACCACTATGTAAATGGTCCTATTCCATAGTTAACTAATCAATCATTTATCATTTTTAAATTTTCTGATAATGAGACCTGATATATTTAAAATTTGTATAGTTTACTGATGGGAAAAAAAACAACAATAATTAATAAATAAGCAAATAAATAAATAAAAGCCTTGAAATGAGGGTTTGGACAAATGAAATAACTTCATTTATAATTATATATTTATCTATGATTAAAATGAAGAAAAAAATTCCTACTGCGTTTTCCTACCCACCCAACTTCCCTCCCACTTTGAAACTGTTAGCTTATAAAATAAAAAATTTTGCTTTATAAAAATGTATTTAAGTGAAATAAAATTAACAAAAATCATATTGGTACCACAGAAATGTAGTCAAATTATTTCTAGAATTATATGAAATAAAAATTGGAACTATAATGTACTTACATGCTAATAAATTACCAACAGTATCAAAAGTCTTCCTTTGAAATAAATTAACTTCATACCTAAGTTGATATGTCTAATGAGTGTAATAAGCTAACATATTTCTATGCACTTTGCGTGATGTATATTATGTCTGTACCTCCATCTCCGCCACCAACACCATCAGGACGAGAAGTGCTGCAACGGTTGCACTGTGTGCGCCAGGCGAAGTTGGTGTTGCCACAGTCTGGGCTGGGACACTTCCAGTCCCCGTCGCGACCTCCGAAGCCTAAACATAGATTGCAATTAAGATTAAGTGACTGCACCGCTTCTTTCTATGAAGGTAGCTTACCTCCGCCCCCTCCTCCTCCCCCACGGCTGTCCCCTCCACTGCGGTCGCTGTAGCCTCCGTCACTGCCACTGCCATCTCTCCCACCCCCTCCTCGGCCTCGTCCACCCCCACCAAAACCACCTCCCCCTCCCCCACTTCCCCGATTACCACGGCCGCGAGCTTGACTGAAATCTCGCTTTGTAGTTGCCATCTGTACCTTGATGGCAGAACCTTGAAAGTCCTTACCTAAAAACACAGACGAAGCAACAATTCATTAGAATGGAAAATATTTTTTTATAGAATTATATGTATAATATATAAAAGACTACTCATGAAATTAACACTACTCAACAACAATATTGAAAATTTATGACGAAAGTTATTTTTCTTAGTTTCGTTACCAATTAAAGAAAAGTAGTAACTTTGACTCACCATCAAACCAACTAATAGCTGATCGAGCAGCATTGGCATCATCGTAAGTTACAGTGGCTTCTCCCTTTGACATTCCGCTAATCTTATCCTTGTAAATCCAAATTTTAGGCTTTTGGGTGCGCTTGTCAG
This sequence comes from Siphlonurus alternatus, assembly GCA_949825025.1. NCBI lineage: Eukaryota > Metazoa > Arthropoda > Insecta > Ephemeroptera > Siphlonuridae > Siphlonurus > Siphlonurus alternatus. Next base: position 665,942 of record OX463778.1, read on the forward strand.
TCTAAAGGAATTAAAATGTAATTAGTAAAATGATTTCAATTTTAATCATCAGTCAATTACTTTGATAATGCCTATGGCGCCGAAGTGCTGCTGGATGTCAAGCTCTGTAGAGTTTTCGTTCATTCCCGACACGAAGACGGTGTCCTCCATCACTGTCAGTTCATCCCCTCCACGGCTCCCCCCTCCACCACTGCTGCTGCCGCCGTAGCCTCCTGCAAATAAATACATTGTCAGTCCTGTGTCAACACAACAACTCTTATAATTTTTGATCACCTGATCAATTGATAATTTATTTTATATACCCAGTATAATTATAACAGAGTTTCTACCATGCAGAAGTTATAGTTAATAAATACATACTATTCAAGGAGTAATGCGCGTTACTTTTTTTTAAAAGTATAGTAAGTCAAAAAAGCCTGATCAATATTATTTCACACAATTTAATTAATTTTTACTTGATAATTATGACAAAGAAGAAAATAAAAATGAAGCCATTAACGAATGAATCACAGACTGCTGAGATGATAAAACCCCATGTCTTTGTAAAAACCAGAGATCCAAGGACAAAATTTGTTTTTATTGTCCTAATATACCCCTGCCTAGCGACACCTTCAGTAACCATTTTTGTAACACCAGTTTTTCCGTATCAGGAAATGTATTTTCCACACTCTTCCAATAACATTCTTTGTTTTGCAAAAATGCAATAGTACCAATCAAAAACACATGTTAGAGCTCATAGCTCATACACCACCATATTTGTTTGTATCGTACCAATGTATTTGCTTTTAGCACCTTTGTGCTATGTCACACTCCAACTCCGGCATGGGGTTTGTTTTTAAGACAAAGCGTCGAGTCTTGACCCTCTCTTTCCCTCCCTTTCATTTATTATTCAGTTTTAAGGTGATTAACGATAAGAGTTATAAGTTGGCTTAGTTGAAAGTATGTCCAGTACAATATATCAAAATTAATACCTCGCTCAATGTTTTTGTCTTCCTATGTAATACTGCCACCCTTTAATTTTGGGGAATTTTGTGATCTTGTTGCAAATAATACACAGCAAAATCTGACTCTTCTTTCTAGCAAATAGTTCAGCAGAATATGCATTAAATCATGATGCAATGAATTGTCTTTTGACAGCTTTGACACGTTTTTTTAAATATATATACATATGATGATGATGATGATGTTCAGGTCTTAAAAAAAAAAAAAAATCATATTTTCTCATGTGTGACGGGAAAATTTCTTAATCCAGTATATAAAATGTATAAAACAAAAAAAAATCTCACACATGAAAATTATGAAAAAAAAAAAAAAAAAATCGCCTCCACATCCCCTATAAGTAGCTAAAATATCAGGTATACAAATTCAAGCTAGTTTTTGAGTTATGAATTTTTAAAGTTGACTAATTTAACATGGAAGTTCCATTTCTTCATGTTGAAGTAGTCAACTTTAAAAATTTGTAACTCAAAAACTAGCTTGAATTTGTATACCTGATATTTTAGCTACTGGTAGAGGATGTAGAAGAGAACATTTTAATTTTTTTTCATAATTTTCATGTGTGGGATTTTTTTTAGCATTGGGCGTGTTACCTTTCTAAAATTTTGCCAAATTATTATTATACCAACATTCTATTTGACCTTGGTGATATTCTTACTTACATATATGTACTCTACAGTATAATAATAAAATCGTCTTTATTATCACATATGTATACAGTCAATTTAAGTGAAAATGTCATAACGCAAATCAAGTCCCCTTTTTTACAACACAGACTGATTCAGACAAAACAGTAGTGATAAAAAAGTGTCTTCATTGATGGTAATTAGCTAATTAGTTTTGTTTATTTTACATTTAGTATGCACAATTTATTAGTAGATAACTTTAATACTTTCACCTCTTAACATTGGCAGTATTAATTAAGAAAATCAACTGAGAAAACGAAGCACAATTCAGTCTATGTATAATTGAACTTGCTATTTGTTCTTTAGCCTTGCATTTATTTGCATTGATTTTTTTTTACACCATAATTACTGATTGTATTTTTTTTTTTTAAATCATTTTTCACTTTACTCCTAACTTTCAGGCATAATAAATTAACCCCATTCGTAAAAAAAAAAAAAAAAAAAATCCTACATAATGTGTTCTACGATTTGGCTAATTACATATAGACATTTTTCATGCTATCATGATGAAGAGTACTGTTGTTGACAAGTTCACCCAGTGCAATAGCTTGCAAGGAGAACATTGTGTGGACATATGGAATTAAAAATATTCCAGATGAGAATCACAATGATTTTTTAAACAAAAACTCTGTCAAAAATATTCCACTATTTTTGTTTTAGCTTGTTAAAAAGGTAACAGGTTTGAATCAACAGCATTCATTAAAAATGGCAATGTTGTTACACAATCCTGCATAATATTGATCAAGTCAATATTAAAACCATCAGTATTTACTACCATTTTCGATGAAAACAACTGATAAAATTATAAATTATCTTAGGTAAAGGGCAAACTAAAAACCAGCTCATTACTTCAACCAACTGCTTACTTAGCACACAATTGAGTGGTGTAGTAGATAATATATATTAATGAAATAAGAATAATAATAGTGTAAATCTTTTTTAAGTGATTAACATATATAAAATAGCACAGGACACCTGATGCAGTGTCCTAGTGCGTTTACCTTTGTTATAACCACCCCTGCTGCCACTGCTAAAACAGACCAAACAACAGAGCTATGAGTGGCGCACAGGCAGGCGGCGGGCTCAGAAGGGTAGACGCTGACGCTGTTGAGTGCTTGGCTAGCTAAGCCAACGAACCACTTCTTCCACTGTTGACGTCCATTTCTTCACTCGTCAACCGTCAGTCATGTCTCCCCACCTTGTCAAAAGTCAGCTGTCTAGTCTGCCTACTGTGGACCCCACTAAACCCAAGCCAACATTTCCTGTTGACGCCATTTTAACCATTTTGTAAATTAATCAATCGTAGCATGTTTTTTGTACCAAATATTATTAGAGATCTTATTTTTTAATATTAAAATGTGATAGACAGATGGTAGTTTAAGATCAAACAAAAATTATGTACCAATATCCACCTGAATTTGTTGAAACCAGTAAAACTAATTATACTTATTTGTTACAGTATAGCAATCAGGGACTTCAATCCGTTGAAAAGTGAGACATTGTTAATGTAGTGCTATCATAACATTGAACACCACCCTTCATTTATAATAATAAAAAAGAAATTAACATAGAGTGCGTTTGAATTCACGGGCCAGCCCGGGCTGGCCCGGGCTGGGTAAAATGGCGGTGACCTTGGTCGCCTGGTATGAAACGTCATAATTTCGTCATAATTAGTTCCCAGTCTGTCCGCCAGGTCTCAGGCGCACTGTAGAGTCCGCCCGCGTCAGCCTGGGCCAGCCAGGAAGTGACGTCTTGAGAGGAGGAAAAATGGCCGCCGGGCTGGCCCCACTTGACGACAAAAAACGCTTCAGCCCAGGCCAGCCCGGGCTGGCCCGTGAATTCAAACGCACTCATAATAAGATACAAAGCTACCTTAAGGGTTGCACAATTTACACCAGTAATTATAAATAATTCTATAGCAATTACTAGTATAAACTACCTTTGAAATGGCAGCATACTGCATTTGGTTCTGTTAACCACAGTTTTACACTCTTGTTTCAGTAAACAGCAAAATATGATGGAATTGCAACTCACTTTTCACCGGTTACATTATTATAAAATATTTAAATGGGAGGATTTTTAGATTTAAAACCATGAGTTAACGCCATTTTTAATTTAATCAGAATTTCATCTGATTTTGACACTTTTTAATACCTTACTCCCACCAGTGTGAAAAAAATTACCAACGTTTGATATGGTTATCAATAAAATCAAACTTAATTAAAACACTGTAGAATTTCAGTCACTAAACACTACAGGGATAACCAACATTTTTACTTATGTCAGCAGTCGTTTGATGATTAATTGAACTCTGGAACTGACTTTTAAAACAAACATAATATACACATTACCACAATTAAAGAACCCTACATACGGTAAAAAGACCCCTGTTTCTATCGTTGAGTTTTTATTACACTTTTTGCTCCATTAGTACCACAATATGCAGAGCTTACTCCTAATAGATACCAAGGCTGTCAGAAGGACTTGCCTGCACAATACAAGTGTATTTTTTTTAAAAAAACCTTTATACCAATACCTTTGCAAAACTTGCAATAAGATATACCAATATCAGAACCCTTTTGATGTTATGTAATGAAAACCATTGTAATTTAATTTTGTACTTACTCCAAATTCTAAACCTTAAACTGTGTCATATATGATCAAGACCTGCAAGTAGTTAAATACAGGTCAAATGGACTTGGTCACATTTATTTATATCTCACACTAATACAGTAATAATGACTTGCAAGAATTGATTCTATATGACTCACTCAATTTGGGGATACAAATTATTTTCTGCTAAAATTTTATCCTCAAAAATTTAACTCATTCAAAGGAAGACCATGCGAGTTTTATGAAACAAAACAAAAAATGCCTTCCCAATGTACAACGTTGTGTTTAAAATAAATAAATGCTGAAAAAATGTTAGAAAAGTTGTTGTGATTTTTAACCTCTTGTTTTAAGCAGCTCAAATGCCAGACCTAGGCTCCTACACATTGCTGGCAGGAAGTTAAATATGTAGTTTATTATATCCAGTACACACTTTAATGCAAAGAAACGAAACAAAAAAGCTAGCCATGAATATACATAGCTCAAATGCACTTCCGTTATAACACATCAATATGTATTTTGTTTCATATATTTCCATACTGCACGATCTATTCAAAGTTCCTCAAGTCTTCAGCTGATTTCTTCCAGAGCATTAAAGCTGCTGAATGAGGTCAAAATTCACAAAAAAACATTTTTTTTAAACAATACCGGTGTAATCTTAAAATAAATAGTGACAAATGATTAGTGATAACCGTTTTCAGTAAAAAATGAAAGTTAAATGAACAAAATTTATCATGCTACCAAAATAATGCTATAATAGTTGTACGTTAATAAAATGATTTTAAAAGGCTTTCTTTGCTAAATACACACTCGTATTGAAACAAATGAATACCAAGTCCAAGTATTTTGGCACCAACACATGGCCTTCACTCTGGTACACAAGTCTCCTAGCAGGGGGACTGGGAGAAAAAGAAGTTACTTACTTGAAGCCACCGCCACTGCTACCACCACCACCACCTCCTCCTCCTCCGCTACCTCGACTGCCGTAGCTGCTGGACGAGCCTATGCAACACACAAGCACACAGTGTCAGTCAAGAGGACAACCAATTTATCTAATATTCAAGCAGATTGCAATTGAATAAAAAATGTTGATTGTTTCATTCAATCTTAAATATAAATGTTTCCTTTTGTTTCTTTCTTTACTTTTGAATAAAAATTTGTGATTAATTATTATTATTATTACTTTTTTTTTCTTATATACCGTAGTGAATACACTATAATGTACCCACTCATCCTGGTTTCCAATGTAAAATTTACAAGAATTTGGAAAGTCTGTTTCTTTACATTATTGTATAACTAAATTTTCTTCTTGCTTTCCATATGCTAAACAAAACAAATGAAGAAATTGCTGATGCTATGATTATCAAGCTCATGACTGTATTTGTAAACAAGGGCCAACAAATCTTAAATTGAAATTGAAGGAAACCGATTTTTAGAGTATTATTTTTTAATTGTTGCCAATGGAGTATCAACCTCAATTTTTTTTATTGCAGAAGTGGATAGAGGGTGCCAAGTTATGCTAACCTGATTTTTTTCAGATTTTTTACAGCCCTGGAAGTATTTTATAAAAATTATTGAAAGTCCTTTTTGTGAAGTCACGCAGCGGCAAGTCCTATCCTTTTCCTTTTCTGCCTTGTGACGTCACAAGAAGGACTTTCAATCATTTTTTAAAAATACTTCAAAGGCTGTAAAAAATCTGAAAAAAAATCAGGGTAGCATAGCTTTGCACCCTCTATCCATTTCTGCAATAAAAAAAATGAGGTCAATACTCCATTTCCCATAGCAGAATTATGAAAAAATAATGCTAATAATGATAAATTGGAAGTCAAAAGTGCCAAACCTGCAATAATTAAGACGAAAATCATGACAAAATTTCAAAAATTAGAAAGTGACCATTTAAGGAGATATATTGATATTAAGAGGGCGCTTTCGTTGAGTTTTGAAGTTCAACAAATACTTTTTTCCCAGACAGCTTTTTGAGGGAACTGTTAGAACAACCAAGTTAAAAATTTCACATAGTAGAAAAAAAAATGTTGCTCCAGTTCCTAAAAAGTTTAATTATCTATTACCAATTTAATCAATATGGCTTATCGGCACTCCAAGTTGACGAATAAGGGACTTTTGGCTATTTTTTAAAAAAGAAACTAAAAATCGTGTAAGGAAACATATCATTTTAGTAAGTAGAAAAGTTTGATGCCTTTCCTATAAAAATTATAAGAAGATTTAAAACTGATTATTTCTACCAAATAAATGGGCTGGAATATGCAAAATTGTCACATTTTACTGCAAGAAATTTCTTGGATTTGTTGCGACTTGAGTTTGTCGGCGAGGACAAACGGAGGAGGCGGAGTCGACTCAAGTCTCCCGCACTCGCCCCCAAGCCGTGATTTATTGCTCAACAGCCACCCTTTTGAGCAGCAGGACAAGAAAAAAAAAGGCAGATTTCCTTTTCGTCAAACTACACATAAGATTTTGAGAAACAGATTGTTTATATAAAGGGGAATTCACAAAGTCTTAAGGCCACATTTAGGGCTCGATAATTTAAGACCAGAAATTTTGGGTCTAAAAACTCTAAAAAGCATGCCTAAAATCGGGCTTTAAATTATTGAGCCTTAAATGTGGCCTTTGGGCTTTGTGAATGCCCCTTTTACTGATTTCTTTACAGGCGATAATATAAAATTATATAATTAGTTGACGATTATAGAGATTTGTCATATAAATAACCCATTACTATAAACTCTTTTTACTCTTTAATTATTTGAGTAATATAATATTATTATAATAAGATAAAATAAAATCTTAATGATAAATAATATTAGATTACATTAAATTTAATATCATGAATCATAATATAATATTATATATATATATATTATATCATATTATAAGTAAAATAAAAAAATTACTTTTTTGTATAGTGGGTGCAAAACATCGCCTTCTTGTGTGGTATCGCTATAACTGTAAAACACCATATTAATGAAATGTTATTTTTTACAGCATGAGCTTATATTTTATAAATTCTAATGGCAAAAAGTTACTTTTTTTTTTAAAAATAATAATCAATCGGTTTAACTCTAATGGCGGGATGCAGGAAAAAAAGAGAATGAAACGAGTGATATGTATAAAATTTCATTATACATAGTATATGTACTAATTTTTTGTTATCCATTATTGATTTTAGTTGAACTAGTCTGTACGTAATGTAAATATAATATCAGAGTGTACAGTTAATCATGCGACATTTATTAATCTTATATTACAAATATATTATAGTCTCTCAATTTACAGAGAATATTCAAAAAATTAAATTGCATGTGCTTCAAAGTGGCATTTTTTTTATCGTAACATATATAATTGCGTTTGTGTGTGGTTCTCCAGGCTTTAGACATCGTTTTGGTCCATTGATAAAAAAAAAAGAAGAGGTATCCATCCTGACTGAGGTTTTCCACGGTTCCCTCAGTCTCACTTCAGCGAATGCTGGGACGCGTAACAGACCGTGGCCACCATCCGTTCTCTACCTTATCCCTACCCATATATTACCCCGCCGCGAGCTGTAAGCTCTTATAGTGATGTATCCTTGTGTGTGTGTATATATATTTATATATATATATATATATAGATATATATATATATATATAATTTTGAAAAATATAATAATAATAATATTTTGGCAACTTTTTAGTCTCAACCTTTTATATTATATTATATATATATATATATATATATATATATATATATATATATATATATATATATATATAATATATATAAAAGGTTGAGACTAAAAAGTTGCCAAAATATTATTATTATTATATTTTTCAAAATTATAATCTGGCTACATTTAAAAATCAATTTTGACATATTACTTATATATTTCTATTTTTATCATTATTTTATATCTTTATCGGTGTACTATAGTTCATATAGTACATAACCGCATAATATATATGTATAATATAAAACATACATAAATACACGTATGCATACATTTATTTTATACTCGTCACAAAATTTTTTTTGCAATCTAACTAAAACTACATTACTGACGGGAATGGAAAGGTCCTCAATTGTGTCAATTAATTTTTTTATTTTTAATTTGGGCAAAAAATGTCTCAGAGAGAAAAAAAAAATACGTCTGTAGGCTAATTTTTTCTCCTGCAACTGATTATTGTAATTTCGTTTTAATCAAATGATTTTTTTTTTAAAAAAATGTATAAATTTCACAGTTGATTCATGTTTGTGGTTTTCCCGCACATGGTGTGCACATGTGCTCCGAGCGCGCGACAAACGTCAAGTTAGCAGGAGCGAGCCACCCCAGCTTGCTTCGAGTCGCCGTGATCCACCCCTGAGTGAGAAAACTCTCCCCTCCAGTTTTGGTCTAGGATCGAACGAAAGCGCCCTCTTAAGTTAAAAAATAGCTGTGACAGGCTTAAACACAAATTTAAAATGAGCTGTCTTTGAGCGAACTTTCAAAACAATGAAACAATGAATAATGGAACATAGCTGAGACAATTTCAAGATTCACTTGCAACTACACTGCAGTGTAAATAAGGACCAAATACATATATGAATGTCATTTGTAAAAATTAACAAGATAATTTAAAACTGTCCATTAAAGCTCTCTTTAAATGCTTTTAATTCATGTTTAATCAATGACAAATAAACATTTTTACTCCTGACTAAAGGTGTTCAGAGTGATGAACAGTTAAGTTCCTATTTCCTAGTACAAAGCATCAGCTTTAAAAAGCCCAATAAATGTATCTTGTGATTATATATTCAACAGCAGATAATTCAGGTTTCTGGTTTCTTACCTCCATATCCTCCTCCCCCTCCTCCTGACTGCCCTCCTCCGCCATAACCCCCTCCTCCTCCTCCTGAGCTGCCTCCGTAGCTTGAGAACTGTCCTCCCCCACCCCCTCCTTGGTTGCCACCATACGCCGAGCTCTGGAAGGTGTTGCCTCCTGCTGCTACGCCGGCTCCTCCGCCTTGCTGACCGTAAGAGCCGTACGGGGTGTTACCTGTCGCAATGATGAGCTCATCAGTTGCAGTTTTGTTAATATTAGCTGGCCTAGAAACTATAGTTCTTTGTTGGCATGCAAAACTAAATATTTAACTTACTTTATTCAAGTCTGCCATAATGAAAAAAATATATATAACATAAGATAAGAGCAAGCAAAGTTACTCACCCTGTTGGCCATATTGTTGGTCTCCTCCACTAGCTCCATAACTGCCGTAGCTTTGCTGTTGAGGTTGCTGTGCCTGCGCAGGCTGCTGCTGGCCCCAAGAACTCTGCTGGCCGGTATAAGATGATGATTGGTCATAGCCACCCCCAGCTGCACCACCATATGCATTTGGGGCGCCTCCAGTTCCAGCACCGGTAGGTGGAGCAGAGTAGCTTCCACCGTATGCACCATAGGCACCTGCAGCACCACCTGCAGCGCCACCATAACCTCCCCCATACTCTGCAAACAAACATAACAGGAATTGGTAAAGATGAAATAAACAAGCATTAAATTTCATTCAATGTATGGGCTGAAATAAACATAATACAGGTTGCTCAATTTCTTAAAGACAGGGTCACCCCAGATTTTTTTTTGTTCAATATAGCTTTCTTTCATGTAGTCTTGATTTTAGGTGAAATTTTTTTTTACTAAATGTTATTATTATGCCCACTTTTTGACACTCAAAGTTTGAAAAACGTTGCATCAAATAGACGGTAGTGAGGGCGGCAGACTGTACTTTACAAAGAAAAATCAAAGAAAAATCAAGAAAGTTGACTTTCGATGCGCTTTTTGAGTTCACTTATGATTGCAATAACTTGACACAAACCAGAATTAAAATTCAATATCTCTTCTATTTAAACATGTGAGTCTCAAATTTTTCCGATTTATATAATCTGAGTTATTAAGAATATTGCAGAAGCTCATTATTATCAATGCCGCCGTGCTCCCCCTGCCGGAGGGTGGGAAACGGCACGAGGGTGAGTGAACATGTACGAGATTTGTCAATGTCAAAAACCAGATGTGCGGTCAGAAAGAGAGAAGACGTTTTACCTCGAATATAAGAAGCTTGTATTCTCGAGTAAGGTCGTAGAAATAGGACATTTTAATGCAATTTTAGACCTTATAAATATATTATATTATTATTATATAATATATAATAAGGTCCAAAATTAAAAAAAAAAATAAGAAGTTGTGAAGTTTACTTTACTTCACTTTAGAACATTTTCTAAGGATAATTGAGCACTATTTTTTTCAACAAGTTATATAATAAATAAAACATACGATTAGAAGAAGAACATACATAAGAACCTATGCGATTAGGATGTGCCCGCATACAGCTTCGTATTGTACGCCTTTACAGTATAATAGGAAATTTAGGACCGTTTCTAAAAAAGAAACGTACGATCCGATCGCACGCTTACAGATCCCCGACTGCAGAAACAAAAGTCTATATGTGCGACCAGCCTTGGTGTTGCTCCTTGCAGCAGAAGTACAACATTGTATTTGGCATGTAAAAATAAGACAAGGCATTTATAGTATTTAATTATTTATGCAACATTAATACTAATATGTTTATAATAATAATAATAATATTTGTTTATTACAATATCGATATTACGCATGCAGCCTAAGTATCATATATAATATTACATATTGATTTATTACATAAAAATTATTTTTTATATAGTGAATAATGTTATATATTGCTTTTTATAATGTATGATATTATGTATATAATACATTATGTATTGTTTAAATTATTAAATTGTATTGAATACCTCCATCTTAATAAGTATTAGGTCATTGGGGTGGTATACGTATTCATTGAAATTATAATGTAATAATATTCTAATATTTATAATGTTATAAAAGTTATTGAAAATGTGCCATGCAAGACAGTAACTTATACAGTAAGAAAGATTAATTAGTCGTCAGACGGAACATTCGCTTTTTTCATGTTCGCTCCTGCTGTTTGTTTACCCTCCTTTGCAACCACATACACAACACAGAGCCTCCTACGAGGGGGACAAAAAGAAGCGTGCCATGTGCACCGTCGATATGACGTCAAACCTTTTAAAATTTTAGGTTCGAAATGTGGGCATAATAATAAAATCTAGTCAAAAATTTGTTCACCTAAAATCGAAATTACAAGAGAGAAAGCTATATTGAACAAAAAAAAGTCTGGGGTGACCCTGTCTTTAAGGTATGAATACCTCTACCATTAAAAGAGAGGAAAGGCTTTAACTTTTATATTTTTATTGTGTTAATGTTATGTTATAAATAATATCAAACTTATTTGTGCACCTAAAAACAACAACAACAACAACAACAACAACAACAACAACAACAACACCCTCCACCCTCATAATATGTACGTAGTAACAAAAGGTTTGATTGTACTGGACGCGATTGACCTAATTTCTCTTGGCATGCATTTTAGAAGTTGCTAGACTCCTAGAAATGTTGATTTTTTTTAAAATTAATTAATTATATGTTTGTTTATTTTTGGTGCACATGGGTCTGGTTCACGAAAAGCTGGGAACTTGAATTCTGGCACTTGTGACCAGCACGCATAGCGCATACCCTAAAACAGGGTTCAGTTGAAAATATGCAACTATGCATGCATCTTGCAGCAAGTGGCGTAGCCAAGAAAAAGAAAAATCTAAGGATGAGCGGGAAACAAGAAATGGGACCCTCGGCGTAGCATTAATATGTATGCATGGAGTAATATTGATGCAGTTGTATGTTATACATATGCATACTGTACTGTAGAGGTCTGCACGGGCCAGGGCCTGGCCCACGGGCCGGGCTCGAGCCGGGTATCGGCAGTCTGTGAACGCGCCGGGCCTAGCTTTTTCTCGAAATTACAATACAGTAGTGATTTTTTTGTTGTTGTTATTTTTGTAGTGTGGGTGTGTCAAACAAAGCATAGGAGGAAGTTGAATACTGTTGGGATGAGTTTTTTAAGGAATATGTGTGGTAAAACTAGGATGGATAGAGTGAGAAACACATGGGTGATGAATGAGTGTGGAGTGAAAGAAAGCGTAATTGACAAGTATGAACGAAGTACACTACGTTGGTTTGGACATGTTGAGAGAATGGGTGATGAACGAATTGCAAAACAGGTGTTTAAAGGTAGTGTACAAGGCATGAAAGGATTAGGTAGACCTAAAAAGGTTTGGTTGGATGTGATTGCAGAATGTTTGAAGAACAGAAGTGTTAAAAGTAGTGTAATAGAGAGTGCACAAAGCAAAAGAGTGTTATGAGTATTTCTGAAGCAAGTGGAGTTACATACAGTCAACCGGGGTAACTTTGAAAGCCCGGGGTAACTTTGAAAATGAGGAAAATAAAGATTTGTGATTTTTTATAGACCAATCTAATGTGTACACTGAAGTTTTTTCTCACTATATGGTAGGAACATGTTATTAGCTAATAGAGAAAAATAGATTTAAGGGTTGCAGTTGATAAATGGACAATTTGCATCACTTTTTTTTAGTAGCTCAATCAAAGAGGTCGAAAAATACACCTGTGAATTTTATGCGATTTTTATTCGTACTGCATCATGGCTAAAAGAGAGGTCACGTGACCTGGAGGCAGCGCCCGTGTCGCCAATGACGTCATTGAACTGTCTGATCAAGCAAACGATCGTCTATATAACGCTTGTAAACAATAAATTAATTGTTGCTTATTTCCATAGCAACGTGGTTGTTTACAAGCATTATAAAGTCGATCGTTTGTTTGACCGAACAGTTCAATGACGTCATAGGCGACGCGGGCGACGCCGCCAGGTCACGTGACCTCTCTTATAGCCATGATGCAGTACGAATAAAAATCTCATAAAATTCACAGGTGTATTTTTCGACCTCCTCTTTCGATTGAGCTAGTAAAAAAAGTTGATGCAAATTGTCCATTGGAGATAATTATTTTTTTTTACTGAAGAATGAAGAATGTGACCAAAATAAGAAGTCTGGAAATAAGCCATCCACAAGGTAAGCAAATACAAGTTGGAACTTGTAATGCTATTCAGTGTTATATTTCAACCCTTCTTAACACATGTACCAAAGGATTTGAAATTTTTCCTGTAACTTTTTTTTTTTATGAATTTTTACTTTCAATGGGGTAACATTGAAGGGCTCGGCGGGGTAACTTTGAAGGGCTTTAGAGAACATCACTATTTACTTGAATGAAGCTTTAAAAAGAATCTGATACAAAATTTAGTGCACAAATCATACTATATATCATTGCATCATACATTTCAATTCATTTTGAACTACTTTTTTCTCTTTTAAGTCCACCACAATGATTTTTAGCACTTAATTCTGGTCCGGTACTCCGTGGCGGAGCCAGAAAAAAGTTCCAAAAAAAGTCTTCCATCTTTCAGAATGTTTCTCCCATGAGAAGTGAGTAGGGGAAAGTGAACCCACCCATTGCCCATGTATTTCTCTATGTACCACAACATCAATTGGGGGGGGGGGGGGGGGGGGGGGGGGGGGGATTGTCTATGCCATTACCTGTAATTACCGGTATTGTACTATTGTTTGACATTAAAACTATATTTGTCTCATTTCATGCCTGAACATTTTTAAGACTCAGTTACTGTTAAATTAATTTATTAATTTTATGATAAAGGTTAGAACAGAACTACAATCATACTAATTAAATTTTAATTTCAGATTCATTAAGAAATCTCTTACGGACTACCGGTAGGCCTGATTCGAGTACAGAAGAGGTCAACAAATACAAAGAGTGTATACAATGAAGACTGCACTGATGAAAATTTAGACCTACCAGTAGGTCACCTAGCCATCCCCCCCCTTCCCCCCCCCCATGGAACCCCTTTTGCCTTCAAGTAGAACCAGGCAACCAAGCCATTGCCTCAAGTTATATTGCTCCTCGTCGGAGTATGAAAGTCAGAGTGAGTCCGCTAAAAGTCTTGGGATGGAGGTGTACAGGGACTAGAAGGAGCAGTGGGTGGGAGTTTTTTGAACTTAAGAACTATTCTAGAGGTGACCTAAACTATGGACTCCCCTCCCTCCCCTTCCCCCCTGTCTACAGGTGGCATCAGGTAAAAGTGTGTCTCCAGCACATTTCTCCAGGTCTGAAGTCAGAGTGAGTCAGCTGAGTCTGGTGGGGTTATGGAAGATAAAGGGGCAATGGGTGGTATATTTAGTTAACATGAATGACCCCAACCATTCATGACCCCTCCCCTCCCTTGCCTAAAGATGGCACTAGGTAAGAGTGAAGAGTGTCGACATTCCTCGTCTGTTGCAAAGTCAAGAGTAAGTGATCAGAGTGTGAATGACAAAAAGAGCTCAAACAATGATGACAAAAAATTACAAATGGGAATAACACAGATTATAGTGACAAAAAAAAAAAACATGACCCTGTCTACAACTGACAAGTGAGCTCGTCACTGGGATTAGCGACTTAGCGACGGAACTGAGGCTTCACCTCTGGAACTTATCTGCTTGTCAAGTTAAAGAAGATGTATTGTGATATTCAAAATGGTTCAACTATATGTTCATAATTGAACAGCCAACTGACCAAGGACTTCAAGTTCTCTGTTAACCATCCGAATACTATTCCGGAAATGATGCCAGTTCAAGCCTGAACATGAAGAGAAGAAATTTCTAAAAAGTTTCAACTTAACTTTTTAAATTCTTCTGCATTCTTATAAAATTATTAATGTTTGTAAACATATGTGACACAATATTGGGGGACATTCACAAAGCACTTTAACCCCAACTTTAGCCCCAAGTTTTATCCCTGGTACTAAACTAGGAGCTAGACATGGTTAGCCCCTGGTTTAGCACCATGTTTAGTACCAGGGATAAAACTTGGGGCTAAAGTTGGGGTTAAAGTGCTTTGTGAATGCCCCCCAATATGTTCAGAGAGAGAAAAATAAATAAATAAAATGAATGTTTAAAATATTTGGAGGATTTTAATTAATTATCTAATTAACTGCAAATAATGGTTTAATATGATACTAAGTTACTGAAAAATATGTCCAGAACAGTAAATTACATGGTAGGACACATTAATAAAAAAATTACACTTTTAAGTTGCTTGAATATAAGTGTCCGCAAGGCCCTTCAATGTTACCCCATTGCCGGGGTAACTTTGAAGGGCTTGTTTTAATTTTTTTTTACAGTTAATAATTGGGGCAAAAAATTTTTACAAACATTTTTAGACATCTCTAGCTAAGTTACACAACTGGTAATTTTTTTATTTGCCAGATATTTTGTTTTTAAAAGTTATGATCAGAAAGGTAGTAAAAACCCTTCAATGTTACCCCGGTTGACTGTACAAGAATCAAGTATGCTTTGGAGGGCAATTTGTAGACAGCCGAGGTAATAATGCTGCTGGCTTACCCCATAGAGGGAAATGGCGTCATGTTATGTACGTATGTTATTTTTGCTAAGGAAAGAAGAAGAAGGGAAACAAGCACGCAAAAAAAGCTTCTAAAACCACTTTTTCTTAGTTTTATAATGGGTTGTAAAGCATTTCACGGGCCCGGGCCGGGCCTAGCAACCATCCGAACGGACTGGACCGGGCCTCGAAAATCCGGCCCATGCGGGCCTCGAAAATCCGGCCCGTGCAGACCTCTACTGTAATGCATAGGATCATAGGCATACTGCAAAACAGTGTTATAGTGAATCCTCTTTTCTTTTTAGTCATTGCCTCTGAAAAATTCCCTCCCCAAGGAAAGGCAGTGCTGGTGTTAATGAAAGTATGCATATTTAATATTTGTTCGAACAATATTTGAAAATTTTCAGGGATGAGCAAGGGCGCTGTACAGTAAAACAAATCTAAGTTTACGCCTGACATGGCTAGACTATACGTCTAGACCGACTGGCGCCCCCTATCTTAGCCATGTTATGACTTCCAAGATGGCCGTCGCGCGTAATCAAATCCACACGTAAACTAAGATCTGTTATACTGTAGTTTATCCTGAATGTATAATGTATATATCATACTCGGATCCTCGGTACTCATATGCATACTGTACACGTACGGCTACGCAAACGTTTTCAAATGTATTATGTATATTCAAAATGAATAAAAAAAAAAATAAAATAAAAAAGCAGAGACGATTCTAGCAACTATAAACAAAATTCTAATTATTATCTAATCAATTCTAATTATTATCTAATCATTTACGTAGGGCAGTACCCAAGGTCCCTCTACATACATATGTAGAGTAATCTTGGGCAGTACGTATGCTTCAAGTTGTAGGTTTTAATATGCATACTTTTAATTATGCATAATATGCATACTGTGTTATTTTTTTTACAAATGTTGGAAGGAAACAACTTTTTTTTAAATCTATTTTTCAGAAAGAAAAATGACCGAAACGTCGCGAAAATACCCCTCAATGGATATCTTAATTCTTTTGATTTATATTTATTACGCGGTTGCTCCAAATATTAAGAGATTGCAAAGGATTACAAAGATAAATATTACAAACTTACGATTGTCTGCCATGGCGTTTTCTGCAGCGGCGTCTCAGGAATTTCGTTTGTCAATTTTTTTTTGTTTATGGAAATTTTAGGCGCGAATATTTTTCAAGCGATGCAACGCGATGCGACGTGCCGGTATCACGTCAAAACAACGAAAACAAAAATCACGAAAGCATGATCTTCAACGACTGCATGACTTTATCCCGAAAACAATTACATCGAAAACAAATATAAACGAAATAATTTACCACGAAATTAAATTAACACGAAACAAAATAATAACGAGAACAAAAATAACGAAAACAATTTGTACGAATTATAAGTAATTTGACCGAAATTAAAAAGGACGAAAGTAAATTAGAACGAAATTATTTTAATACGAATTCAAAAAGCACGAAAACAATTTGACCGAAAGTTATTTGATCGAAAACATTTAAGACGAATACAAAAACCACGAAAACAATTTGACTGAAAAGTTATTTGAACGAAAACATTTAAGACGAATAAAAAAATAACGAAAACAATTTGACCGAAAGTTATTTGAACGAAAACATTTAAGGTAGAGATAACGCTGAACAGCTGATCGACGTAATCCCCTTTGATTAACATGTAAACCTTAGCAAATTGACAAAAATTCTGAAATTTTTTTGAGAGGCAGACGATATTATAGTGCCTAAAAGTCATAGAAAAAGTTTCAAAAACATTTAACGAGCCGATTTTTTTAAATTAATTTTTTAGTTTGGCTCTCCATGGGAAAGCCCTATGCTGAAAATTAAAAATATTAATTTAAAAAAATCGGCTCGTTAAATTGTTTTGAAATTTTTTCTATGGCTTTTAGGCACTAATATCTACCTCTCAAAAAAATTTCAGAATTTTTGTCAATTTGCTAAGGTTTACATGTAAATCAAAGGGGATTACGTCGATCAGCTGTTCGGCGTTATCTCTACCTTAAGACGAATCAAAAAATAACGAAAGTTGACCGAAAGTTATTTGAACGAAAACATTTAAGACGAATCAAAAAAGAACGAAAACAATTTGACCGACAGTTATTTGAACGAAAACATTTAAAACGAATGGGAAAATCACGAATACAATTTGAACGAACGCTATAATATTGAACTGAAATAAAAAACACCGATGAAGAAAAATATTAATAAAAAATTATAACATTTTTAAACCAAAAAATTTTTTTACATTAAAACGAATGCTATACAGACTGCATGAGCCAGAAATGGTGTTCCGAACCCATGCTAAAATTTGGGCAGGTTATAACTTTGAGGTAGAAATTTGAAATTTGGCATACGTAAAGCCAAGGGTTCCAGATTCTTTTGACATGTATATACGTGTTAAACAATTTTTAAAATTAATATTTCCTACCGTTTTAGGGGTTGATTCACGATTTGCATTTCTTCCTTATGGGATTTCCATGTTAAATTAAGTTGATAAAAAAATTTTAGCCGATTTGCACCAAAATTAGTTTTTAAGGTCTTCAGAGCACTTTGAATTTAATGGTGTAATTTAAAAAGTGGTGAAAACAATCCCTAATGAGATAATGACCCTTACTACATGAAAAAATGATGCTATCAAAATTTTGATTATGCCATTGAAACGGACTTATTTTTTTACCCCATAGTTTGAATTTTTTTAATCCGAGCAAGTTAACGATTTAATTTTTAGGGGTGAGGAAACACCATTAAATACCTTACCCCTAAATTACTTTCGTCGTTTTTGTTTTCGGTGTAATGCCTTTCGTATAAATTGTTTTCGTTCTTTTATTTTTCGTTCTTTTGACGTAGACTCATTTTAGAATGAGCTAATGAACGACATAGAGGAGAATATTTTAAAATATTTTCGGAGGAACAAATGAGAGTGGAAAATTTAACATTGGTGGCGTTACCTTACCCTTAAAATAATGATTGTTTTTTAAGCTAAAATTTGAATCCATTATTCAGTACCATTACGGAGATTGAAATTTGCATTTGATAACATGCGTTTTTTATATCTCAATTTAAAAAATAATGGCACTGAATTTAGGTGTATTTTATTGCATGAGAATTTTTATTAATTTTTTCTCTATGCAATGCTGAAAAAATTGGAGTGATTTACCATTTCCTAAGACCAGTGACAACAATCGATTGTTCGTGTTATCTTATACCCTTCATTGTCTATAATATATTTAATATATTTAATATACTAATATACAGTATACTTATGCTAAGATGGGATTCATAGGGTAACTTTCTTTTTTTTTTTCCTTTTTCTTTTCTTTTTTTTTTTTTTTTGTTTTGTTTTGTACACAGCATGTAATTTTGGTATATATACATTGTTACTACACAATTCGTACATACATGATTAAATATAATATAATAATGTATATATAATGTGAGGTTGTTCTCCTTTCTCCTCTGGGACGCCAACTTCTGCAACCACAACCAAGCAAGTTTTCAGTCAAGGGAGCACGCAAATCTTCACATCGTCGCGTCACCTCAGAATTATGTTTGACCATTTAAAAAGCTGGTATAAATTTATCACATAAGACAAGCAATGAGTGTCAAACCTCAATAAAATTTTTCTTTCAGTTATCAAAACAACTGAGGGGACAATATGACTTTAATATCAAGCCAGTCCCAAACTAAAAAGCTTTCTCTTGTTTACATGATGATATTTTACTTACACTTTAAAAAAAAAATAAACAGTGAACATCAGAGTCTTCTGCGCGCAATGTTTTTAACAAAACATTGTTTTTTTGTTAAAAACATTGCGCGCAGAAGACTTTGGTGAACATATATATAATAGTACTTAATTCATTATTTTACAATTCAAAAATCAAGCCAGTCCCAAACTAAAAATCTTTCTCTTGTTTACATAATGATATTTTACTTACACTTTAAAAAAAAATAAACAGTGATCATATATATAATAATACTTAATTCATTATTTTACAATTCAAATCAAGCCAGTCCCAAACTAAAAATCTTTTTCTTGTTTAAATGATGATATTTTACTTACACTTTAAAAAAAATTATAAATATATTGCTAGTAGATGGACGATTTCCAAAGCTAGTTTTTAAATCTATTTTAAATTTAAAGTCTTCAAACTTGAGAGTAATTAAGGCAGAGAAAAAATTCAATGCATTTTTGTTAGAAGGTCCTTAATTTTATTATTTTCGTCCAAATAAAAATCTTGAAAATTCCGACTTCGATTTTGTTTTAATATTTATTTTACTTATAGCGCTACAAACAATATTTGATCATTATAAACATTTTCATCTTCACTATGAGCTTCTGCTGACTTGTTTGAGTGAGGGACGATGGAGCACCAAGCCCTGTGCGACCTGGAGCACCGAGCCCTGTGCGACCCCAACAGATGGCACCTTAGCTCGCTGGAGGGTAAGTGGGTGTGACCGTTGGCCTGCAGCTGTCACCTCGGGACTCAAAGGTGCGCGGCGCTCTCCAGACAGCTTGGCCGCCAGCGAGACATACTGAGATCTGTAAAGAAAAATATCCATGCAGTCGATTAAACAGAGACAGTTCTGAGACCACCGTCAAGACAAATCATCCCGCTGTGAGGTTAGGCAACTTGTTCTGCATCACAACAGAGGGGGTCACATAAATGGCAGGGGCTATGTATGTCGTTTTTTAACAAGTTTTTTTTATTTTTATTATTTATTTATTAATTTTTTTTTTTTTTTTTTTTACATTGCCTAGCTTAACCCTAGCATTACCAAGGTGGTAGGGCCCGGCCAGAGGGGAGGTTGATATTTTACGACCCGTAAATTTTAAGGGTAAGATAACACGAACAATCGATTGTTGTAGTCCCATTTGATTAACATGTAAACCTTAGCAACCTCATAATGATTCTGGATTTTTTTTAGAGACAGTTGTTGGCACCAAAAAAATATGGAAAAAATTTCAAGACAATCGGACGATCCAATTTTTTTAAATGAATTTTTTTAAATTTTCAGTATAGGGCTTTCCCATGAACACCCAAACTAAGAAATTAATTTTAAAAAATTGGATCGTCCGATTGTTTTGAAATTTTTTCCATATTTTTTTGGTGCCAAGAACTGTCTCTCAAAAAAAAATCAGAATCATTATGAGGTTGCTAAGGTTTACATGTTAATCAAATGGGACTACCAACAATCGATTGTTCGTGTTATCTTACCCTTAAAAACAGGAAAAAGGTGTAAAACATTGCAACAAAACTTCTGAAAAAATTTGTAATCCATGGTTCGCCACCTAGCAATGTAATTTCGCAAAATAATAATAATAATAATAATTGAAATAAAAAATAGTGATAATTGTTTATTTTTTTTAACATGTGATTAAATAGCGGGTCGTTTCGACCCCCCCCCCCCTTCCTTGGTAAAGCGTGACAAAAAAAAAGTATCTTTTGGTAATGTTATGGTTAAAGGCGTAAGTTAAATTCAAGAATAAGTAAAATAACGCCCAAATTATTTTGTCTTATTTTGTACTATTTATTGTATTAAAATTTAACTACAATTACACAGTATTCGGTAAAGAAAAATTAGCTGATTGAACAAAAAGCGTTCATGTTATACAGTATATTAACATTATTTGATTATAATATATATATAATATTAAGAAGTTTAATTATTCCTTGAATTTATTAATATACTTTTGAATGATCATGATATTCACAATATTTCTAATTTCTAATATCTTTATTACAAATGAGTAATTATGTAGTAATTTTCACAGAAAGAAATTAGACATGCCAAAGTTCGTGCTCATGTATTCTATAATACATGAGTTTTAATAGTTTAGAAAACAGGGTGTATAGCACACCAGGACAAGTAAATTCCCTGACTTTTCCATTCATGAGTGTTTAAAAAATTACAGGGAGACTAAGTACTCATCGACATACCGAATAGTACAGGATTTTTAGGCATTTTTCCTATGTAGACCCCGGCAAAATTCGGACCCGGCTGAATTTTAGCTCAAAGTTAGCCTCTAGCATGTAGATGAAAATATCAAAATTCCTCCTCTGGAAAACGCTTGCTTCAGACGGAAAATTGGAAAATGTAAGCGAAAAGATGTCTCGGGAGAAAAATAATGCTGGCCGTACTGTACAACGCAGCTCTACGGTTTTTTCGATTAAGTATAATTCTCAAATATATACTTTATTCAGAAAAAAATAAAATTAGCATTTTTAATCTTTTGAAGCTGCATAAATGGGGTGCAATTAAAAACTGCACTTTAAAAAATTAACTTTTACTGCATTTTCCACTATACTTATACTTATGATACGGTTTTGTGTTATTACAAAAATGAAGTGCATTGGTATGATAACTTTAATGTGTTTTGTTTAAAGTCACTATCTGCACTTGTGAATGAGATAATCGCAATAATGCACGATTTCTTTAAATGCTTTTTCACAACTAAATTTTTAAATTTTCTTCTAATGTAGTTTTATTTGTTTAAAAACTTCAGATATTATGCTGCCAGGTATCATTGTCAATTATTGCTACCATATTTAAAATTCGGATAATTATTTCCATTGTTATGACAGAATGTAGACTCAACAATAGCTACTATTATAATTTAAAAAATTGCAAAACCCCTATTTAAATATTATCACATGAAATTCTAAGACAGATAATGTAACCAAGATATAATAAAAAAATTGAAAAACACGATTGCCATTGTTGCA
This sequence comes from Siphlonurus alternatus, assembly GCA_949825025.1. Lineage (NCBI taxonomy): Eukaryota > Metazoa > Arthropoda > Insecta > Ephemeroptera > Siphlonuridae > Siphlonurus > Siphlonurus alternatus. Next base: position 688,371 of record OX463778.1, read on the forward strand.
ATAACTTAATACAGCATTTATTTATGCAGTAGTAATGACAATGGTTTTTCATAGTATTTCATACTCAGGAACTCTGCATGCTATGTTAAACTGATGTTATGATGAACATGTAGCTACCTGATCATTCTTATCAATGTACCAATTTCATATAAAAATTAAATTATATCAATAAAGCTAATAACCAGTAGTGAAAGTAGTTACAATTTTTTACCAGTGCGTTTCAGATAGTGGCCTGAAGGGCTCGAACCCCCGCCGGAGGCGCGATTTTTTGGGAAAAAGGGGCGTGGCTTAATTTTTTTCATTGAAAAGTTGCACTGAAATTTTGATTTATAATATTTTCTTTTTTTTTTTTAACAAGGATGCACCCCTAAGAGATTTTTCAACTAGAGTGAGGGGTTAAGTTTTTTTAAGATTTTTTTTTTTCTAAAAATATTTTAAAATGCCCTCTATCTAGGAATTAAAAACAAAAATTCCCAAAGTTGGTGTTTTGGAGGCTTAATTTTTTAACATGCAAATTTATGACACAGAAAGCAGCATTTTACTGTTTACTCACACTTCATCTGAACTATGGAACCAATTAAAAAATATCTAACAATAAGTAATCTATATATGATGAATTTCTTTAATAGATTTTCGATTTACAAATAAAACATTTTTTACTGAGTCATTTTTCTGGAAAAAATATTGGAAATCCTTATGAGAATTAACCCACAAATTAAGTAAAATTAAATACTTTTTCAGACTTTTTAACCGCGAAAAAAAAATATAGTGTCACACGTTAAAGTGATGAAAAAAATATTCAAAAATATTTCCTGTGCTGCCTAATGAAAATTTAAATATAAATTTTTATATAAAAAAAATCACAAACAAGCACTTTGTTGTTCGTTGTCTATGCATGTCTGGCAGCAGCGTTAATACTGTAAAAATATTTTAATTAACTGTTTCACAATTTAGAATGTTTTATTTTTTTTAATAAATGTTACATTTTTTTAAATAAATAAATTATTGTTTTAAATGTCTCGAAAATTAGTATAAACGAAATATTCCAAAAAGATGAAAGGTTACAATTTTAAAAAAGTTCTAACGATTTTACCACTTCCATGATCATGTAATAAAACATCATGATCACTTCATATAAAAATTGAAGAAAAAATAGTAAACAATAAACCTACAGATATTTAAAAAAAAACTTTTAAAAATATTTCTTTGATTTAAAAAATCTAAAAAAAAATAATATAATAAATAAATCTGCTCGCCATAAAAAGTGCATTTATAATAAAATATTATAATTAACTTTTTAAACATATAGTCCTTTAATTTATAATAATGTTTGACTGCAGCACTTATTTACTATTTATTTACAATGCAACAATTTCATACCTCAAATTATTAATTAGTTTTTATTTTTTACGTAATGAAAAATAAATATATGTGAATAGATAGAGTAGATTTCAATTATTTTTTCAGAACAAATTTTAAAAGAAAGTGCCATGCAAGTTAAATTTTCGTGAGAGAGAAAAAAAAATACAATAACTATCATGCATTGAGCATGATTATAATGTTATCTGTTCACACTTGCAAATATTATTTTTTTCGTTAAAAATTGTTGATTTTTTTGGTAAATTTCGATCAGTGTCTTACCAGTGCGCCGCACTGGCGTCAAATGTCTTACCAGTGCGGCGCACTGGTGCGCACCGGCTTACTTTCACCACTGCTAATAACATATAAATTATCTCAGCTTTTAAACATTAATAATTATATATAAATGAAATTTTCATAAATAATTGAATTGAAGATTAATTATGGGTTGTTGTAATATTATTCTTTTAAATTTGAAATGTTTTATTGATAAGAATGATCAGGTAGCTACATGTTCATCATACCATAGTTCAACATAGCATGCAGGCTTCCTGAGTATGAAATAATATGAAAAACCATTGTCATTACTACTGCATAAATAAATTTATGCTGTATTAAGTTATTGCAACAATGGCAATCGTGTTTTTCAATTTTTTTTATTAAATCTTGGTTACATTATCTGTCTTGGAATTTCATGTAATAATTTTTCATGCAGAAAAAGGGTGTTGCAATTTTTTATAATAGTAGCCATTGTTGAGTCTACATTCTGTCGTAACAATGGAAATAATTATCCGAATTTTAAATATGGTAGCATTAATTGACAATAATACCTGGCAGCATAATGTCTGAAGACTCTGAAGTTTTTAAACAAATAAAACAACATTAGAAGAAAATTTAAAAATTTAGTTGTGAAAAAGCATGTAAAAAAATCGTGCATTATTGCGATTGTCTCATTCACAAGTGCAGATAGTGACTTTAAACAAAACACATTAAAGTTATCATACCAATGTACTTCATTTTTGTAACAACACAAAACCGTATCATAAGTATAAGTAGTGGAAAATGCAGTAAAAGTGCATTTTATAAAGTGCAGTTTTTAATTGCACCCCATTTATGCAGCTTCAAAAGATTAAAAATGCTAATTTTATTTTTTTTCTGAATAAAGTATATATTTGAGAATTATACTTAGTCGAAAAAACCGTAGAGCTGCGTTGTACAGTACGGCCAGCATTATTTTTCCCCCGAGACACTTTTTCGCTTACATTTTCCAATTTTCCATTTTCCAATTTTCCGTCTGAAGCAAGCGTTTTCCAGAGGAGGAATTTTGATATTTTCATCTACATGCTAGAGGCTAACTTTGAGCCAAAATGCAGCCAGGTCCATTTTTTCCTGTACTAGAAGCTGTTCAGCATCAGAGACATAATTTTTTTCTCGTCCTTTAGAGTTTATGAAAGTTAAATATGAAATCAACATTTGGGAAAAATGGAGGGAGAGGGGATAAAAAAAGGGTTTGTGAGTCAAGGGTCAGATTGGAGGGGGGGGGGGAGAGGTGAAGCGCAGTCAGGGATTACAGACAAGGGGCGCCAACACTACAACGGGGGGTCTGGATTGTAGGAAAACTCGGTGCAAGAAAACTCGGTGCAGGAAATCTCGGTGCAGTTTCAACAAGCTAGTAAAACTCGGTGCACGGTAAACTCGGAGCATCGCATATATTGTATATCAATTAGAATAATGAAATGAAATGAAATGAAATAATCTTTATTTAGCTTTCGCTATTCAGTACAAATATAGTTTATATAATATTGTTTTATAGTCCAGTCAATAAAGGTTTTGACCTAAAATAAATTGGGAAGCAAGATTTTTTTTTTGGAATCGGTAGAACTCGATGCCCTGAGTAACATATCCAAACCCCCCTGGAATCCCCCTGGAGCTATCGCCGCCATCTTGATGGAAAGACGCGCCGATAATACCTTTGGTTTTAATTTTTTTACTTATTTTCTAATGAACCTAGGTAAAAAATTCAAACTGTATAATAAACCTGAGATGTTAGGGCAAATTATAAAATAACAAAGTTTAATTAATTTCTTAATTAAGTATGTTTAATTACACTAATTAAAATTTTCAATCATGAAAAAAAAAGTTAATAGGCAAAATTTTCCACTTTCTAACGTCGTTACTTAGAAAAGTTTCAAACAAAAGTTGTTACAAATATATTCCAAATTAATAAAATATAAGTTTTTTAGTTGTAGCACACATAGTTTAGGAGATATGATTTTTCTGCCGAACCGCGCGCCGGCCTCAAGATCAACGTTGAAAGGTTACCATGCAGCTACGACCCGTATTCTCATTGCTGTGGTTGAGGATACGACGCGTGCATTTGTTCTGTATAACACATAGCATAGGTGCGGATCTAGGGGAAGGGCCGCCCCGCCCCCCCCCCCACAGAAATTTTGGATTTAACATGGGCAATATAGGCATTTCCCCTACTCCAAATGTTTTTTTCTATATTGGCTTTATGAAGAGGGCACCCCCCGATTTTTTTTTTCTTTATCCGTGCCTGACATTAACCTTCACCATTAAAATTGTTTAATGGTCTAATTTAATAATAATGAAATAAAATTTGTAAATATGACTCGTAATGCGTATGCATTATAACATAAGTTTATTAATCATAATGCCGTGATAAATGAATGATTCAAAATTTTATCATATATTATATATTATATAATTATATATACATTTATATTATATTATATTATATTATATTATATTATATTATATTATATTATATTATATTATATTATATTATATTATATTATATACTAATGGGACAGGGTAAATGAACCGAAAGGGAAATAAACCGAAGGGGAAATAAACCGAAAAGGAAATAAACCGAAGAGGAAATGAACCGAAAAGAAATGAACCGAAGAGGAAATAAACCGAAATTTTTACTTGGCCACGCCCTCGCCACGCCTCCGTCTAACAAAGTGGTGGGAGGTATTGTAAAATCTGGCAACACTGTACACTTTTCGGTTTATTTCCTTTTCGGTTCATTTCCTCTTCGGTTTATTTCCTTTTCGGTTTATTTCCTCTTCGGTTTATTTCCTTTTCGGTTTATTTCCCCTTCGGTTGATTTCCCTTTCGGTTCATTTCCTCTTCGGTTTATTTACTTTTCGGTTTATTTCCTCTTCGGTTTATTTCCTCTTCGGTTTATTTCCTTTTCGGTTTATTTCCTCTTCGGTTTATTTCCTTTTCGGTTTATTTCCCCTTCGGTTGATTTCCCTTTCGGTTCATTTCCTTTTCGGTTCATTTCCGATTCGGTTTATTTCCTTTTCGGCTCATTTCATTTTCGATTCATTTCCTTTTCAATTGAATTAAAAAAAATCTAAATGTATGAATATATATAGTGGTTAAAAGTTGAAAGACTATTCCGATCACTTTAACCCCAATAATGTATACACTCATCAACTTGCAAAATTTCCCTTTGCAGACATGTTAATCACCATGCCCTATGTTATTCTTATGAGACATGATGATTAATATGGCTGCAAGTGGAAATTTTCCGAGGCGACGTCGAGTGGTTAGCATGATATGCTGGCATTGAAGAAGAATAATGAAGAAATTGTTAACCTAGCTTTATTAGATTCTGGCCTCGTTTGAATTTTAAAAAGTAATCTGAGGGGATCAGTCAGTGCAGAACATGATATTTTAATTAAATATATTGCAATTTTATTCCTTATTAGTTCAACATTTTAATAATACACATTCTGTATAACATTATAATAGTTTGAGTATATATAATAGGCAAATATGCACTTACTAATTTTTTAAAGCAACTTATTATTATTTTTTTTTTAAAGTGCTATTTTGCAGTAGAAAGGTACCCGACATAAAGTTTGTATTAACAGATTAGCATTGTAATAGTTATCAGGTCTGTTTCGTGTGCTATTTTATGTAACATTCCTCACAGAAAAATGTATTGTGCCTTTACAATGGAATGTTAATATAGTAGGAACGCTATAGTGTAATTTATTTTAAATATTTTTATTGATAAAAAACAACAATACAGTCCTATACCAAGGCCGGAAGCCTTATAGAGTATAGGTACTGTTTTACAATCATCTTATATTTTAGATTAATTAAATTATTTTATTTATGTTTATTTTAGTGTTGGTTAATAAGGGTTTAGGGTAAGAAAATTATTATATTTATAGATCATTTTTAAAAATAAATATTACGTTGATTGATTGGTTGATATTTCGGAGCAATTGACACATTTTGGTCAAGTATGCCCTAAGTGCATTAATACAGTGCATTAATACAGTATTAATACAGTATACAGTATAATATTGTATCATGTTTAATTTTTAAGGTATTTATAAGTTTTTTGTCTCTATGTTGTATTATGTACATCCACATGATAAATAAATAAATAAATAAATAAATAAATAAATAAATAAATAAATAAATAAATAAATAAATAAATAAATAAATAAATAAATAAACAGCCAAAATTTCTACGCACAGAGACATGATCCGAGTCTTATAGAGTGAATTACGCTGACGTCATGCCCCTGGTATAATAGAGGGAGCTCTCTGATCGAGGTGCGCCAGAATGCAAATAATTATATTGTGCTGGCATATAATAAACAAAGTGAATTTTGTGTTAAGTGGTTTTACCAAAAGCTATATACTAGACTTTGGTTTTTACTTAAGGGTAAGATAACACGAACAATCGATTGTTGTAGTCCCATTTGATTAACATGTAAACCTTAGCAACCTCATAATAATTCTGAATTTTTTTTTTTGAGAGACAGTTTAGCACCAAAAAAATGTGTAAAAAATTTCAAAACAATCGGACGATTCAATTTTTTTAAATTAATTTTTTAAATTTTCAGTATAGGGCTTTCCCATGCATGGAGACCTAAACTAAGAAATTAATTTAAAAAAAATTAAATCGTCCGATTGTTTTGAAATTTTTTCCACATTTTTTTGGTGCTAAAAACTGTCTCTCAAAAAAAATTCAGAATCATTATGAAGTTGCTATAAGGTTTACATGTAAATCAAATGGGACTTCAACAATCGATTGTTCGTGTTATCTTACCCTTAACTGCAATAAACAAAATAAATCAGGTTTAAGTACTGTAAGAATATGGAACAGTACACGGTAGAACTCTTAGAAAAAAACTCGCCACCAAAAAACTATAAGTGTATTTTTTTCCACTCAATTGTTCCTATATTTTCAAAAACGATCTTGCCCAATATTCTCTTTCTCCCTCCCCTCTTTCTGCTGCGAGCAGGTAGCGACTAATAACTGTATCTCTCTTCCCGAGACCCGAGTCTCATTTAAAAATAAGCAGCAATCAAGTCTATATTATGTCCTCAGTCGCCAACTATTATAAATATGATAACATGTGAAATAAATAAATAAAATGAACTTATGAGATGAAGTTAATTGAAAAAGAAAGAATGGAAAAAGAAATTAATCTAAATTTACTGACGAAAAGAATAGAAAAATATACCGAATTCTAAATTTTAGTTCAAATAAGTTACGAGTCTTCAGTAAAATTGTTAATACATATGTAATATGTGCACATGTATAGAATTTTACAAAAATGAAGATATAGGAAAAGGGAAGGAAATGGACCGAAAAAATAAAATGATAAAATAAATAGACACATATATTATGTGTCAATATTCTCTTTAAAAAAATAATTAAATCGAATGTTAAAAATTGAAAATGGAAAAGGAAATGAATTCAGAAGAAATGTATCGAAGAGGAAATGAACCGAAATAGGTGTGCGATGTTGCCAATAGCATTTTTTTGAGCTGCGCCTTTTCTTTGAGGCGGAGCTAACCCCCTCCACGACGTTTTAAATTTCGGTTCATTTCCTCTTCGGTTTATTTCTTTTCGGTTTATTTCCCTTTCGGTTTATTTCCTTTTCGGCTGATTTCCTGTATCCCAATGTAATATAACAGAGTTACTGTTTGTAGCAAATATAACAACATTAACATAATAGCTTGAAATTGATTGACAAAATAACATCCAAAACTTAAAATAATACATTGAAATTAGTTTATATTTTATTATAAAAATACAATTACTAAATCAATATGCAAATATATATTATGGCTATCTTATGTGTATCTTATATATATATATATATGGTAAATAAAATTTTACTTATTTTTTTTTTTTTTTTTTTCTTTATTCGAACATGTATTCTTTATACATGAAGCAGGAGCAGGATCACTTTATAGTATAAGTAGTAGTAGTGTGTACAGTACATTTCCTTAGCTACACTACACTACTGTAGCTTACACTATAGTATATTGATAAGGACTTTAACTGACTGTGAGCAGACTGATACGTATATACCTTGAAATTAATGTGGTGTGAGGTTCAATAATGTGGTTGAGATGCAGCTTTAATACTTTGAAATGTATGCAAAATATTAGTTAATGATAAAAAATTATGTATAATGAAGCGATGAATGATAAATATGCTGAAATGTAAAAAAAATAATAAAATGTTCTAAAATCGAAAACTTTAAAGGTATATAATAATATGTACTTTTTATTTATTTTAAAATTAATATTTTTTTACATTGCATCTCATTACCATTATAAGATAGTAAGATACAAGTTGGCATAAAATAAAGACATGAGCTATGAAATAAATTCAGTGTGCTCAATGAAAAAAGCGCGACTATTGTTTAGTCACATTAATGAAATAACCAAACCTAGATAGTTATGGCTAAACATGTGAAAAGGTGACCAAAAGCCGAATTGAAGCTCACATCGGGTTTCGTTTTTTTTCTGATTTAACCATACCTATAAGTTTTGGTCAATTTTTTTTTCAAGCCGATGAGAGCTCTCTCGTCGTCGTTTTTTTTTTTTTTTTACGATTTGACCAAAACTATATAGTTGCATGTGATCAAATTTAAATGACCAAAAGCCGAAATACTTGTTCATTTCGGGTTTTGGTCAAAATGCAAAAAACATATATCTAGTTCTGGTCACTTACTTTGGACATTGTGCGAATTTGACTTTTGGCACTAGCTAATTAACATATTTTTGTGTGTGTATATACTGTATATATATATAATATATATATATATTATATATACATACATATGTATATATATATTGTATATATAACGGCATTTATCACGGCACTATGATTAATAAAATTATGTTATAATGTATGCGCATTACGAATAATATTTACAAATTTTATTTCATTATTATTAAATTAGCCATTAAATAATTTTAATGGTGAAGTTTAATGTCAGGCGCGGATAAAGAAAAAAAATTCGGGGTTATGAAAAAAGTCATGAAGCCAATATTGAAAAAAACATTTGGAGTAGGGGAAATGCCTATATTGCCCATGTTAAATCCAAAATTTCGGGGGGGGGGGCGGGGCGGCCCTTCCCCTAGATCCGCACCTATGCTATGTGTTATACAGAACAAATGCACGCGTCGTATCCTCAACCACATCAATGAGAATACGGGTCGTAGCTGCATGGTAACCTTGCAACGTTGATCTTGAGGCCGGCGCGCGGTTCGGCAGAAAAATCATATCTCCTAAACTATGTGTGCTACAACTAAAAAACTTATATTTTATTAATTTGGAATATATTTGTAACAACTTTTGGTTGAAACTTTTCTAAGTATCGACGTTAGAAAGTGGAAAATTTTGCCTATTAACTTTTTTTTTCATGATTGAAAATTTTAATTAGTGTAATTAAACATACTTAATTATGAAATTAATTAAACTTTTTTATTTTATAATTTGCCCCAACATCTCAGGTTTATTATACAGTTTGAATTTTTTACCTAGGTTCATTAGAAAATAAGTAAAAAAATTAAAACTAAAGGTACTATCGACGCGTCTTTTCATCAAGATGGCGGCGAAAGCTCCAGGGGGATTCCAGGGGGGGTTGGATATGTTACTCAGGGCATCGAGTTCTACCGATTCCAAAAAAAAAATCTTGCTTCCCAATTTATTTTAGGTCGACATAGGATTTTCACCTACATTGACTGGACTATAAAACAGGTGGTTCATAAAATTTATGATTGTTCATAGAATTTTATGCCTACAGTACAATATTTATAGGATACAAAAAACCATCTTAATAATTATACATTTTATAGTTACCAATTTTAGCTATATAAAAAAAAATATATACATTATTGACTTATTGCATATAATTATAATCTTATACATTTATCTGGTATACACAAATTTTTCTTTAACAAAGTATAAAATATCGTATTATATATAAGTATATAACCTATATTGTCACCTCCAAACACAAAAGTTACAGGGGACTTAATTAAATACCATGAGGAGCATCACTATTATCGTAATTTATAATTTTTCTCTAGGGTTTATAAATATTTATAAATTGTGTATTTGCCATGATATTTTTTTAAGAATTAATAACTTAACTTTTAATTGCTTAAAACAATATACCAGTTGAAATTTTTTGCTATATAATATATATATATATATATATTATATGTAATGTACCTCTTGAAACTTTACTTGATATATTTCTATTTTATTTATTTATTTTTATTATACTTTTTATTTATGCAATGAAGTATAATTACAGTTGCATCTGTGATTATAAAAATATTATTTAACTTTAATATTTAACTTAAACATAATTTTTTGCTGCCTTTTGGGCCTTAATTCGTCTATTATATTGATTTTTTAGACTTTTATCTAATTTTTAATTACAATAAATTTGCATTGCATATAAATTTATATGTAAATATATTAGGCTCAACAAAATGAATTTTTACATAAATTAAATACATTTTTAAAAATGGTTGTGTATGATGTCCTTCTATAAATTTACTTTTAAATTCGTAACTAAATTCATGCATACTTTTTTAAATACTAAATTCAAATAACTAATTTACAATATTTACTACTAGTAAAGTGTTAAAATAGACAATTAACTTATCATAATGTATAGACTTTTAATTGAATTTAAAAGTGTGTGTTAAATAGGGTGCTAATGTGATGTTTAAAAAAGGACACAATTTTAATTATTATATTAATTTTATAGATCATATAATTTTAAATATTGTTTGAGTATATGTGTTTAAATTAATTAAATTTAGGCTAATTTTTAATTAGAATTAAGTATATGTAACATATTTTATATATACATGTAATAATTGACGTGATCCATGCTGTACAGCCTATGATCGAAATAAAAATTTGAAGTTAAAACTGGTATAGTTATTAAACTAATTAACGCAATAATAGGGATTAAGAAATTTTACAATAAAAGTGGTTGAACTTTTATTTATAAACATTTATAAATATTTATATTTATTTTATATATTTTATATTTATATTATTTTATATATTTTATATTTATATTATTTTATTTATAAACATTTTATGACATGGAACAATGATATCGCATCAGGGCGATGGACTCGCAGTTCCCGCAGCCTCACCACGTCATGGGCTGGGTGACTCTTGGCCCAAGAAAGTTATTGGGCTGCGCCTCGTCCCATTGTTCACGTGTTCACGTGCTAGTTCACGTGCACTAATTACCTTACCTGCTACCTGTTTTTTCAATCCAGGTAGTAAAGAAACTTGTTGACAACATTTGAACGCCATAAAATAATGTACGGTTAAAAGTATTTCAATACTATTACAATGGAGTATCGACCTCAAAAATTTTTATAGCAGAAATGGATTTTAGAGGATGAAAAGGTATGTTACTCTGATTTTTTTCAGATTTTTTAGGGACCGGGAAGAATTGCTAAAAAGTTTTGGCGAGGTCGGGTTCGAATCCACGTCCCTTTTGGGTCCTATCTTTTATTAAGAGAGGCGGCAAGAGGCGGCACTTTTTCTACACTTTCAATAATTTTTAAACAATACTTCCCCGGCTCTAAAAAATCTGAAAAAAATCAGAGTAGCATAACTTTGCACCGCCCTCTATCCATTTCTGCAATAAAAAAAAATTGAGGTCGATACTCCATTTATTACCACTCCAAATTTTTCAGCATGAATATTAAATAAAAAATATATAATGGTTAATCATCATGTGTATAAAATATATATCTTTTCCTTTCCCTTTAATAAATAAAAATATATTTCTTCACATTTATATGCAATATGTAATATTATATACATTTTTTTTTCAATGTGTTAATGATAATGTAATGTCATATAATAAATAAAATTCAAAATTGATATAAGAATAATTCTAATATAATTGTTCTCATAAAGTTATATGGACATTACAGACATTAAATTTATCAGCACTTTCAAATTTCAATTAATATGCTCAGTATAAAAAAAAATGCTGTACCGCTGTTCCTTCTATGAAAGCACTTACAATTTTTCCTTCTTTTACAATAAATATTAATTAAATAATGAAATTACTTGAATTATTTATAAATAATTCAATTATATAATATAATATAGAATTAGTGATATTCATAGTATTTAAGCCCTCCAATAATTTTTTTGTATGAAGGCAACAAGAAAATTACATGTGTTCGATTTTTGTTATATTTTATTATTTTTATGCTAATATACATATTCCAAAATCCCTATACTAGTATAATAGAGGGATCTTGCAATATATGCGATGCTCCGAGTTTTCCTAGCGGTGCTCCCAGCTTTCCGTGCTCCGAGTTTACCGTGCATCGAGTTTTCCTAGCTTGTTGAAATTGCACCGAGATTTCCTGCACCGAGTTTTCCGGATACCGGGGGTCTGTGGTGCATTGTCTCCCATAACAGCCCGTCGCAGGTGAATAATTTTTTTAGGTCACGGTTTCGTTTTCAGCAGGTTTTATACTAAATAATCGCAGCTTTTTAAGAAACAACTTGTTAAAATAATTAAACGTGGATGATGTAAACATACCAATACTATGCACCTTTAAATGTTTTGTACACATAACAATTTCATGTGTACACATGAAAAATGTTATGTGTACACATGACACGTGCATGTCATGTGTATAAATGTCATGAACTTCCAGTAACATGGAAGTTTGTACTTAAAAAAACAAACAATAAGGAAACTTAAAAAATCCATAACTCCAAAAACTAGCTCCTATTTGTACACCTGATATTTATTTTAAGCAGCTTTTTGGTGTAGTGGTTAGTACTGATAGCTCTCGTCCGAGAGAGAGAGGTCCCCGGTTCAAATCCTGATGCATACGGCAGATTTTTCGCGACTTGAGTTGGCTATTTTCCGCTGGGGTGACCGCGGAATGTTGTGCAAACAACATTCGTGTCTTTATTAGAAACGGGTACTTAACTGTCTGGCGTGCAGACTGGGTATAAGGAGCCCCAGAGAGCACTGTGAACAATGTTGAAAAAAATTTGTTCCGCCATTGGTAGCCAACCAACCATATTTTAGCTCCTGATAGCGGATGTAGAGGATAGAGGAGAACATTTTTATTTTTTTCATAATTTTCATGTCATGGATTTTTTTTTTTTAACATTGGCCGTGTTACCTTCCCCTTAATTGCAATTATTAAATTACATATTTAAAAAAACCAGGGATCGGATGCGGATGCAGATGCAGGTGCAAGATGCATACGGATGCGCAAAAATGGGCTTGCATCCGCATCCGTGCATCCCAGATGCACAGGGAAAAATGAATGCATCCGGATGCGCATCCCAGATGCACGGGGAAAAATGAATGCATCCGGATGCGCATCCCAGATGCATGAAAAATAAATTTGCATCCGGATGCGCATCCACGGATGCACGAAAAATAAATTTGCATCCATTTAACACTTTTTTTTTTCTCTTTTTTTATCATGTTTTTTGCTAATGGCCTCTAAATAAATCTTTAACACGAGGCATTTTTTTAAAATTTATTTGCCACTTGTCGTTTAAAATTGCAAGAAACAAAGTGTATTATAAAAACCAAAGATCGGATGCAGATGCAAGATGCACACGGATGCGCAAAAATGGGCTTGCATCCGCATCCGTGCATCCCAGATGCACGGGAAAAAATTAATGCATCCGGATGCGCATCCCAGATGCATGGAAAACAAATTTGCATCCGGATGCGCATCCCAGATGCATGGAAAATAAATTTGCATCCGGATGCGCATCCATGGATGCACGAAAAATTAATTTGCATCCGGATGCGCATCTCGGATGCACGAAAAAAACGCGTGCATCCGGTCCCTGCAAAAAACTCATGATATGACCAAAATTAAGTCTTGAAATGCAGAATAATAATAATAAATAATTATAAGAACATTAATTAATTTAATTCGAGCGAAGCGATATCTTTTTTTTAGCCAAAGCTACAACCAGAAAAAGTCAAATTATTTTTCATGATTCTTTACTGAAAATCATCAAAATTCCATGATTTTTTATTACAATTTGTAAAATTCCACGAGCTTTCCACGAGTTTTTCAGTGAAAATAAATTCCCCGATTATTCCAGGTTTTTCATGATTTCCAGGTTGCTATACACCTTGGAAAATGAACATGCTCACAGTACAGATGTACCTCCTCACTCACCATCTCTATGCAGACACTCAGCGGCGGCCAGCAGCACGGCTAGATGCACGGGCAGCGCTGCCTCTGGCCGCTTCCTCGCCAGCCGAAGACGCAGCAGGTCACGCGTCCACGAAGCAAGCCGACAGCAATCAGATAGGCCATCATAGGAGTTTATGGTGTTTGCTAGGGCGGAGTGCTCTAATCTGCGCCTTTCTACTGACCGAATATCACATAACTGATCCCCACGTAATACACTATTTCTCCTAGTCTTTTAACATAATATTAATATTTTTGTTTGCTTATCTGTATACCAGCACGTGCTTCTGCTTCCTTACTATAGAATAGTATAAAGTATAATGTAAACTATTATTATCTGCACTCAATTTTCTTTGAATATAACTTTGATATTTCAAGAATGCGTTAATAACTAAATCATTATACAAATAAAATGTGACATATAACATTTTTAATCGTATTTTGTTGATGATGTTGATTTTTAAATGATATAAGTTATAAGACAAAAAAGAAGAGAGTTCATTTTACTAGAGAAAAAATAAATATTAAATTACTAATTTTTGCTACGTTATAAATTGTTAAATTTTGTTATCTTATTCTCTTTATAGAAATTTTTTTAACGCCAATTATTTAATGAGAAGTAACTGCGCCTGTACTGTAAATAATACGATAATATTCATGAGCATGAAATTTAGTTTTAAAATGTTATAATAAATATGGTACAGAAATTAAGTTATTGAACTCAAATCTTTTTTTTCTTAGCTGCTCTAAAACTGTCTGTTAAGTGTAAAATGATGATGAGATCAAATCTCAAGTGCAGTGCGGTAAGAGCCCGAGCAATGACATCCATACCTCCGTCACAGCAGCACCCAGAAAAATCCTACCTCTGGCAACCGTCGGGGTGTCCGAGCGCTCCTCGCCTGCATCATCGACGTGGCTGGTGGAGTACCCGAGGGCACCGAGGGATGGTTGAGGAGGACCCAAGTCGGACTCGTGGTGAGACTGAGAGGCTCTCCGGTCCAATGTGAGCAAGGTGAGAAAGGGCACAAGTCCATTCCACCGGACTCGATCCCTCTCGAGCTTACAATACACTGCACCAACACCCCAAGTGGTCCTGTTTACCTGAGCTCTGCATGGTCTCATCAACCGGCAGATGTGTAACCTTCGCCAACTAACGATGGTAATATTTTTATACAATTACAAATTATACAGTCAACCGGAGTTCCTTGCCAATCATGAGACAGTTTCCAAATTGTTTTTTAGTATGAGCGAGATGGCTAAATCAAATTAAGTAACCCCGATTGACTGTAAACATGGTATTTACATTGTTATATCAAATCAATTCTTTAATTGCTTTATAATGAAAAAAAAATAGAGCATATTGTAAAAATTAAAGAAGGGTACGGGACTCTGACGTCAAACGTTTATCCTTATTTTCTCCACCCTCTGTGATGACCGCGCTAGAGAGGGACGCTGCTGCCTTTTGTCAATGAACCCTAAGGTCCAAAGCCAGGGGAACCACCTACAAGAGCTCCGGGTGGCGAGGCGCAACGAATTTACCCCTGGGAGCGTTAAAATGAGTGACTTCTGGCCTGATGTAGACCCATCCGATTACTAGTACACTTTGAACCTCGGTTATCAGTATGAGATACTGATTAACACGCGAAGAAACGCTCAAATTGTAAAATATGAAATAGAGTTTTAGTGATCTAATGGAATATAAAATTTTATAATGTATGAAATTGAGATCGATATTAATTTAGCAATATCAATCATGATGACTGCAAATACCATGTTACATTTTTATACCATTTTCAATTTTTAAATTACCATCGTGCATTTGCGAAGGGTACACATATGCAGGTTGACGAGACCATTCAGGACTCAGGTAAGCAGGATCACGAGGGACGTCAGTCCAGTGCAATGCAAGATCGAACGAGATCAAGTCCAGCGGTATGGACTTGTGCCCTTTCCCACCTTGCTCATAGTGAACCAGAGCTCCTGTCGGTATCACCAGTTGATCGACTTGTGTCCTTCTGACACCGTCCCTCGGTGCCCTCGAGAACTCCGCACACCACGTCGATAATGCGTGCGAGGAGCACTCGGACACCCCGACGGTCAACAGTGGGAAGTCCGTTCTGAGCACCGATGTGACGGAGGTACAGACGTCATTACTCGCACTCTTGCCGCAGTGAACGTGACATATGACCCTGCTGAGTACATGCAGTTTGTGTATTTGAATGTTTTTATATCAATGGATCACTTAATGACGCACCTGCAAGCAAGTAGGTGAGTCAGATAAAGGGCGGGTACCCTAAATGAAAAAATACCATGGCGTCGAAAATAAGAAAAATATGAAGAATTGTTGGCTGCAATTTATTCACACTATATCCATTGATGTAAAAAATTCAAATACACGAACTGTTCTTATAATGAGACCACCAGATGCAAAAGCAGACCATTGACATTAAATTTGCGATTTTGACTTTCACAACATTTAATTTAATATAGATTAATAGATATGGAAACAAAAATAGCTTTTATAACTTATAACAAATTAAGAACACTTCATTATAAATTGTTAAATTTTTGCCACTTAAGGGTAAGATAACGCCACCAATGTTAAAAAAAATCACTCACACGAAAGTTCTGGAAAAAAAAAATAAAATGTTTCTTCTCTACACACCCTATCAGTAGCTAAAAAATCAGGAATCTAGTTTTTGAATTATGAATTTTTAAAGTTGACTAATTTAACATGAAAGTTTCATTTCTCAAAGTTAAAATAGTCAAGTTTAAAAATTTATAACTCAAAAACTAGATCGTATTTGTATACCTGATATTTTAGCTACTGATATGGGGTATATTAGAGGAGAACATTTTAAAAAAAAAATCGGAATTTTTGTGTGAAGATTTTTTTTTAACATTAGTGGCGTTATCTTACCCTTAAAGGCATACAGGCCTCAAAATACAAATTAGACAGGCACCAAGTGGGTTTAGAGTATATAATCAACATTCGCATCATTTTTTTCCACGCGTGATGCATCCGTGCGAAGTCGCAGTTCAAAGTAAGAAATTTAGTCCTTGATGACGTCACGAAGTCCTTGATGACGTCACGAAGTCCTTGATGACGTCACGAAGTCCTTGATGACGTCACAACTCAATGCTAATCGGTGCTAGCTGTGAGTTGTGACGTCAGCAAGGACTTTCTTTACAGCACGACTTCGCACAGACGTACCGCGCGCAGGTAAAAATAATACGAATGTTGATTATAAACTTGGGCAACACTTAATGTCTGTTTAATTTGTAATTTGAGGCCTGTATACCTTTAACAAAGAATATAAATAGAAATATAAATATTTGTTTGTTTGGTTAAGTACAATATTATTTTGTGGAGGGAAGTTAAGATAAAAAAAATCAATCAATGGAGCGTACGTCTGGTTCCACATCTGGTGGTGTCAACTGTTTACTATGTGATAACATACGTCACGGTAGCGAGGGACATATTTGACTCTATGTAAATACCTTTCTAAATACTCCACCCCCTTCTTTGAATTATTGTACAACATTAATTAGTGTTAAGCCTTTATTACATGATACAATTTTTCTAATTATTGTATCAATTTTAACTTCCAAGAAAGCTTCAACTCCATTTATTTTGTGTGTATGGAGATGAAATGTTCTTGCAATGAAAATTTGTATGCAAAATTGTATCGTGTAATACCGGTTTAATACCAGCTGAAGAAAATACTCGTGATTTCTTCGCTTAAATTAACAAAGAAATAAACATTCGTACACAAACTAAATCACTTCCCTGCTACCATGACCACAGAACTTATTGTTTGTATATTATACATGACTGTATGTATATGTGTTTTTGTTCAGTAAAAAAAAAAAACTATCTAATTTTGTAAGGTAAATTAATATGCGATAGCATCAAAAATTAATTTTGTTTTAAGTTCATTGATTAAGATTTCACGAAATAAGTGTAGCTAACAGCGCAATATTGCATGCATAGAAAAAATTTAATGTTTTACTCTCAGTAACTATACAACGAGAAATCATATTAATAGTAACAAATTATAACACATAACAAATAATATACAGCAGAAGAGAACGACGTTATTCTTTGCTGAAGTTTGAAAATAGTTAGAAATTTAAGAAGTTAAAGTTATGCTAAAACAAATAAAAATTATAGCGATCGATGTAAAAAATATCTCATAATTTGATACCTATTTAAGGTATCATTGAATTGTGCAAAAAGAGACGCAAAATCAATGTATTGATTGATTGTTGTATTGTTGTGGACGCCTCCCATCCCCCCCTCCTTTTCACTTAAACTCGGCGTCGTTATTGGATGGACGCATGGATATATTTGAGCAAGGTCAAATGTTACCGCCCGCCTACCTGACCCCCCTTCCTAGCATACTTGCACTCGCCCAAGATTCACCATGCTGCCTGCCGATGTAACCTGAAGTGCACACAACATGTTGTCACAAATCCAAGCAGTTATATACAGTAAAAACTTGTTATTACGTTATGTCAAGGGACCCAAAAAATTAGGGTTACCTTATATCGAGCTTCTCAAGAACATTTTTTTTTTAAATGTTTTAAATGACACATAAACCAGTGTCATCCACTTCCGTAACATTTTTGCTCCATTTAAAGTCCTTTTTGTCATGTTTAGGAGAAATAAAAAAGTCTTCAGTTCTAAAACAATTTACAATAATAATGAATAATAATAATGTTATTGTACAAATATACTAGCTAGAGAAACGCCATAGTAATGATATCACTATTGGGTAGATGCAGATGATCTGCATTAGCCCTAATTAACATGACATTCCGAATAATATATCAAAGTTCGTAAAATCACGATTTTACGAACTTTAATTGATTTACAAAATTCATGAATGAACAAAATATTTTCCCTCCAAATAATTGGATAGGGAAGTGCATGTTAAGTGACCTCGAATTATGAATTTGCGATGCTGTAATGCCCCTAGAGAACATTTGAAGTATAGAGGTCTTTCACCATACGTCACAAAAATATGACGTCACGTGAATGTAGGCAAAAAGCACCTATATTTAACATGGTAGTAGCATACCAAAAACTATTTATTTTCTGCGATATGACAATCGTGGTACTTTTGACAATTATTTTATATGATAGATTGAAATTTCAAGTAAATGGAAAAAAATACAATATTTGCCAATGATATCTGTGGAGAATACAATAAATCATTAAATAAAATGTAAATCGACTCCAAATTTCACGTCAATAATGATCATTTTAGGACACTTATGCACTGATATTGACCCTAAAATGCTTCAAAAAAATCAGCCAATCACCGACCATTGCTTTCCCCGCGGACTTTTGAATACGAGGGGGAAACGGCACAACAAAAAATAATGATAAAGAAGCTAGGTAAAATAAAAAAAATGTATGTGTTCAAGTTATGTATATTTATTTCTAACGTATATATTATTACTAAAAAATAATAAAAATATGTTAAATTAGGAGGAATAAATCAAGTGTTCCAGTTCCCTCTCAGTATACCTACTGCAGAATGTAAACAACAACAAAGCCAAGCAAACGCTATATATTTTCGTTTTTTAAACATTAAATACGCGCGCGTGGTGATTTAAAATTTTTGATCAAAACAATCCAGTTTAAGAAAAGAAAGAAAGGAAGAAAAAAAAAACGGGATGACATAATTAAGATGCGATGTATAGAATAGAATCACGGACCAAATACCCCCGGACGAAATACCCCCGGACCAAATACCCCCGGACGAAATATCCCCGGACGAAATACTCCCGGACGAAACACCCCCGGACGAAATACCCCCTTGTAAGTGTAGAGGGGCGGGCGACCAACACGGGAGGGGAAGTCGACTTTATTTATAAAGTCTGTTTTTATGTCGTTTGTCTGACGTCACGCGCGTCGTATTAAACAAGGAAGTAATAGTAACGCCATTTTTCACAACAAATATATATCATATAATATTCAAAGTATATTTATAGTTAAAATGCCGTATCAAGATCTCAAATTGCGTCTTTAATTTTATTATACCGAAACATACTCAAAATTGTGCCGCAAACAAACGATTTTTGTATATGCTATGCTTACTTTGATAGTGCGGCAATTGTCACAGCGTTTAGCAGCAAAATTTTGAAGTTGTTTAAACGATTTTAGGTTTTTAAACCTAGATGTGCCACTAGCGATTTGAGCAAAGCCCGAAATTAACAAATACTTCGGGCTTTGCTCATTTAAATTTGAACATTTATAGAAGTGCTCAAATCGAAAAAAGCAATCCCCGACGAGGAGTTTTATATCGGGCGTTGCTCATTTAAATTTGAACATTTATAGAAGTGCTCAAATCGGAAAAAGCGAACCCCGACGAGAAGTTTTATTTCAGGGTTTGCTCATTTCTAAAAGTGCCCAACTCGAAAAAAGCAACCCCGCGACGATAATTTTTATTTCGGGCTTTGCTCATATAGTTTTGATCATTTCTAGAAGTGCTCAAAGCAAAATAAAAAATAATAATTGGAAATTGTTCCGTATTATAGCAATAAATAATAAAAATAATGGAAATTTAATAAAATTTTAATTATATCATTTTTTTAATTTATTGATAAAAATGCAAATTTAACATTAATAGCGTGTATAGTATTTTTTTTTATCAAAACAGTTCTTTCTGTATATATTCAAGTCATATTGAAAAAATACGATTTTTTCACACTGACAATGAGAGACACTTTTAATTTTTTTATTATTATCATTTTTTTATAATTAATGGGTATGATTACAATTATACTCTAGCAATGAATTTCAGGTTGCAGATGAACAATTTCTAAGTTCAGACGACGTACCACACATGACAAAGAAAAGAGAGTCTCAGATCAGCAGCAGCATTAGCAAATTCAAAGCCACAGGTTTTGTGTTTTGCAACTGCAAGAAAGGTTGTCAATCTAAAATATGTTGTGCAAATTAAGAAAAAATTTAGATGAAATTTAAAATGCCATGATAGTAATCCCTGCAAAAATAAGTCAAGTTCAGGTAATAATACGATCAGGTAATAATCAATTTTAATAATATTTATTATTTATTTATTTATTTATTTATTTATTTATTTATTTATTTATTTATTTATTTATTTATTTAGTTGTTTATTTATTAATTAATGTATTTATTTACTTATTTATTTATTAATTAACTAATTTATTTATTTATTTATTAATTTATTTATTTATTTATTTTAAATTAGTAGGTTTGGTACTATCTTGAGGAGCTCTTTGCTTCTTACCAAGTTCTCTAAATTAAGTTAAAATTATTTTACAATATATCAGAGCTGTAAAAAAATTATTTAAATTGACTAAAATACAATTATATTAATATAAAAAGTTTGACAAAATCGTATTTTTCAGTATGACTTGAATAAAACAGAAAGAAATATTTTAATAAAAAAATAATATCGCTATAATGCTAAATTTGTATTTTTGTTACTTATTTAAAAAAGTGATGTAGTTAAAATATTATTAAATTCACAATATTTTATTGTTTTAATTATTTATTACAAATTTTTACTATAATACGGTACAATTTCCAATTATTTTTTTTCACTTTGCTTTGAGCACTTCTAGAAATGATCAAAACAGTGAGCAAATCCCAAAATAAAGCTTCTCGACAGGGTTTGTATTTTTCGAGTTGAGCACTTCTGCAAATGATCAAATTTAAATGAGCAAACCCCAAAATGAAACTTCACGTTGGGGTTTGCTTTTTTCGATTTGAGCACTTCTAGAAATGTTCAAATTTATATGAGCAAAGCCCAAAATATTTGTTAATTTCGGGCTTTGCTCAAATCGCTAGGGGCACACCTAGATGTACGCATTGAATTCGAGCTTTGATGCCAACATATATAAATAGAAAAGGAAAAGGAATAAATAAGGAAATAAATAGAACAACAAGTAAATTAAGTTTCTTCAGGAGGGGTACACATGCTACGTTAAGTGTTCACGGCACCTTTAGTACCGGGGGACCAAAAACAATAAAAAATATTGCATTTTTAGACCTATACCAATCGAATCAGAATTAAAAAATTACACTAAAAAAATTTACTTATTTTTTTTTTTAAGTTTCAAAAAATTATATAGGGATGATTTTGAAAATTTTTAGTTTAAAAAAAAAATCTAAAAAAAAATGCAATAAACACTAATAATTAACATGCATAAAATGTATCGTATCAAAATTTATTACACATTAATTTTAATTCGATATGAATGATATGATAAATTAATGCATAACGTATTGGCCTAACGTTACTAATGTAACTTCCTTCTTTAATACGACGCGCGTGACGTCAGACAAACGACAGAAAAACAGACTTTATAAATAAAGTCAACTTCCCCTCCCGCGTTGGTCACCCGCCCCTCTCCACTTACAAGGGGGTATTTCGTCCGGGGGTATTTCGTCCGGGAGTATTTCGTCCGGTCCGGACGGGGATATTTGGTCCGGGGGTATTTCGTCCGGGGATATTTGGTCCGTTTACCATAGAGTAAACTCGGGTGTCTCGCGTGATCGTGCATGTAAGTTCACAGCGCACAAATTAAGGGATCTTCAATTTGCCGAGTTTGTTGTAAATTTATTAATAATTAATATATAAAAAAAATGTGATAGCTGATATTTAAAAAAGATCGAGTAAAGCAAAAATTGCAAATGAGTTTGTATATACATCAGCGTCGACACTCGATCATTCACGGGATAAATTAAAAACAAAATTCAAGTGCATCGTCATTAATTAATATCAACGAAAATATCTCGGCAGCAAAATACGAAACTTTGAGTGCATTTTCCGTAAATGCATGGATTCAAAATTAATTTAAGCATTCATAATAATTAAATGCTTTAAAAAATTTGGTAGAAATTAAAAGCAGTTACATAATATATGTTTTACATTTTTACATATATAATTATTAACATTATTATGCATTTTTATTTCACTTTTCAGACTTTTACCTTTGCCGGTGGTCAATGTAAACCTTCTGTATGTATTGTATGTGGCGATTTGCGATACGGTGACCATCGCAACATATGATACTACATACACAGAAGGATTACATCGAACACCGGCAAAGGTAAAAGTCCGAAAAGTAAAATAAAAATGCATTCAATATGATTACCCTTTGCACGAAAAAGTCATTTACTTATATAATTTAATAATAATTATCATGCATATTACAAATTACAACTATGGTGATTTATGCCAAACTCGATCGTTCAACCAACGTTTTAGCCTTTTAGCATATCGTCATGGTATGCAAGAAAATTAATTGTATTAATTTTTACACATTTTTTTTTACCATAAAATATTACACAACATATGAAAATACGTCAAAACAAATTTTATCAAAATTACATTAATAATTACAGCTATACATTATTTTAATATTATTTTAAATTTGCATGTTTCACAATAATTCCCCATTTATAATTGATTTATTAAACGATTTACCATAGCTCTGGCTGATATGAGATGTTTCAAAACAATCAAAACTGAAAAGTTCTAACAAAGGGCATGTTGAATCCTGCCCCTACCTATAATTTTTATTTATAATTCATAACATCACTATAAATTATATGAAAAACAATACTAATTATAGACACCGGAATTATTTAAAGGGTTCCTGAACTTGAAAATTCATATGCAGATATGGTCCTCACAAGAGTCCGGATGCAAGTTTTAGTTGCCTAGTGGAACTCCCTGCCGTCCGAGGTGGTGGGGGCGGAGAGTTACGGGGGATTTAAGAGTGCGTTGAGCTGGTTGAGCACTATATTGCGAGCCACCGTGGTTTAGCCACATTTGCCGCAGAGCGTTAAAATCTAAATCGCACCGTTGTCTAGATATGAGCGAAAGAATGCCACGTGGCTAGTAGCGATGACGTCACATCGCTTAAGGTCGGAGCGATCTTTTACATGCAAGGAAGCGATCTTTTACATGCAAGCGTACGGCCGCGACCACGTTTTCTCGTACTCGTGGTCGCATAGCGCGAGTTATAGGAATGACGTATCAACAAAAATCAAAAAGGACATGAATGACAACATCCTAATGAACATTGAACTCGATTATCGAACATTTATGTTGGTAAAAAAAAATAGATATCGCAATTCACAAATTAATATTTTTATTTTTTATTCACAATGAAATATACAGAAACGAACAGTTTTATTCTTTGCATGATTTTTTTTGTTTGTTTTTGCTTCACATAATATTACATACGTAAAGTAAGTGATGTTGTATATTGTTAATTGCAATAAAATATTACAATCACATTATTTAGTAACATTAATAAAAATACTCCAAATATTTATAATAATAAAATTATTTGAATTATTTTTTACTTTTTCCTTTCTTATATTATAAATAAGCAAAATTACATGGTGCGATGACAATATAATTTTAATATTACTACATAATTATGTTTATACCTTATACAGATATAAGTCTCGTAAATTCGTATAATAACACTGTGAAAAAATCATTTCAAACTATTTATATAAGCATGCAGTGCTCAAATTAAGTAGAGTTATATATATTATAGTCCATGCTGAGGCGCCTCGATCGAAAGCCTGTAGGATGGATCGTCATACGAGTTGCATTTCTTACAATTAAAATACTGTATTAATTTTAACTAACTATCTAGTTTTCTTTAGTCCAAAATTAATTAATAATAATAATAATAATATTAACGCGGCAAATGTGGCAATGCCACGGTGGCCCGCGAATGTTCACCAACTCTCAGAGATTTCTTAAACAAATCAAAACTCTCCGCCTCAGCAACATCTGCTGTCAACGCATTCCACTCCCTCACCGTCCTGTTTAAAAAAGAAAACTTTCCCACATCACTTCTACATCTAACATACTCCAACTTCCATCCATGATCATTTCTTCCAATATAACCTGCTCTCATCACACGACCACTCAACTCTTCCCAACCCTCACAATTTCTTGTTATCTTATACATAACACCAAGTCTACAATTTTTTCTTCTTAACTCCAACGACTCCCACCCCAAATTCTCAATTAAAGCAGACACACTAACATACTCCTTTCTAACATCAGCACCATCACCCACAAACTGGAACCTTCCCACACGACCTGTAACCCTTCTAGCTGCTCTCCTCTGAACCTTCTCCAACTCCTTCACCCCCACACATCTATATGGGTCCCAAACACAGCAACCATACTCAAGCACTGGTCTCACCAGAGCTCTGTACGCATTATCTTTAACTACCCTACTGGTACCCTTAAGATTTCTCATGACAAACTCCAAAAACCTCCTTCCCTTCGATGTAACATATTTAATATGTTCATTCCACATTAATTTACTATGAATGACTACACCCAAATATTTATACTTTTCATCCTGCTTCAATAACTCATCATGAAGTAAATACTGCACATCTCTTTTACGCCTTTTCCTACTAAACACAACTACACAGCACTTAGCGACATTCAACCTCATATCATTATCAATAACCCACCGACACACAGTATTAAGATCCTCTTGCAGACGAACCACATCATCCTCACTTTCTATCTTCCCATAAACAACACTATCATCTGCAAACAACCTAATCTTTGACCTCACTCCATCAGACAAATCTTCAATAAAAATCAAAAACAACAATGGACCCAAGACACTACCCTGCGGAACTCCCGAGGAAACAGCAATATACTCCGAGCATGCCTCCCCCACTCTAACTCTCTGCACCCTATCTCTTAAGAAATCCTCAATCAAGGACACCAACCTTTCATCCACCAAACAACGCCTCACCTTCTCAATTAATTTCCCATGAGGCACCTTATCAAAAGCCTTCTCAAAATCAAGAAAGACAGCATGAATCTCACCTCCACTGTCCAAAGCATCAGCCAACTCCTGAACAAAACCTGCCAATTGAGTCTCGCAAGAGAAATGCTTGCGAAAACCATGCTGGTGATCACCAAAGAATTTCGATCTCTCCAGATCACCCACCACAAATTTAACAACAACCTTCTCTAACACCTTGGACACAACTGATGTTAAACTGATGGGTCTATAATTTTTAGGCTCACACTTAGATCCCCCTTTGTAAATCGGGACCACCCAAGCCTCCCTCCAAGCATCAGGTATCTTCCCCGACGCAAGTATCATTCTAAATAAATGAACTTGATACTTACAATGCAAACCAACACTAAGCTTTAAAAATGCACTGGAAATATCATCAGGACCCGCCGCTTTCCCCTTTACTAAAGACATCAACGCTCTCTTCACATCTTTAAAACGAACTCTAAACTGCCTACCCCTACCAGCACCAATACTGGAACCACCCTCCTCATCAACCCGCTGCTCAGGCCTCGAACCATCATCAACCACTCCCAGCTCCACAGGATCCTGAAAAACAGACTTATACTGCCGAGCACACGCATTAGCCTTCTCAACCTCTGAAACATGAACACCTAAATTATCCTTCAAAACTGGAATATCATTTCCTGCCTTCCTAAAGGTTTTAATATGCCTGAACATTCTTCTTCTACTCCCCTCAACATCTCTCTCATCAAACATTTTCTGCATAAAACAATCTTCCGCTACCTTCTTTGCATTATTTAACTGCATCTCCGCCTCAACCAAAGCCCCCTTTCTAACCTCACCTCTTTTATAACGCCCATACACCCTACGCAACTGTCGTTTCCTACACCTAACTTCCTTATTAAACTGCAGCGGATCGCAACCATCTGCCACCATTTTTGAGGGTACACAACTCTCCCTCAACTCATTACAAATATCAACATACGACTCCCATAAATCATTAACACTTAAACCATCATCCTTCCAAGACTCAAACCTATCACTTAACTCAGCATCCAACTTGGCAACATCCGCTTTCCCGTAAAACCATCTTTTCCTTTTTTTCTGCTCGAAGCAAGGAGACTTCCCAACCTTAAAATCCACAATCGGAATCTTGTGATCACTAATTCCATCAACAACCTGCGAATTTATCCACATATCAACCGGCCTCACCAAAACCACATCCAAAATATTTTCAGCACTAATATTATGCTGCTGCACTATGTAGATTAATTATATTTTCTATTTTATATCGAACACTGCGTAGCTTTTTCCTACCAAAGGATTATGGCAACTAAATAAATGATTAATTCTGGCTCGTTTCAACATGCCTTAAAAATATAAAACAGGCATCAAGAACAGTGTTGGACGCTGAGCGTGGTTGTTATTTGGATGGGTGACCGTTTTCAGCAACGTTTCACAGCTTTTTAATTATATTGAAATTAAAAAAAAAAAGTAATAATGCATTTTTTCAATTACAATTTTGATTAAACACGTACAAATTAAAATACAAATATTTAATACATACACATATAATATTAATGTATTTTTTTTTAATCAACCAACATTATATACAATCAACTTAAGTTACTGTTATATATAACTAATTAATGTATATATTTTTTATACATAAAACAATCCTTCTCACACTTTGCCCTCTAGCACGCTCATCCATAGGACCCGTTGACTAAAGGGAACGTGGATACTTCAGTTAGGATGGACCGGGCTGTATTTTGTCAATTGCCTAAATCCAAGAAAAATACAGTATGGAAAAGTGAAGTGATGTTGAAAACGGTCACCCATCCAAAAATAACAACCGCGCTCAACGTTGCTGGGCATCGGTGATCTGGCGAAAATTGGTCACCACACGTACTGTCTAACACTGTTCTTGATGCCTGTTTTATATTTTTAATGCATGTTGAAACGAGCCAGAATTAATAATTTATGTAGTTGCCATAATTCTTTGGTAGGAAAAAGCTACGCAGTGTTCGATATAAAATAGAAAATATAATTAATCTACATAGCGCAGCAGCATAATTAATTTTGGACTAAAGAAAACTAGATAGTTAGTTAAAATTAATACAGTATTTTAATTGTAAGAAATGCAACTCGTATGATCCATCCTGCAGGCTTTCGATCGAGGCGCCTGGATCATGGACCATAGTATATAACTCACCTTATTTTGAGCACTGCATGCTTATATAAATAGTTTGAAATGATTTTTTCACAGTGATCTAATACGAATTTACGAGACTTATATCTGTATAAGGTATAAACATATATGTAGTAATATTAAAATTATATTGTTATCGCACCATGTAATTTTGCTTATTTACAATATAAGAAAAGAAAAAGAAAAATATAATTCAAATAATTTTATTATTATAAATATTTGGAGTATTTTTATTAATGTTACTAAATAATGTGATTGTAATATTTTATTGCAATTAACAATTAACAACATCACTTACTTTACGTATGTAATATTATGTGAAGCAAAAACAAACAAAAAAATCATGCAAAGAATAAAACTGTTTGTTTCTGTATATTTCATTGTGAATAAAAAATAAAAATATTAATTTGTGAATTGCGATATCTATTTTTTTTACCAACATAAATGTTCGAAAATCGAGTTCAATGTTCATTAGGATGTTGTCATTCATGTCCTTTTTGATTTTTGTTGATACGTCATTCTTAACTTGCGCTATGCGACCACGAGTATGCATACGAGAAAACGTGGTCGCGGCCGTACGCTTGCATGATCGCTTCGACCTTAAGCGATGTGACGTCATCGCTACTAGCCACGTGGCATTCTTTCGCTCATATCTAGACAACGGTGCGACCTAAGCAACTATAATAAAACTTGCATCCGGACTCTTGTGAAGAGTGAGGACCATATTATATCTACATATGAATTTTCAAGTTCAGGAACCCTTTAACTAATGGGAAGTTATTCCTTTAATTACTTACATTTTAATTACACTCCTCAGGCATCCGGTGTCAGACGACGCTGCTTACTCGTGGCAATGCGCACACACTACTACTGACCAGTGACCAGCTACTCAAGCTACAGACAGTACTGACTGGACTAGACTAGATCATAAATCACAAGACCGATCGCTGCCGCCGGCCAGCCGCCCTGATTGGCCCTCTAGCGACAGCGCGGACGCCTGCTTCCTGCTTGCTTGCTTGCGCTGGGCATGTAACGTACTGCAGTATCATATACTTCCAAATCTTCCAATACCTAATTCTCCTGCTTCAAGGAATTCCCTCCCCCCAAGATTTTGTACAGATCTGTGCAAACGACATAGGGTCAGTTATGATATAATGGGGGACATTCACAAAGCACTTTAAGGTAGAGATAATATGTATCAGCTGGACCAATGCTAAAATAATCCCATTCATAAAAATTATGAAAAAAAATTAAAATGTTCTCCTCTACATCCCCTATCAGTAGGTAAAAAATCAGGTATACAAAAACGAGCTAGTTTTCGAGTAATTAATTTTTAAAGTTCTCTAATTTAACATGGAAAAATGGAACTTCCATGTTAAATTAGTCAACTTTAAAAATTAATAACTCGAAAACTAGCTCGTTTTTGTATACCTGATATTTTACCTACTGATAGGGGATGTTGAGGAGGACATTTTAAATTTTTTTCATAATTTTTATGAATGGGATTTTTTTAACATTGGGCCAGCTGATACATATTGGGGGACATTCACAAAGCACTTTATTAACCCCCACTTTAGCCCCGATTTTTAGCCCTGGTGCTAAACATGGTACTAAAACAGGGGCTATATAACCATGTTAAGCTTATAGTTTAGCACCATGTTTAGCACCAGGGTTAAATATTGGGGCTAAAGTTGGGGTTAAAGTGCTTTGTGAATGTCCCCCATTAATGAGTTATATCATTATATGACACATATGTTATCTGAGTTAATTATCTCTACATAAAAATAATGCCTAATATATTATGTTATAGTCATGAGACAAAATTCAGGTTGATGGCTGTATAAGACCTCATGATATATATATATATATATATATATATATATATATATATATATATATATATATATATATATACAGTAAAACCTTGATTTTACGAAATCTCGATTTTACGAATGGTGAGTATCCATCAGAAAAATCAGAAAAATTATATAGTTGCCATATTCGTTTGCTGATTTTGACTCCTGCTACAAACCACCGCGCATCGGCGCGCAACCCTTCTGCGCGCAACCCTTCTGCGCACGTTTTTACGGCTCGAAGTCAAAACACTACTACCGCGAAATTCTTTAGATGCTCTTTGATTAAACTGACCCGAGGCAAATAATAAAATTGTTATAGCAGCAAACGTAAAAGGTTATAATTAGTGCCAATACGTAATTTTAAATTTGCAAACATAACTTATTTAGCGAGGGTTAACAATAAGCGATCGAAAAATTGCTCCGTATAGGATCTTACGTGCGCCCAATCTTTTTTTGTAAGTAAATGGGGCGGGGACAAAGGGTTGGTGATGTAAAGATGGATCCTTATTATACCATTAACGAAGTGCTCTAATGGTCCCTACAGAGCATTAACCTCGAATTTACGAAGATATTTGTCACAAAATAATAAAATTTCGTATACGTAATTTAAAACTCGCGTGCGTCATAAAATAAAGCATGCATCAGTAAAGCATGTTCGACCACGTGCGCAAACATATAAACGTAAAATATTGCAAGACAAATAGATTAAGATGTAGGTCAGCGTTTTTTTTTTTTTTAATTAAATCATGAAAAATAAATTCCAATCGATCGCTACTATAGTTAACTTTTTTTATTATATTAATATTTATCAATGTAGATGTGATTCTCAAAGCTCGAATACTATTTTGTTTGTAGGCGAAAATATTACATCGCTAGCTGAACTACCTCCATGGACTACTGTATTCTTTTTTTTTTTTTTTTTTTACAAGGATACACCCCTAAGCAGAGCTTACAGCTCGCGGCGGGGTACTGGGTAGGGATAAGGTAGGGAACGGATAGTGGCCACGGCCTGCATGCTTACGCGTTCCAGCATTCGCTGAGGTGAGACTGAGGGAACCGTGGAAAACCTCAGTCAGGACGGACACCTCTACTTTTTCTCAATGGACCAAAGCGATGTCCAAAGCCTGGGGAACCACATTCACAAAAGTGCATTACTGCACTGGGTGGAAAGCGAGACGAATTTACCCCAGGGAGGGAGCAGCGTATTTTTTACTTGAAACGGTCACCCATCCAAGTACTAACCACGCTTGACGTAGCCTGACTTCGGTGATCTAACGAGAACCGGTCAATGCACTGCGCCACGCTCGACCTGTTGCAGCATTGTAGTAATATATATTATTATCACAAAATAAAAAATGCATAATATAAAATATAATTATGCAAACTGGTGTACAACATAAATCAATTGTTTATTTTTTCATATTTTCTCCCACCTCGCCAACTCGCCTGAATCCGTTCATCATGAATTAACAATTACGCGTTTTTTTTTTTTTTTTTTTGGTTGTACCTCGATTTTACGAAGTCCCGATTTTTCGGTCCCTTCATTTTCGTAAAATCAAGGTTTTACTGTATATATATTATGCGTGTGTGTGTGTGTGTAAAAACAGGCGGCTGTTGTAGGGCCGGCACATAAAAGCACCAACATGTTCTCCAAGATAACGCGATTGCGTTTGATTAGAAATTCGCCTTAAGAGGGCGCTTTCGTTCGATCCTAGACCAAAACTGGAGGGGAGAGTTTTCTTACTGAGGGGTACGTGGGTCACGGCGACTCGAAGCAAGCTGAGGTGGCTTGCTGCTGCTAACTTGACGTTTGTCGCGCGCTCGGAGCACATGTGCACACCATGTGCGGGAAAACCACAAACATGAATCAACTGTGAAATTTATAATTTAAAAAAAAAAGAAATCATTTGATTAAAACGAAATTACAATAATCAGTTGCAGGAGAAAAAATTAGCCTACAGACGTCTTTTTTTTTTTTCTCGCTGTGACATTTTTTGCCCAAATTAAAAATAAAAAAATTAATTTTCACAATTGAGGACCTTTCCATTCCCGTCAGTAATGTAGTTTTAGTTAGATTGCAAGCAATTTATGTGGCGAGTATAAAATAAATGTATGCATACGTGTATTTATGTATATTTTATACATATATATTATGCGGTTATGTACTATATGAACTATATAACATGCCAATAAAGATACAAAATGATGATAAAATAGAAATATAACTAATATGTCAAAATTGATTTTTAAATGGATCCAGATTATAATTTTGAAAAATATAAATATAATAATAATAATTAATATATATTTTGGCAACTTTTTAGTCTCAATCTTTATATATATATATATATATATATATATATATATATATATATATATATATATATATATATATATATATTATAGGTTACACCATGGCACTATAAGAGCTTACAGTTCGCGGCGGGGTAATGGGTATAGGGAACGGATGGTGGCCACGGCCTGTTACGCGTCCCATGCAGCATTCGCTGAAGTGAGACTGAGGGAACCGTGGAAAACCTCAGTCAGGACGGATACCTCTTCTTTTTTTTTTTTATCAATGGAACAACACGATGTCTAAAACCTGGAGAACCACACACAAACGCAATGATATATGTTACGATAAAAAAATGCCACTTTGAAGCACATGCAAGTGTTTAATTTTCTGAATATTCTCTGGAAATTGAGAGACTATAATATAATAATTATAATATAAGATTAATAAATGTCGCATGATTAACTGTACACTCTGATAATATATTTACATTACGTACAGACTCTATAATCGTAAACTACTTATATAATTTTATATTATCGCCTGTAAAGAAATCAGTAAATAAACAATCTGTTTATTTCTCAAGATCAAGGGTGGCTGTTGAGCAATAAATCACGACTCGAGGACGAGTGCGGGAGACTTGAGTCGACTCCGCCTCCTCCGTTTGTCCTCGCCGACAAACCCAAGTCGCAGAAAATCCAAGAAATATCTTGCAGTAAAATGTGACAATTTTGCATATTCCAGGCCATTTATTTGGTAGAATTAATCAGTTTTAAATCTTCTTATAATTTTTATGAAAAAGGCACCAATTAAACTTTTCTAGTTACTAAAATGATATGTTTCCTTATACGATTTTTAGTTTATTTTTTAAAAAATAGCCAAAAGTCCCTTATTCATCAAATTGGAGTGCCGATAAACCGTATATATTGATTAAATTGGTAATAGATAATTAAACTTTTTAGGAACTGGATCAACTTTTTTTTTTTTCTACTATGTGAAATTTTTAACTTGCTCGTTCTAACAGTTCCCTCAAAAAGCTGTCTGGAAAAAAAGTATTTATTGAACTTCAAAACTCAACGAAATTAAGCGCCCTCTTAACAGAGCTAGGTTACCTCCGTCACCAATTTTCCTGCCAAGAGAATAAATATATTATTAAATCTTAAATCAAACTCCGTTCATTAAACTATATATGGTTATATGGCTTAAATACACCACTAAAAATGTAAACTTTATTTTTTTCATTTCGCTTCACTGCATGATAAAATATATATAATGCCTATACATTGTAACAGTGAATTATATGCAGGAGTGTTGCTGAAAGGTCAACTATATTAATTAGATCAATGCCGTGAACTAACTCCCATTGTGCCGTTCATGTCTTCAGATGGTTATATATATTCCCAGTGACCACATGGACGTCCCCGGGACGCCCCGGGGACATCCCTCTAAGGTCCCCGTTGGACATCCCCATCAAGGACATCCCCCATGTCCATCAAAAAAGGACGTCCCTGCGGACGTCCTGTGGACATCCCTCGGGGATGTTCCCTAATTTTCACTTGCCAATTATTTATTAATTCATCTTAAAATTTATACTAAAGAAGTTTATAGGGTCTTTTAGAATGAGGACTACAAAAGATTACCAAATAAAAAAATTGGATCCGTCGAGAATCGAACTCGGACCTTTTGGTTGATAAACGACGTCGTAGACAACTTGGATATTGCTCTTCGTTAAAGAGCAATAAAGTGAGGTTTAGTTTGGTATATAAATTGTAAAGTTTTGGGTGTTGTTTAATATTTTAATATTACGAGCGAAGTTGCGTTTTTTTATTTTTTTAAGCAAACTGGTACATTGGGAGATTGTTATTATTTAATACAACATTAAATATATTGAGATTTAAATTTTTTAAAAATAAATTAAAATAAAATTTTATAATTTTAATAAAAACATGTTTATGCATTATTAATTATAAATTGCAACGCTCAAATGCATCTCTAATTGTTAACAGACTTCGACATTAAAAAAAAAATATTTTCAATTTTTTAGACATTTTTAACGGTCCCTCCGAGGACATTTGTGGGACGTTCAAGCGTCCCTCTAAAATCCCCAGGAGACTTTGATGGGACCTTGTTTATTTTTCATAGATATTTTTTTCTACGAGGATATTTTATTAAAAAAAATTATTTTTCGGTGCAAATTACGCAATTTAATATTAAGTAAAATTTCACGTCTTATTTTAAATATTAATATTTTCATATAATATTTTAAATAATATTAACTAAATTTGTATATTTTTAAAATCAGTACATAATAATGAACAGCACGTATATACATATTATGATTTTAATGAAAACATTGACTAAAGGGTCCTTTCAAAGTCCCCCGGGGATGTTCAAGGGACAGCCGTGTTGCATCCCCAGGGGATGTTCTAAGAGACTTTCATAAAAATATTAAAAAACCTAGAAATTTATTTTCGAAGTGTAGCTAAAACCTTTTTTTGAACACGGAAAACATGTTTAAAGTTAAAGGGTTTTGAAAACTAGCACGTATATATATAAAACGTTCAGGGATGTTGGGGGATCTTGCGGGGATGTTCGCAAGGTCCCCGGGATTGATGGTTCTCCTGGTTTTCCAAAATTAAATGTTGCCATGAACCCCAAATAAAAATTATTTCAATGAATTTTGAATAAAAATTGCATGAATATGCAGTTCCGATTGAAGATTTCTATTCCTTTTTGTTGATATTAATAATTTATTACATGGTACATTATTTAAATCTGTCAGTTGATATAAGGTATAGGATACAGTATTTATATAGGCTTTGTAAAATTTGCATACTATTTTTTTTAAATTATAATTGATTTCTTCTTTTTTCCAGCTCAATCTGTAGTTATATGAACTCTCTACCTTTCACTCCCATTATTTGTTTATAATATAATATTGGAGCTTCTGCAAATTAGGCTAAAGCAGGTCTGAGGTACAAAAACCAAATGCATGCAAGATATATGGGGGCAAGCGCGGCTGGTAAACGGAGAAAATACCCTTTGATAAAATACCCTCAGATATAATACCCAGACAAAATACCCTAGGACAAAATACCCTCAGACAATTTACCCTAGGACAAAATACCCTTGGATAATTTACCCTAGGACAAAATACCCTTGGACAATTAACCCTAGGACAAAATACCCTAGGACAAAATACCCTTGGACAAAATACCCTTGGACAAAATACCCTAGGACAAAATAACCTTGGACAAAATACCCTCAGATAAAATACCCTCAGACAAAATACCCATGGACAAAATACCCTTGGACGAAATACCCTCGGACAAAATACCCTCAGACAATTTACCATGTATTATAATATATAACAGCATCTTAGGTATTTCGTAGAATGATAAAAATTATACCTATA
This sequence comes from Siphlonurus alternatus, assembly GCA_949825025.1. NCBI lineage: Eukaryota > Metazoa > Arthropoda > Insecta > Ephemeroptera > Siphlonuridae > Siphlonurus > Siphlonurus alternatus. Next base: position 723,875 of record OX463778.1, read on the forward strand.
TCATGCAAACATTTTGCACACATGCAGTACAGTATTAATATTATTATTATTAAAGGGACAGGGTACAATAATTTTCATGTTGCATAAAAAGTTTCCTATTGATATAATAAAATTAAAAATATAATGTGTCAATTGCCCCAAAATACCAACCAACCAACCAACCAAAATTAAAAATATATGATATTTCGGGTTTCAACAGTATCAATAATTATAATCATAAATTTATGATTATAATTTCTATAATTTATAATATGTTATTGCGAATTGCCCATGAAAAAGGTAAAATAAATTTCACTGAATCCTGCGCATGATACTTTCACAGCATAATTTATTTTTTATACGTTTAGTTGTAGAGTATAATAATTAAATATTTAGCATCTTTTAATTATTTTATTATTTATCATGTTATTTTTTAAGGGTAAGATAACACGAAGAATCGATTGTTGTAGACCCATTTGATTAACATGTAAATCTTAGCAACCTCATAATAATTCTGAATTTTTTTTGAGAGACAGTGTTTGGCACAAAAAAAAAATATGGAAAAAATTTCAAAACAATCGGACGATCCAATTTTTTTAAACGAATTTTTTAAATTTTTAGTATAGGGCTTTCCCATGGAGACCTAAACTAAGAAAATATTTTAAAAAAATTGGATCGTCCGATTGTTTTGAAAATTTGTCCATACTTTTTTGGTGCCAAGAACTGTCTCTCAAAAAACATTCAGAATCATTATGAGGTTGCTAAGGTTTACATGTTAATCAAATGGGACTACAACAATCGATTGTTCGTGTTATCTTACCCTTAATGTAGGTTAATTTGGGTGCAATAAATTTGAGCCAACCCAGGCAAAAAGGACTTTGGGGGGGGGGGGAATAAGTAAATGTAAATGAACAGGGGAGACTAAATAAAACATCGCATAATTATTTATATGGTATAATTATTTTACAATGAATGTATGAATGCATTTTTTTCATTGTTTTTTAATAAAGAGCAAAAACAAAACAAAAAGTAAGAATAATAAATCGTCACCTCATGAATAGAAGAAAACATTGCTTCCCCACCCAATTTTTTACGTATTAACATAATGTTACATTGTAAGGTCGACAAGAGATACATTGCTTTTTGCAGTAGAATGTTCTATAAACTTACTCATGGAAACCAGCTATAAAATTAAATGTTCATAATGGTTTTAAAATTTATGTTGTCACGGGTAACAACCAGCACAAAGCATGATAGTAAAATACGTATTGCTACTTCAGTTATATTTATTTGTTATTTTATTTTACAGAATCATTATTTACCAGAAAAAATTATATTTAATTCACATTTTTAATGATGAGAAGAAATTTTATATTTTTGAAGATATAGAATTACATGTACACATGGTACATAATAAAATTATCTTAAAAAGTATTTAGTTGTGTTAAAAAGCCTTTATAACTTCTTAATGCATATTAGTGACTTAAAAATATTGAGACACCGGGGAAAAAAATCATATACTTCTTTCTTACCGAACTTTTAGTTATATAATTTTGACAAGAAGACCAGACTACGGAGCCGGTCCCGTTAGGAAAAAACGAGCATTGATGTGTATAGTATATTAAAAGATATTTGAGTGAGACGGCTATATATGAACGAACTGAACACGAGTGGGGACATGCATTTTTACCCAAGCGTTTTGGAATTGAGATTCATATATCTATTATATATTATTCAAAACGATGATTATTCTTTGAATGAGCTAGTTTATGAATGTATTGCAAATGAAATATTCCAGTATTTTCAAAAATGTGAATTTCTCGCCCTGAATTGAAACTGAAATTTTTCCCAACCTCAAAGTGATGGGTATTTTATCCGAGGGTATTTTGTCCAAGGGTATTTCGTCTAAGGGTATTTTGTCCAAGGGTATTTTGTCTGAGGGTATTTTGTCTGAGGGTATATTGTCTGAGGGTATTTTATCCAAGGGTATTTTGTCCAAGGGTATTTTGTCCAAGGGTATTTTGTCTAAGGGTATTTTGTCCAAGGGTATTTTGTCCAAGGGTTAATTGTCTAAGGGTATTTTGTCCAAGGGTTAATTGTCTAAGGGTATTTTGTCCAAGGGTTAATTGTCCAAGGGTATTTTGTCCAAGGGTATTTTGTCCTAGGGTATTTTGTCTGGGTATTATATCCGAGGGTATTTTATCAAAGGGTATTTTATCCGTGATTCAGCGCGGCTCCAGGGGTGTGGTGTGGGGGGGGGGGGCACCATGCACTCCAATTTTGGATTTAACATGGGCATTTCTCCCAACCCATTTCTTTTTTAACATTGGCCTTATGAAGACAGCCATTTCTGAAATTTGGCCCTAGATCCGCGCCTGTATGGAGGTTCTTAATAAATGAAGTAATTACTACCACCGAAAAAAGCTCAGCAAATGTTATTTATATAAATTATTTTTTCAATAAGCAGAGAGCTTAATTTAATACTAGCTCTCTGAATAAGCGCCGTATGTCATCGTATATTTAAGTTATTTGATCGAAAACATTTAAGACGAATACAAAAACCACGAAAAAAATTTGACTGAAAAGTTATTTGAACGAAAACATTTAAGACGAATAAAAAAATAACGAAAACAATTTGACCGAAAGTTATTTGAACGAAAACATTTAAGACGAATCAAAAAATAACGAAAACAATTTGACCGAAAGTTATTTGAACGAAAACATTTAAGACGAATCAAAAAAGAACGAAAACAATTTGACCGCAGTTATTTGAACGAAAACATTTAAAACGAATGGGAAAATCACGAATACAATTTGAACGAACGCTATATATTGAACTGAAATAAAAAACACCGATGAAGAAAAATATTAATAAAAAATTATAACAAAATTTTTAAACCAAAAAAATTTTTTAAATTAAAACGAATGCTATAAGAAGCTATATACAGACTGCATGAGCCAGAAATGGTGTTCCGAACCCATGCTAAAATTTGGGCAGGTTAACTTTGAGGTAGAAATTTGAAATTTGGCATACGTAAAGCCAAGGGTTCCAGATTCTTTTGACATGTATATACGTGTTAAACAATTTTTAAAATTAATATTTCCTACCGTTTTAGGGGTTGATTCACGATTTGCATTTCTTCCTTATTGGATTTCCATGTTAAATTAAGTCGATGGAAAAATTTTAGCCGATTTGCACCAAAATTAGTTTTTAAGGTCTGCAGAGCACTTTGAATTTAATGGTGTAATTTAAAAAGTGGTGAAAACAATCCCTAATGAGATAATGACCCTTACTACATGAAAAAATGATGCTATCAAAATTTTGATTATGCCATATTGAAACGGACTTATTTTTTTACCCCATAGTTTGAATTTTTTTAATCCGAGCAAGTTAACGATTTAATTTTTAGGGGTGAGGAAACACCATTAAATTACAGCGTGCTCTGAAAACCTTAAAAACTAATTTTGGTGCAAATCGGCTAAAATTTTTTTATCAACTTAATTTAACATGGAAATCCCATAAGGAAGAAATGCAAATCGTGAATCAACCCCTAAAACGGTAGGAAATATTAATTTTAAAAATTGTTTAACACGTATATACATGTCAAAAGAATCTGGAACTCTTGGCTTTACGTATGCCAAATTTCAAATTTCTACCTCAAAGTTATGATAACCTCTGCCCAAATTTTAGCATGGGTTCGGAACACCATTTCTGGCTCATGCAGTCTGTATAGCTTCTTTATTGCATTCGTTTTAATTTAAAAAAATTTTTTTTGGTTTAAAAATGTTGTTATAATTTTTTATTAATATTTTTCTTCATCGGTGTTTTTTATTTCGGTCCAATAGCGTTCGTTCAAATTGTGTTCGTGATTTTCCCATTCGTTTTAAATGTTTTCGTTCAAATAACTGTCGGTCAAATTGTTTTCGTTCTTTTTTGATTCGTCTTAAATGTTTTCGTTCAAATAACTTTCGGTCAAATTGTTTTCGTTATTTTTTGATTCGTCTTAAATGCTTTCGTTCAAATTGTTTTCGTTATTTTTTTATTCGTCTTAAATGTTTTCGTTCAAATAACTTTCGGCCAAATTGTTTTCGTGAATTTTTTATTTCGTTTTAAATGTTTTCGTTCTATTTTACTTTCGTTGTTTTCCAATTCGTTCAAATAACTATCGGCCAAATGGTTGTCGTGATTATTGAATTCGGCTAAAATGTTTTCGCTGTAAATGCTTTCGTGTTTTTTAAGTTTCGTCATAAATGCATTCGCACATTTTCCATTTCGGTTAATTATGTTTTCGTGTTAAGGGTATATAAGGTAACGCCACGCAATGTTAAAAAAAATCCCTGTCACAAAAATTCTGAAAAAAATTTAAAATGTTCTCCTCTATACCCCCTATCATCAGTACCTAAAATATCAGGTGTACAAATACGATCTAGTTTTTGAGTTATAAAATTTTTAAGTTGACTACTTTAACATAGAGAAATGAAACTCCCATGTTAAATTGGTCAACTTTAAAAATTCATAACTCAAAAACTAGATCGTATTTGTATACCTGATATTTTAGCTACTGATAGGGGGTATAGAGGAGAACATTTTAAATTTTTTTCAGAATTTTTGTGAGAGGGATTTTTTTTAACATTGGTGGCGTTACCTTACCCTTAAATTACTTTCTTCCTTTTTGTTTTCGGTGTAATGCCTTTCGTATAAATTGTTTTCGTTCTTTTGACGTAGACTCATTTTAGAGTGAGCTAATGAACGACATAGAGGAGAATATTTTAAAATATTTTCGGAGGAACAAATGAGAGTGGAAAATTTAACATTGGTGGCGTTACCTTACCCTTAAAATAATGATTGTTTTTTAAGCTAAAATTTGAATCCATTATTCAGTACCATTACGGATATTGAAATTTGCATTTGATAACATGCGTTTTTTATATCTCAATTTAAAAAATAATGGCACTGAATTTAGGTGTATTTTATTGCATGAGAATTTTTATTAATTTTTTCTCTATGCAATGCTGAAAAAATTGGAGTGATTTACCATTTCCTAAGACCAGTGACAACAATCGATTGTTCGTGTTATCTTATACCCTTCATTGTCTATAATATATTTAATATACTAATATACAGTATACTTATGCTAAGATGGGATTCATAGGGTTACTTTCTTTTTTTTTCTCCTTTTTCTTTTCTTTTTTTTTTTTTTTTTTTTTTTTTGTTTTGTTTTGTACACAGCATGTAATTTTGGTATATATACATTGTTACTACACAATTCGTACATACATGATTAAATATAATATAATAATGTATATATAATGTGAGGTTGTTCTCCTTTCTCCTCTGGGACGCCAACTTCTGCAACCACAACCAAGCAAGTTTTCAGTCAAGGGAGCACGCAAATCTTCACATCGTCGCGTCACCTCAGAATTATGTTTGACCATTTAAAAAGCTGGTATAAATTTATCACATAAGACAAGCAATGAGTGTCAAACCTCAATAAAATTTTTCTTTCAGTTATCAAAACAACTGAGGGGACAATATGACTTTAATATCAAGCCAGTCCCAAACTAAAAAGATTTCTCTTGTTTACATGATGATATTTTACTTACAATTTAAAAAAAAAATAAACAGTGAACATATATATAATAGTACTTAATTCATTATTTTACAATTCAAATCAAGCCAGTCCCAAACTAAAAATCTTTCTCTTGTTTACATAATGATATTTTACTTACACTTTAAAAAGAAATAAACAGTGATCATATATATAATAGTACTTAATTCATTATTTTACAATTCAAATCAAGCCAGTCCCAAACTAAAAATCTTTTTCTTGTTTAAATGATGATATTTTACTTACACTTTAAAAAAAATAAAAAGTGAACATATATATATATATATAATAGTACTTAATTCATTATTTTACAATTCGATATTTTCGTAAAATTATGATTTGTATAAAAAGCTTCACAGTTCCGAGTAAAAAAAAGTAACATGTTACTGCAGTTATCAACGTTCTTGAATATTATTTATCAAAAAAAATATTGAGCTAATAAAAATATGAAATTAGTAAAATTGTTAAATTGCTTCAATATATTATATCATTTTATGTAACTTCATTTGTTTATTAAATATATATTGCTAGTAGATGGACGATTTCCAAAGCTAGTTTTAAAATCTATTTTAAATTTAAAATCTTCAAACTTGAGAGTAATTAAGGCAGAGAAAAAATTCAATGCATTTTTGTTAGAAGGTCCTTAATTTTATTATTTTCGTCCAAATAAAAATCTTGAAAATTCCGACTTCGATTTTGTTTTAATATTTATTTTACTTATAGCGCTACAAACAATATTTGATCATTATAAACATTTTCATCTTCACTATGAGCTTCTACTGACTTGTTTGAGTGAGGGACGATGGAGCACCAAGCCCTGTGCGACCTGGAGCACCGAGCCCTGTGCGACCCCAACAGATGGCACCTTAGCTCGCTGGAGGGTAAGTGGGTGTGACCGTTGGCCTGCAGCTGTCACCTCGGGACTCAAAGGTGCGCGGCGCTCTCCAGACAGCTTGGCCGCCAGCGAGACATACTGAGATCTGTAAAGAAAAATATCCATGCAGTCGATTAAACAGAGACAGTTCTGAGACCACCGTCAAGACAAATCATCCCGCTGTGAGGTTAGGCAACTTGTTCTGCATCACAACAGAGGGGGTCACATTAATGGCAGGGGCTATGTATGTCGTTTTTTAACAAGTTTTTTTTATTTTTATTATTTATTTATTTTTTTTTTTTTTTTTTACATTGCCTAGCTTAACCCTAGCTAAGGTGGTAGGGCCCGGCCAGAGGGGAGGTTGATATTTTACGACCCGTAAATTTTAAGGGTAAGATAACACGAACAATCGATTGTTGTAGTCCTATTTGATTAACATGTAAACCTTAGCAACCTCATAATGATTCTGGATTTTTTTTAGAGACAGTTGTTGGCACCAAAAAAACATGGAAAAAATTTCAAGACAATCGGACGATCCAATTTTTTTAAATGAATTTTTTTAAATTTTCAGTATAGGGCTTTCCCATGAACACCCAAACTAAGAAATTAATTTTAAAAAATTGGATCGTCCGATTGTTTTGAAATTTTTTCCATATTTTTTTGGTGCCAAGAACTGTCTCTCAAAAAAAAATCAGAATCATTATGAGGTTGCTAAGGTTTACATGTTAATCAAATGGGACTACCAACAATCGATTGTTCGTGTTATCTTACCCTTAAAAACAGGAAAAAGGTGTAAAACATTGCAACAAAACTTCTGAAAAAATTTGTAATCCATGGTTCGCCACCTAGCAATGTAATTTCGCAAAATAATAATAATAATAATTGAAATAAAAAATAGTGATAATTGTTTATTTTTTTTAACATGTGATTAAATAGCGGGTCGTTTCGACCCCCCCCCCTTCCTTGGTAAAGCGTGACAAAAAAAAAGTATCTTTTGGTAATGTTATGGTTAAAGGCGTAAGTTAAATTCAAGAATAAGTAAAATAACGCCCAAATTATTTTGTCTTATTTTGTACTATTTATTGTATTAAAATTTAACTACAATTACACAGTATTCGGTAAAGAAAAATTAGCTGATTGAACAAAAAGCGTTCATGTTATACAGTATATTAACATTATTTGATTATAATATATATATTATTAAGAAGTTTAATTATTCCTTGAATTTATTAATATACTTTTGAATGATCATGATATTCACAATATTTCTAATTTCTAATATCTTTATTACAAATGAGTAATTATGTAGTAATTTTCACAGAAAGAAATTAGACATGCCAAAGTTCGTGCTCATGTATTCTATAATACATGAGTTTTAATAGTTTAGAAAACAGGGTGTATAGCACACCAGGACAAGTAAATTCCCTGACTTTTCCATTCATGAGTGTTTAAAAAATTACAGGGAGACTAAGTACTCATCGACATACCGAATAGTACAGGATTTTTAGGCATTTTTCCTATGTAGACCCCGGCAAAATTCGGACCCGGCTGAATTTTAGCTCAAAGTTAGCCTCTAGCATGTAGATGAAAATATCAAAATTCCTCCTCTGGAAAACGCTTGCTTCAGACGGAAAATTGGAAAATGTAAGCGAAAAGATGTCTCGGGAGAAAAATAATGCTGGCCGTACTGTACAACGCAGCTCTACGGTTTTTTCGATTAAGTATAATTCTCAAATATATACTTTATTCAGAAAAAAATAAAATTAGCATTTTTAATCTTTTGAAGCTGCATAAATGGGGTGCAATTAAAAACTGCACTTTAAAAAATTAACTTTTACTGCATTTTCCACTATACTTATACTTATGATACGGTTTTGTGTTATTACAAAAATGAAGTGCATTGGTATGATAACTTTAATGTGTTTTGTTTAAAGTCACTATCTGCACTTGTGAATGAGATAATCGCAATAATGCACGATTTCTTTAAATGCTTTTTCACAACTAAATTTTTAAATTTTCTTCTAATGTAGTTTTATTTGTTTAAAAACTTCAGATATTATGCTGCCAGGTATCATTGTCAATTATTGCTACCATATTTAAAATTCGGATAATTATTTCCATTGTTATGACAGAATGTAGACTCAACAATAGCTTCGATTATAATTTAAAAAATTGCAACACCCCTATTTAAATTATTACATGAAATTCTAAGACAGATAATGTAACCAAGATATAATAAAAAAATTGAAAAACACGATTGCCATTGTTGCAATAACTTAATACAGCATTTATTTATGCAGTAGTAATGACAATGGTTTTTCATAGTATTTCATACTCAGGAACTCTGCATGCTATGTTAAACTGATGTTATGATGAACATGTAGCTACCTGATCATTCTTATCAATGTACCAATTTCATATAAAAATTAAATTATATCAATAAAGCTAATAACATATAAATTATCTCAGCTTTTAAACATTAATAATTATATATAAATGAAATTTTCATAAATAATTGAATTGAAGATTAATTATGGGTTGTTGTAATATTATTCTTTTAAATTTGAAATGTTTTATTGATAAGAATGATCAGGTAGCTACATGTTCAATATAACATCAGTTTAACATAGCATGCAGGGTTCCTGAGTATGAAATAATATGAAAAACCATTGTCATTACTACTGCATAAATAAATTTATGCTGTATTAAGTTATTGCAACAATGGCAATCGTGTTTTTCAATTTTTTTTATTAAATCTTGGTTACATTATCTGTCTTGGAATTTCATGTAATAATTTTTCATGCAGAAAAAGGGTGTTGCAATTTTTTATAATAGTAGCCATTGTTGAGTCTACATTCTGTCGTAACAATGGAAATAATTATCCGAATTTTAAATATGGTAGCATCAATTGACAATGATACCTGGCAGCATAATGTCTGAAGTTTTTAAACAAATAAAACAACATAAGAAGAAAATTTAAAAATTTAGTTGTGAAAAAGCATGTAAAAAAATCGTGCATTATTGCGATTGTCTCATTCACAAGTGCAGATAGTGACTTTAAACAAAAAACATTAAAGTTATCATACCAATGTACTTCATTTTTGTAACAACACAAAACCGTATCATAAGTATAAGTAGTGGAAAATGCAGTAAAAGTGCATTTTATAAAGTGCAGTTTTTAATTGCACCCCATTTATGCAGCTTCAAAAGATTAAAAATGCTAATTTTATTTTTTTTCTGAATAAAGTATATATTTGAGAATTATACTTAATCGAAAAAACCGTAGAGCTGCGTTGTACAGTACGGCCAGCATTATTTTTCCCCCGAGACACTTTTTCGCTTACATTTTCCAATTTTCCATTTTCCAATTTTCCGTCTGAAGCAAGCGTTTTCCAGAGGAGGAATTTTGATATTTTCATCTACATGCTAGAGGCTAACTTTGAGCCAAAATGCAGCCAGGTCCATTTTTTCCTGTACTAGAAGCTGTTCAGCATCAGAGACATAATTTTTTTCTCGTCCTTTAGAGTTTATGAAAGTTAAATATGAAATCAACATTTGGGAAAAATGGAGGGAGAGGGGATAAAAAAAGGGTTTGTGAGTCAAGGGTCAGATTGGAGGGGGGGGGGGAGGTGAAGCGCAGTCAGGAATTACAGACAAGGGGCGCCAACACTACAATGGGGGGTCTGGATTGTAGGAAAACTCGGTTCAAGAAAACTCGGTGCAGGAAATCTCGGTGCAGTTTCAACAAGCTAGGAAAACTCGGAGCACGGAAAGCTAGGAGCACCGCTAGGAAAACTCGGAGCATCGCATATATTGTATATCAATTAGAATAATGAAATGAAATGAAATGAAATGAAATAATCTTTATTTAGCTTTCGCTATTCAGTACAAATATAGTTTATATATTGTTTTAATTAAACAATATAAAACAGGTGGTTCATAAAATTTATGATTGTTCATAGAATTTTATGCCTACAGTACAATATTTTTAGGATACAAAAAACCATCTTAATAATTATACATTTTATAGTTACCAATTTTAGCTATATAAAAAAAATATATATTATTGACTTATTGCATATAATTATAATCTTATACATTTATTTGGTATACACAAATTTTTCTTTAACAAAGTATAAAATATCGTATAATATATAAGTATATAACCTATATTGTCACCTCCAAACACAAAAGTTACAGGGGACTTAATTAATTACTATGAGGAGCATCACTATTATCGTAATTTATAATTTTTCTCTAGGGTTTATAAATATTTATAAATTGTGTATTTGCCATGATATTTTTTTAAGAATTAATAACATAACTTTTAATTGCTTAAAACAACATACCAGTTGAAATTTTTTGCTATATAATATATATATTATATGTAATGTACCTCTTGAAACTTTACTTGATATATTTCTATTTTATTTATTTATTTATTTTTATTATACTTTTTATTTATTTAAAGCTGTGCATGCAATGAAGTATAATTACAGTTGCATCTGTGATTATAAAAATATTATTTAACTTTAATATTTAACTTTAACATAATTTTTTGCTGCCTTTTGAGCCTTAATTCGTCTATTATATTGATTTTTTAGACTTTTATCTAATTTTTAATTACAATAAATTTGCATTGCATATAAATTTATATGTAAATATATTAGGCTCAACAAAATGCATTTTTACATAAATTAAATACATTTTTAAAAATGGTTATGTATGATGTCCTTCTATAAATTTACTCTACACTGGACCAATGCTAAAATAATCCCATTCATAAAAATTATGAAAAAAAAATTAAAATGTTCTCCTCTACATCCCCTATCAGTAGGTAAAAAATCAGGTATACAAAAACGAGCTAGTTTTCGAGTAATTAATTTTTAAAGTTCTCTAATTTAACATGGAAAAATGGAACTTCAATGTTAAATTAGTCAACTTTAAAAATTAATAACTCGAAAACTAGCTCGTTTTTGTATACCTGATATTTTACCTACTGATAGGGGATGTTGAGGAGAACATTTTAAATTTTTTTCATAATTTTTATGAATGGGATTTTTGTAACATTGGGCCACTGATACATATTATCTCTACCTTAAATTCGTAACTAAATTCATGCATACTTTTTTAAATACTAAATTCAAATAACTAATTTTCAATATTTACTACTAGTAAAGTGTTAAAATAGACAATTAACTTGTCATAATGTACAGACTTTTAATTGAATTTAAAAGTGTGTTAAATGTGGTGCTAATGTGATGTTTAAAAAAGGACACAATTTTAATTATTATATTAATTTTATAGATCATATAATTTTAAATATTGTTTGAGTATATGTGTTTAAATTAATTAAATTTAGGCTAATTTTTAATTAGAATTAAGTATATGTTACATATTTTATACATGTAATAATTGACGTGATCCATGCTGTACAGCCTATGATCGAAATAAAAATTTGAATTTAAAACTGGTATAGTTATTATACTAATTAACGCAATAATAGGGAAGAAATTTTACAATAAAAGTGGTTGAACTTTTATTTATTTATAAACATTTATAAATATTTATATTTATTTTATATATTTTATATTTTATATAATATTTTATTTATAAACATTTTATGACATGGAACAATGATATCGCATCAGGGCGATGGACTCGCAGTTCCCGCAGCCTCACCACGTCATAGGCTGGGTAACTCTTGGCCCAAGAAAGTTATTGGGCTGCGCCTCGTCCTATTGTTCACGTGTTCACGTGCTAGTTCACGTGCACTAATTACCTTACCTGCTACCTGTTTTTTCAATCCAGGTAGTAAAGAAACTTGTTGACAACGTTTGAACGCCATAAAATAATGTACGGTTAAAAGTATTTCAATATTATTACAATGGAGTATCGACCTCAAAAATTTTTATAGCAGAAATGGATTATAGAGGATGAAAAGGTATGTTACTCTGATTTTTTTCAGATTTTTTAGGGACCGGGAAGAATTGCTAAAAAGTTTTGGCGAGGTCGGGTTCGAATCCACGTCCCTTTTGGGTCCTATCTTTTATTAAGAGAGGCGGCAAGAGGCGGCACTTTTTCTACACTTTCAATAATTTTTAAACAATTATTTAAAAAATAATTAAAAAAAAAAAAATCTGAAAAAAATCAGAGTAGCATAACTTTGCACCGCCCTCTATCCATTTCTGCAATAAAAAAAAATTGAGGTCGATACTCCATTTATTACCACTCCAAATTTTTCAGCATGAATATTAAATAAAAAATATATAATGGTCAATCATCATGTGTATAAAATATATATCTTTTCCTTTCCCTTTAATTAAATAAAAATATATTTCTTCACATTTATATGCAATATGTAATATTATATACATTTTTTTTTTTCAATGTGTTAATGATAATGTAATGTCATATAATAAATAAAATTCAAAATTGATATAAGAATAATTCTAATATAATTGTTCTCATAAAATTATATGGACATTACAGACATTAAATTTATCAGCACTTTCAAATTTCAATTAATATGCTCAGTATAAAAAAAATGCTGTACCGCTGTTCCTTCTATGAAAGCACTTACAATTTTTCCTTCTTTTACAATAAATATTAATTAAATAATGAAATTACTTGAATTATTTATAAATAATTCAATTATATAATATAATATAGAATTAGTGATATTCATAGTATTTAAGCCCTCCAATAATTTTTTTGTATGAAGGCAACAAGAAAATTACATGTGTTCGATTTTTGTTATATTTTATTATTTTTATGCTAATATACATATTCCAAAATCCCTAAACTAGTATAATAGAGGGATCTTGCAATATATGCGATGCTCCGAGTTTTCCTAGCGGTGCTCCCAGCTTTCCGTGCTCCGAGTTTACCGTGCATCGAGTTTTCCTAGCTTGTTGAAATTGCACCGAGATTTCCTGCACCGAGATTTCCTGCACCGAGTTTTCCGGATACCGGGGGTCTGTGGTGCATAGTCCCCCATAACAGCCCGTCGCAGGTGAATAATTTTTTTAGGTCACGGTTTCGTTTTCAGCAGTTTTTATACAAAATAATCGCAGCTTTTTAAGAAACAACTTGTTAAAATAATTAAACGTGGATGATGTAAACATATCAATACTATGCACCTTTAAATGTTTTGTACACATAACAATTTCATGTGTACACATGAAAAATGTTATGTGTACACATGACACGTGCATGTCATGTGTATAAATGTCATGAACTTCCAGTAACATGGAAGTTTGTACTTAAAAAAACAAACAATAAGGAAACTTAAAAAATCCATAACTCCAAAAACTAGCTCCTATTTGTACACCTGATATTTATTTTAAGCAGCTTTTTGGTGTAGTGGTTAGTACTTATAGCTCTCGTCCGAGAGAGAGAGGTCCCCGGTTCAAATCCTGATGCATACGGCAGACTTTTCGCGACTTGAGTTGGCTATATTCCGCTGGGGTGACCGCGGAATGTTGTGCAAACAACATTCGTGTCTTTATTAGAAACGGGTACTTAACTGTCTGGCGTGCAGACTGGGTATTAGGAGCCCCAAAAAGCACTGTGAACAATGTTGAAAAAAATTTGTTCCGCCATTGGTAGCCAACCAACCATATTTTAGCTACTGATAGCGGATGTAGAGGATAGAGGAGAACATTTTTATTTGTTTCATAATTTTCATGTCATGGATTTTTTTTTTAACATTGGCCGTGTTACCTTCCCCTTAATTGCAATTATTAAATTACATATTTCAAAAAACTCATGATATGACCAAAATTAAGTCTTGAAATGCAGAATAATAATAATAAATAATTATAAGAACATTAATTAATTTAATTCGAGCGAAGCGATATCTTTTTTTTAGCCAAAGCTACAACCAGAAAAAGTCAAATTATTTTTCATGATTCTTTACTGAAAATCATCAAAATTCCATGATTTTTTATTACAATTTGTAAAATTCCACGAGCTTTCCACGAGTTTTTCAGTGAAAATAAATTCCCCGATTATTCCAGGTTTTTCATGATTTCCAGGTTGCTATACACCTTGGAAAATGAACATGCTCACAGTACAGATGTACCTCCTCACTCACCATCTCTATGCAGACACTCAGCGGCGGCCAGCAGCACGGCTAGATGCACGGGCAGCGCTGCCTCTGGCCGCTTCCTCGCCAGCCGAAGACGCAGCAGGTCACGCGTCCACGAAGCAAGCCGACAGCAATCAGATAGGCCATCATAGGAGTTTATGGTGTTTGCTAGGGCGGAGTGCTCTAATCTGCGCCTTTCTACTGACCGAATATCACATAACTGATCCCCACGTAATACACTATTTCTCCTAGTCTTTTAGCATAATATTAATATTTTTGTTTGCTTATCTGTATACCAGCACGTGCTTCTGCTTCCTTACTATAGAATAGTATAAAGTATAATGTAAACTATTATTATCTGCACTCAATTTTCTTTGAATATAACTTTGATATTTCAAGAATGCGTTAATAACTAAATCATTATACAAATGAAATGTGACATATAACATTTTTAATCGTATTTTGTTGATGATGTTGATTTTTAAATGATATAAGTTATAAGACAAAAAAGAAGAGAGTTCATTTTACTAGAGAAAAAATAAAAATTAAATTACTAATTTTTGCTACGTTATAAATTGTTAAATTTTGTTATCTTATTTTCTTTATAGAAATTTTTTTAACGCCAATTATTTAATGAGAAGTAACTGCGCCTGTACTGTAAATAATACGATAATATTCATGAGCATGAAATTTAGTTTTAAAATGTTATAATAAATATGGTACAGAAATTAAGTTATTGAACTCAAATCTTTTTTTTCTTAGCTGCTCTAAAACTGTCTGTTAAGTGTAAAATGATGATGAGATCAAATCTCAAGTGCAGTGCGGTAAGAGCCCGAGCAATGACATCCATACCTCCGTCACAGCAGCACCCAGAAAAATCCTACCTCTGGCAACCGTCGGGGTGTCCGAGCGCTCCTCGCCTGCATCATCGACGTGGCTGGTGGAGTACCCGAGGGCACCGAGGGAAGGTTGAGGAGGACCCAAGTCGGACTCGTGGTGAGACTGAGAGGCTCTCCGGTCCAATGTGAGCAAGGTGAGAAAGGGCACAAGTCCATTCCACCGGACTCGATCCCTCTCGAGCTTACAATACACTGCACCAACACCCCAAGTGGTCCTGTTTACCTGAGCTCTGCATGGTCTCATCAACCGGCAGATGTGTAACCTTCGCCAACTAACGATGGTAATATTTTTATACAATTACAAATTATACAGTCAACCGGAGTTCCTTGCCAATCATGAGACAGTTTCCAAATTGTTTTTTAGTATGAGCGAGATGGCTAAATCAAATTAAGTAACCCCGATTGACTGTAAACATGGTATTTACATTGTTATATCAAATCAATTCTTTAATTGCTTTATAATGAAAAAAAATAGAGCATATTGTAAAAATTAAAGAAGGGTACGGGACTCTGACGTCAAACGTTTATCCTTATTTTCTCCACCCTCTGTGATGACCGCGCTAGAGAGGGACGCTGCTGCCTTTTGTCAATGAACCCTAAGGTCCAAAGCCAGGGGAACCACCTACAAGAGCTCCGGGTGGCGAGGCGCAACGAATTTACCCCTGGGAGCGTTAAAATGAGTGACTTTTGGCCTGATGTAGACCCATCCGATTACTAGTACACTCTGAACCTCGGTTATCAGTATGAGATACTGATTAACACGCGAAGAAACGCTCAAATTGTAAAATATGAAATAGAGTTTTAGTGATTTAATGGAATATAAAATTTTATAATGTATGAAATTGAGATCGATATTAATTTAGCAATATCAATCATGATGACTGCAAATACCATGTTACATTTTTATACCATTTTCAATTTTTAAATTACCATCGTGCATTTGCGAAGGGTACACATATGCAGGTTGACGAGACCATTCAGGACTCAGGTAAGCAGGATCACGAGGGACGTCAGTCCAGTGCAATGCAAGATCGAAAGAGATCAAGTCCAGCGGTATGGACTTGTGCCCTTTCCCACCTTGCTCATAGTGAACCAGAGCTCCTGTCGGTATCACCAGTTGATCGACTTGTGTCCTTCTGACACCGTCCCTCGGTGCCCTCGAGAACTCCGCACACCACGTCGATAATGCGTGCGAGGAGCACTCGGACACCCCGACGGTCAACAGTGGGAAGTCCGTTCTGAGCACCGATGTGACGGAGGTACAGACGTCATTACTCGCACTCTTGCCGCAGTGAACGTGACATATGACCCTGCTGAGTACATGCAGTTTGTGTATTTGAATGTTTTTATATCAATGGATCACTTAATGACGCACCTGCAAGCAAGTAGGTGAGTCAGAGAAAGGGCGGGTACCCTAAATGTAAAAATACCATGGCGTCGAAAATAAGAAAAATATGAAGAATTGTTGGCTGCAATTTATTCACACTATATCCATTGATGTAAAAAATTCAAATACACGAACTGTTCTTATAATGAGACCACCAGATGCAAAAGCAGACCATTGACATTAAATTTGCGATTTTGACTTTCACAACATTTAATTTAATATAGATTAATAGATATGGAAACAAAAATGGCTCTTATAACTTATAACAAATTAAGAACACTTCATTATAAATTGTTAAATTTTTGCCACTTAAGGGTAAGATAACGCCACCAATGTTAAAAAAAATCACTCACACGAAAGTTCTGGAAAAAAAAAATAAAATGTTTCTTCTCTACACACCCTATCAGTAGCTAAAAAATCAGGAATCTAGTTTTTGAATTATGAATTTTTAAAGTTGACTAATTTAACATGAAAATTTCATTTCTCAAAGTTAAAATAGTCAACTTTAAAAATTTATAACTCAAAAACTAGATCGTATTTGTATACCTGATATTTTAGCTACTGATATGGGGTATATTAGAGGAGAACATTTTAAAAAAAAAATCGGAATTTTTGTGTGAGGATTTTTTTTTAACATTAGTGGCGTTATCTTACCCTTAAAGGCATACAGGCCTCAAAATACAAATTAGACAGGCACCAAGTGGGTTTAGAGTATATAATCAACATTCGCATCATTTTTTTCCACGCGTGATGCATCCGTGCGAAGTCGCAGTTCAAAGTAAGAAATTTAGTCCTTGATGACGTCACGAAGTCCTTGGTGACGTCACGAAGTCCTTGATGACGTCACAACTCAATGCTAATCGGTGCTAGCTGTGAGTTGTGACGTCAGCAAGGACTTTCTTTACAGCACGACTTCGCACAGACGTACCGCGCGCAGGTAAAAATAATACGAATGTTGATTATAAACTTGGGCAACACTTAATGTCTGTTTAATTTGTAATTTGAGGCCTGTATACCTTTAACAAAGAATATAAATAGAAATATTAATATTTGTTTGTTTGGTTAAGTACAATATTATTTTGTGGAGGGAAGTTAAGATAAAAAAAATCAATCAATGGAGCGTACGTCTGGTTCCACATCTGGTGGTGTCAACTGTTTACTATGTGATAACATACGTCACGGTAGCGAGGGATATATTTGACTCTATGTAAATACCTTTCTAAATACTCCACCCCCTTCTATGAATTATTGTACAACATTAATTAGTGTTAAGCCTTTATTACATGATACAATTTTTCTAATTATTGTATCACTTTTAACTTCCAAGAAAGCTTCAACTCCATTTATTTTGTGTGTATGGAGATGAAATTTTCTTGCAATGAAAATTTGTATGCAAAATTGTATCGTGTAATACCGGTTTAATACCAGCTGAAGAAAATACTCGTGATTTCTTCGCTTAAATTAACAAAGAAATAAACATTCGTACACAAACTAAATCACTTCCCTGCTACCATGACGACAGAACTTATTGTTTGTATATTATACATGACTGTATGTATATGTGTTTTTGTTCAGTAAAAAAAAAAAAACTATCTAATTTTGTAAGGTAAATTAATATGCGATAGCATCAAAAATTAATTTTGTTTTAAGTTCATTGATTAAGATTTCACGAAATAAGTGTAGCTAACAGCGCAATATTGCGTGCATAGAAAAAATTTAATGTTTTACTCTCAGTAACTATACAACGAGAAATCATATTAATAGTAACAAATAATAACACATAACAAATAATATACAGCAGAAGAGAACGACGTTATTCTTTGCTGAAGTTTGAAAATAGTTAGAAATTTAAGAAGTAAAAGTTATGCTAAAACAAATAAAAATTATAGCGATCGATGTAAAAAATATCTCATAATTTGATACCTATTTAAGGTATCATTGAATTGTGCAAAAAGAGACGCAAAATCAATGTATTGATTGATTGATGTATTGTTGTGGACGCCTCCCATCCCCCCCTCCTTTTCACTTAAACTCGGCGTCGTTATTGGATGGACGCATGGATATATTTGAGCACAGTCAAATGTTACCGCCCGCCTACCTGACCCCCCTTCCTAGCATACTTGCACTCGCCCAAGATTCACCATGCTGCCTGCCGATGTAACCTGAAGTGCACACAACATGTTGTCACAAATCCAAGCAGTTATATACAGTAAAAACTTGTTATTACGTTATGTCAAGGGACCCAAAAAATTAGGGTTACCTTATATCGAGCTTCTCAAGAACATTTTTTTTTTAAATGTTTTAAATGACACATAAACCAGTGTCATCCACTTCCGTAACATTTTTGCTCCATTTAAAGTCCTTTTTGTCATGTTTAGGAGAAATAAAAAAGTCTTCAGTTCTAAAACAATTTACAATAATAATGAATAATAATAATGTTATTGTACAAATATACTAGCTAGAGAAACGCCATAGTAATGATATCACTATTGGGTAGATGCAGATGATCTGCATTAGCCCTAATTAACATGACATTCCGAATAATATATCAAAGTTCGTAAAATCACGATTTTACGAACTTTAATTGATTTACAAAATTCATGAATGAACAAAATATTTTCCCTCCAAATAATTGGATAGGGAAGTGCATGTTAAGTGACCTCGAATTATGAATTTGCGATGCTGTAATGCCCCTAGAGAACATTTGAAGTATAGAGGTCTTTCACCATACGTCACAAAAATATGACGTCACGTGAATGTAGGCAAAAAGCACCTATATTTAACATGGTAGTAGCATACCAAAAACTATTTATTTTCTGCGATATGACAATCGTGGTACTTTTGACAATTATTTTATATGATAGATTGAAATTTCAAGTAAATGGAAAAAAATACAATATTTGCCAATGATATCTGTGAAGAATACAATAAATCATTAAATAAAATGTAAATCGACTCCAAATTTCACGTCAATAATGATCATTTTAGGACACTTATGCACTGATATTGACCCTAAGATGCTTCAAAAAAATCAGCCAATCACCGACCATTGCTTTCCCCGCGGACTTTTGAATACGAGGGGGAAACGGCACAACAAAAAATAATGATAAAGAAGCTAGGTAAAATAAAAAAAATGTATATGTTCAAGTTATGTATATTTATTTCTAACGTATATATTATTACTAAAAAATAATAAAAATATGTTAAATTAGGAGGAATAAATCAAGTGATTCCAGTTCCCTCTCAGTATACCTACTGCTGAATGTAAACAACAACAAAGCCAAGCAAACGCTATATATTTTCGTTTTTTAAACATAAAATACGCGCGCGTGGTGATTTAAAATTTTTGATCAAAACAATCCAGTTTAAGAAAAGAAAGAAAGGAAGAAAAAAAAAAACGGGATGACATAATTAAGATGCGATGTATAGAATAGAATCACGGACCAAATACCCCCGGACGAAATTCCCCCGGACCAAATATCCCCGCCAGGACCGGACCAAATACCCCCGGACGAAATATCCCCGGACGAAATACTCCCGGACGAAACACCCCCGGACGAAATACCCCCTTGTAAGTGTAGAGGGGCGGGCGACCAACACGGGAGGGGAAGTCGACTTTATTTATAAAGTCTGTTTTTATGTCGTTTGTCTGACGTCACGCGCGTCGTATTAAAGAAGGAAGTAATAGTAACGCCATTTTTCACAACAAATATATATCATATAATATTCAAAGTATATTTATAGTTAATGCCGTATCAAGATCTCAAATTGCGTCTTTAATTTTATTATACCAAAACATACTCAAAATTGTGCCGCAAACAAACGATTTTTGTATATGCTATGCTTACTTTGATAGTGCGGCAATTGTCACAGCGTTTAGCAGCAAAATTTTGAAGTTGTTTAAACGATTTTAGGTTTTTAAACCTAGATGTGCCACTAGCGATTTGAGCAAAGCCCGAAATTAACAAATACTTCGGGCTTTGCTCATTTAAATTTGAACATTTATAGAAGTGCTCAAATCGAAAAAAGCAATCCCCGACGAGGAGTTTTATATCGGGCGTTGCTCATTTAAATTTGAACATTTATAGAAGTGCTCAAATCGGAAAAAGCGAACCCCGACGAGAAGTTTTATTTCGGGGTTTGCTCATTTCTAAAAGTGCCCAACTCGAAAAAAGCAACCCCGCGACGATAATTTTTATTTCGGGCTTTGCTCATAGTTTTGATCATTTCTAGAAGTGCCCAAAGCAAAATAAAAAATAATAATTGGAAATTGTTCCGTATTATAGCAATAAATAATAAAAATAATGTAAATTTAATAAAATTTTAATTATATCATTTTTTTAATTTATTGATAAAAATACAAATTTAACATTAATAGCGTGTATAGTATTTTTTTTTATCAAAACATTTCTTTCTGTATATATTCAAGTCATATTGAAAAAATACGATTTTTTCACACTGACAATGAGAGACACTTTTAATTTTTTTATTAATATCATTTTTTTATAATTAAAGGGTATGATTACAATTATACTCTAGCAATGAATTTCAGGTTGCAGATGAACAATTTCTAAGTTCAGACGACGTACCACACATGACAAAGAAAAGAGTGTCTCAGATCAGCAGCAGCATTAGCAAATTCAAAGCCACAGGTTTTTTGTTTTGCAACTGCAAGAAAGGTTGTCAATCTAAAATATGTTGTGCAAATTAAGAAAAAATTTAGATGAAATTTAAAATGCCATGATAGTAATCCCTGCAAAAATAAGTCAAGTTCAGGTAATAATACGATCAGGTAATAATCAATTTTAATAATATTTATTTATTTATTTATTTATTTATTTATTTATTTATTTATTTATTTATTTATTTATTTATTTATTTATTTATTTATTTAGTTGTTTATTTATTAATTAATGTATTTATTTACTTATTTATTTATTAATTAACTAATTTATTTATTTATTTATTAATTTATTTATTTATTTATTTTAAATTAGTAGGTTTGGTACTATCTTGAGGAGCTCTTTGCTTCTTACCAAGTTCTCTAAATTAAGTTAAAATTATTTTACAATATATCAGAGCTGTAAAAAAATTATTTAAATTAACTAACATACAATTATATTAATATAAAAAGTTTGACAAAATCGTATTTTTCAGTATGACTTGAATAAAACAGAAAGAAATATTTTAATAAAAAAATAATATCGCTATATTGCTAAATTTGTATTTTTGTTACTTATTTAAAAAAGTGATGTAGTTAAAATATTATTAAATTCACAATATTTTATTGTTTTAATTATTTATTACAAATTTTTACTATAATACGGTACAATTTCCAATTATTTTTTTTCACTTTGCTTTGAGCACTTCTAGAAATGATCAAAACAGTGAGCAAATCCCAAAATAAAGCTTCTCGACAGGGTTTGTATTTTTCGAGTTGAGCACTTCTGGAAATGATCAAATTTAAATGAGCAAACCCCAAAATGAAACTTCACGTTGGGGTTTGCTTTTTTCGATTTGAGCACTTCTAGAAATGTTCAAATTTATATGAGCAAAGCCCAAAATATTTGTTAATTTCGGGCTTTGCTCAAATCGCTAGGGGCACACCTAGATGTACGCATTGAATTCGAGCTTTGGTGCCAACATATATAAATAGAAAAGGAAGGAATAAATAAGGAAATAAATAGAACAACAAGTAAATTAAGTTTCTTCAGGAGGGGTACACATGCTACGTTAAGTGTTCACGGCACCTTTAGTACCGGGGGACCAAAAACAATAAAAAATATTGCATTTTTAGACCTATACCAATCGAATCAGATTTAAAAAATTACACTAAAAAAATTTACTTATTTTTTTTTTTTAAGTTTCAAAAAATTATATAGGGATGATTTTGAAAATTTTTAGTTTAAAAAAAAAATCTAAAAAAAAAATGCAATAAACACTAATAATTAACATGCATAAAATGTATCGTATCAAAATTTATTACACATTAATTTTAATTCGATATGAATGATATGATAAATTAATGCATAACGTATTGGCCTAACGTTACTAATGTAACTTCCTTCTTTAATACGACGCGCGTGACGTCAGACAAACGACAGAAAAACAGACTTTATAAATAAAGTCAACTTCCCCTCCCGCGTTGGTCACCCGCCCCTCTCCACTTACAAGGGGGTATTTCGTCCGGTGGTATTTCGTCCGGGAGTACCCTTGTCAAAAAATGAGTCTAGTAGTCAAGTGGTTGACGACTTAAAACAAGTACTTGACTACTTAAAACAAGTAGTCAGACTACTGGGTCAAGTAGTCGGACTACTGAGTCAGGTGCTCAGGTGCTCAGTGTTCAAAATCTTGACCACTTGTTAAGTAGTCGGACCACTGAATCAAGTAGTCAGCGCTCAGTGTTCATAAAATCTCGATCACTTGGTAAGTAGTCAGAATTTTGTGACCACTTATGCAAGTAGTCGGCGCTCAGTGTTCATAAAATCTCGACCACTTGGTAAGTAGTCAGAATTTTGTGACTACTTATGCAAGTAGTCGGCGCTCAGTGTTCATAAAATCTCGACCACTTCGTAAGTAGTCAGAATTTTGTGACTACTTATGCAAGTAGTCGGCGCTCAGTGTTCATAAAATTTCGACCACTTGGTAAGTAGTCAGAATTTTGTGACTACTTATGCAAGTAGTCGGCGTTCAGTGTTCATAAAATCTCGACCACTTGGTAAGTAGTCAGAATTTTGTGACTACTTATGCAAGTAGTCGGCGCTCAGTGTTCATAAAATTTCGACCACTTGGTAAGTAGTCAGAATTTTGTGACTACTTATGCAAGTAGTCGGCGGTCAGTGTTCATAAAATCTCGACCACTTCGTAAGTAGTCAGATTTTTGTGACTACTTATGCAAGTAGTCGGCGCTCAGTGTTCATAAAATCTTGATCACTTGGTAAGTAGTCAGAATTTTGTGACTACTTATGCAAGTAGTCGAAACATCATGACCACTTAGCATTTGACTACTTAATTAGTTGTCACAAAATTCTGACTACTTAAGAAAGTGATCACTTACCAAGTAGTCAATTGTACGGGGTTCTCGTGATGAAGAAAATTATCTAAAATGGTGGCACTAAACACATGTGAGACGGGGTTGTGTGTGCAGAGCTCCCGGAACAATTTGTTTTTCAAGCAGTTTTACATCAGATAAGTACCTTTTCAGTACCTAAAACGTATTATGAAATGTTATTTATTAAAATTCTCGTTACTTTGTGTCAAATTATTTGTTCTAGGTAGCCTTAAACAGTCAATGTTTATCGGCTCTTGGAACTTGATAAAAAAAACGCCGAGATGAAAGCCGTTGGTAATTATTCTTCAAAGATGTTCATATTTTATTATGTATTTTATTTATTATATTAATAATTATAAATCTTTAATAATCAACGTGTTTTTTTTTCATATATATTTTTTTTTATTATATATTTATAAAGTATGAATTAAAAAATATTATTCTTTCATTTTGCTGTAAAAAATTAAAAAAATACTTAGGAAATTAAATTAAATTAAGTTAGGAATAATTTAATAAAGTAAATGTTTTAAAAAGTTTTTTTTTTTAAAAAAGTTTTAAAAAAAAGTAAATGTTTTTATTGCATGGAGCGTAAAATTGGAATGTATATTATAGATGTTTCTCGTCCTATTTGTTTGTCACGTTTTTATCTTGAATTATTACAAAGTATTATAATTACATTTTAATAATTCAAGTTAAAAATGTGAAAGAATAATTTCTTTACTTGTTCCAGTTATAATTTATCTATCTGTTGGCTTAAACGGGAAAAAACTGCATTGTGATGATAGACGGATATATCGCGAGAAAATACTAAAAAACCGTTTAATTTGACCACTTGAAATCGACTACTGGTGACTACTTGAAAGTGACTACTGGTGACTACTTGAAAGTGACTACTGGTGACCACTTGAAAGTGACTACTGGTGACTACTTGAAAGTGACTACATGGTGACTACTTGAAAGTGACTACTGGTGACTACTTGAAAGTGACTACTGGTGACTACTTGCGACCACTTGGGCAGTGACTACTTGACCACTGCTCAAATTATCACTTAGCAGTAGTCACCACTTGACTACTGCCTTTATTTTTCGACTAGGGTATTTCGTCCGGTCCGGACGGGGATATTTGGTCCGGGGGTATTTCGTCCGGGGATATTTGGTCCGCTTACCATAGAGTAAACTCGGGTGTCTCGCGTGATCGTGCATGTAAGTTCACAACGCACAAATTAAGGGATCTTCAATTTGCCGAGTTTGTTGTAAATTTATTAATAATTAATATATAAAAAAAATGTGATAGCTGATATTTAAAAAAGATCGAGTAAAGCAAAAATTGCAAATGAGTTTGTATATACATCAGCGTCGACACTCGATCATTCACGGGATAAATTAAAAACAAAATTCAAGTGCATCGTCATTAATTAATATCAACGAAAATATCTCGGCAGCAAAATACGAAACTTTGAGTGCATTTTCCGTAAATGCATGGATTCAAAATTAATTTAAGCATTCATAATAATTAAATGCTTTAAAAAATTTGGTAGAAATTAAAAGCAGTTACATAATATATGTTTTACATTTTTACATATATAATTATTAACATTATTATGCATTTTTATTTCACTTTTCAGACTTTTACCTTTGCCGGTGGTCAATGTAAACCTTCTGTATGTAGTTTGTTGCGATTTGCGATACGGTGACCATCGCAACATATGATACTACATACACAGAAGGATTACATCGAACACCAGCAAAGGTAAAAGTCCGAAAAGTAAAATAAAAATGCATTCAATATGCTTTGCACGAAAAAGTCATTTACTTATATAATTTAATAATAATTATCATGCATATTACAAATTACAACTATGGTGATTTATGCCAAACTCGATCGTTCAACCAACGTTTTAGCCTTTTAGCATATCGTCATGGTATGCAAGAAAATTAATTGTATTAATTTTTACACATTTTTTTTTACCATAAAATATTACACAACATATGAAAATACGTCAAAACAAATTTTATCAAAATTACATTAATAATTACAGCTATACATTATTTTAATATTATTTTAAATTTGCATGTTTCACAATAATTCCCCATTTATAATTGATTTATTAAACGATTTACCATAGCTCTGGCTGATATGAGATGTTTCAAAACAATCAAAACTGAAAAGTTCTAACAAAGAGCATGTTGAATCCTGCCCCTACCTATAATTTTTATTTATAATTCATAACATCACTATAAATTATATGAAAAAAAATACTAATTATAGACACCGGAATTATTTAAAGGGTTCCTGAACTTGAAAATTCATATGCAGATATGGTCCTCACAAGAGTCCGGATGCAAGTTTTAGTTGCCTAGTGGAACTCCCTGCCGTCCGAGGTGGTGGGGGCGGAGAGTTACGGGGGATTTAAGAGTGCGTTGAGCACTATATTGCGAGCCACCGTGGTTTAGCCACATTTGCCGCAGAGCGTTAAAATCTAAATCGCACCGTTGTCTAGATATGAGCGAAAGAATGCCACGTGGCTAGTAGCGATGACGTCACATCGCTTAAGGTCGAAGCGATCTTTTACATGCAAGGAAGCGATCTTTTACATGCAAGCGTACGGCCGCGACCACGTTTTCTCGTACTCGTGGTCGCATAGCGCGAGTTAGGAATGACGTATCAACAAAAATCAAAAAGGACATGAATGACAACATCCTAATGAACATTGAACTCGATTTTCGAACATTTATGTTGGTAAAAAAAATAGATATCGCAATTCACAAATTAATATTTTTATTTTTTATTCACAATGAAGTATACAGAAACAAACAGTTTTATTCTTTGCATGATTTTTTTTTTGTTTTTGCTTCACATAATATTATATACGTAAAGTAAGTGATGTTGTTAATTGTTAATTGCAATAAAATATTACAATCACATTATTTAGTAACATTAATAAAAATACTCCAAATATTTATAATAATAAAATTATTTGAATTATATTTTCTTTTTCCTTTCTTATATTATAAATAAACAAAATTACATGGTGCGATGACAATATAATTTTAATATTACTACATATATAATTATGTTTATACCTTATACAGATATAAGTCTCGTAAATTCGTATAATAACACTGTGAAAAAAATCATTTCAAACTATTTATATAAGCATGCAGTGCTCAAAATAAGTAGAGTTATATATATTATAGTCCATGCTGAGGCGCCTCGATCGAAAGCCTGTAGGATGGATCGTCATACGAGTTGCATTTCTTACAATTAAAATACTGTATTAATTTTAACTAACTATCTAGTTTTCTTTAGTCCAAAATTAATTATGCTGCTGCACTATGTAGATTAATTATATTTTCTATTTTATATCGAACACTGCGTAGCTTTTTCCTACCAAAGGATTATGGCAACTAAATAAATGATTAATTCTGGCTCGTTTCAACATGCCTTAAAAATATAAAACAGGCATCAAGAACAGTGTTGGACGCTGAGCGTGGTTGTTATTTGGATGGGTGACCGTTTTCAGCAACGTTTCACAGCTTTTTAATTATATTGAAATTTAAAAAAAAAAGTAATAATGCATTTTTTCAATTACAATTTTGATTAAACACGTACAAATTAAAATACAAATATTTAATACATACACATATAATATTAATGTATTTTTTTTTAATCAACCAACATTATATACAATCAACTTAAGTTACTGTTATATATAACTAATTAATGTATATATTTTTTATACATAAAACAATCCTTCTGACACTTTGCCCTCTAGCACGCTCATCCATAGGACCCGTTGACTAAAGGGAACGTGGATACTTCAGTTAGGATGGACCGGGCTGTATTTTGTCAATTGCCTAAATCCAAGAAAAATACAGTATGGAAAAGTGAAGTGATGTTGAAAACGGTCACCCATCCAAATAACAACCGCGCTCAACGTTGCTGGGCATCGGTGATCTGGCGAAAATTGGTCACCACACGTACTGTCTAACACTGTTCTTGATGCCTGTTTTATATTTTTAATGCATGTTGAAATGAGCCAGAATTAATAATTTATGTAGTTGCCATAATTCTTTGGTAGGAAAAAGCTACGCAGTGTTCGATTTAAAAAAGAAAATATAATTAATCTACATAGCGCAGCAGCATAATTAATTTTGGACTAAAGAAAACTAGATAGTTAGTTAAAATTAATACAGTATTTTAACTGTAAGAAATGCAACTCGTATGATCCATCCTGCAGGCTTTCGATCGAGGCGCCTGGATCATGGACCATAGTATATAACTCACCTTATTTTGAGCACTGCATGCTTATATAAATAGTTTAAAATGATTTTTTCACAGTGATATAATACGAATTTACGAGACTTATATCTGTATAAGGTATAAACATATGTAGTAATATTAAAATTATATTGTTATCGCACCATGTAATTTTGCTTATTTATAATATAAGAAAAGAAAAAGAAAAATATAATTCAAATAATTTTATTATTATAAATATTTGGAGTATTTTTATTAATGCAATGTTACTAAATAATGTGATTGTAATATTTTATTGCAATTAACAATTTACAACATCACTTACTTTACGTATGTAATATTATGTGAAGCAAAAACAAACAAAAAAATCATGCAAAGAATCAACTGTTTATTTCTGTATATTTCATTGTGAATAAAAAATAAAAATATTAATTTGTGAATTGCGATATCTATTTTTTTTACCAACATAAATGTTCGAAAATCGAGTTCAATGTACATTAGGATGTTGTCATTCATGTCCTTTTTGATTTTTGTTGATACGTCATTCCTAACTCGCGCTATGCGACGACCACGACGCGAGTATGCATACGAGAAAACGTGGTCGCGGCCGTACGCTTGCATGATCGCTTCGACCTTAAGCGATGTGACGTCATCGCTACTAGCCACGTGGCATTCTTTCGCTCATATCTAGACAACGGTGCGACCTAAGCAACTATAATAAAACTTGCATCCGGACTCTTCCCTAGTCGAAAAATAAAGGCAGTAGTCAAGTGGTGACTACTGCTAAGTGATAATTTGAGCAGTGGTCAAGTAGTCACTGCCCAAGTGGTCGCAAGTAGTCACCAGTAGTCACTTTCAAGTAGTCACCAGTAGTCACTTTCAAGTAGTCACCATGTAGTCACTTTCAAGTAGTCACCAGTAGTCACTTTCAAGTGGTCACCAGTAGTCACTTTCAAGTAGTCACCAGTAGTCACTTTCAAGTAGTCACCAGTAGTCGATTTCAAGTGGTCAAATTAAACGGTTTTTTAGTATTTTCTCGCGATATATCCGTCTATCATCACAATGCAGTTTTTTCCCGTTTAAGCCAACAGATAGATAAATTATAACTGGAACAAGTAAAGAAATTATTCTTTCACATTTTTAACTTGAATTATTAAAATGTAATTATAATACTTTGTAATAATTCAAGATAAAAACGTGACAAACAAATAGGACGAGAAACATCTATAATATACATTCCAATTTTACGCTCCATGCAATAAAAACATTTACTTTTTTTTAAAACTTTTTTAAAAAAAAAAACTTTTTAAAACATTTACTTTATTAAATTATTCCTAACTTAATTTAATTTAATTTCCTAAGTATTTTTTTAATTTTTTACAGCAAAATGAAAGAATAATATTTTTTAATTCATACTTTATAAATATATAATAAAAAAAAATATATATGAAAAAAAAACACGTTGATTATTAAAGATTTATAATTATTAATATAATAAATAAAATACATAATAAAATATGAACATCTTTGAAGAATAATTACCAACGGCTTTCATCTCGGCGTTTTTTTTATCAAGTTCCAAGAGCCGATAAACATTGACTGTTTAAGGCTACCTAGAACAAATAATTTGACACAAAGTAACGAGAATTTTAATAAATAACATTTCATAATACGTTTTAGGTACTGAAAAGGTACTTATCTGATGTAAAACTGCTTGAAAAACAAATTGTTCCGGGAGCTCTGCACACACAACCCCGTCTCACATGTGTTTAGTGCCACCATTTTAGATAATTTTCTTCATCACGAGAACCCCGTACAATTGACTACTTGGTAAGTGATCACTTTCTTAAGTAGTCAGAATTTTGTGACAACTAATTAAGTAGTCAAATGCTAAGTGGTCATGATGTTTCGACTACTTGCATAAGTAGTCACAAAATTCTGACTACTTACCAAGTGATCAAGATTTTATGAACACTGAGCGCCGACTACTTGCATAAGTAGTCACAAAAATCTGACTACTTACGAAGTGGTCGAGATTTTATGAACACTGAACGCCGACTACTTGCATAAGTAGTCACAAAAATCTGACTACTTACGAAGTGGTCGAGATTTTATGAACACTGAACGCCGACTACTTGCATAAGTAGTCACAAAATTCTGACTACTTACCAAGTGGTCGAAATTTTATGAACACTGAGCGCCGACTACTTGCATAAGTAGTCACAAAATTCTGACTACTTACCAAGTGGTCGAGATTTTATGAACACTGAACGCCGACTACTTGCATAAGTAGTCACAAAATTCTGACTACTTACCAAGTGGTCGAAATTTTATGAACACTGAGCGCCGACTACTTGCATAAGTAGTCACAAAATTCTGACTACTTACGAAGTGGTCGAGATTTTATGAACACTGAGCGCCGACTACTTGCATAAGTAGTCACAAAATTCTGACTACTTACCAAGTGGTCGAGATTTTATGAACACTGAGCGCCGACTACTTGCATAAGTGGTCACAAAATTCTGACTACTTACCAAGTGATCGAGATTTTATGAACACTGAGCGCTGACTACTTGATTCAGTGGTCCGACTACTTAACAAGTGGTCAAGATTTTGAACACTGAGCACCTGAGCACCTGACTCAGTAGTCCGACTACTTGACCCAGTAGTCTGACTACTTGTTTTAAGTAGTCAAGTACTTGTTTTAAGTCGTCAACCACTTGACTACTAGACTCATTTTTTGACAAGGGTTGTGAAGAGTGAGGACCATATTATATCTACATATGAATTTTCAAGTTCAGGAACCCTTTAACTAATGGGAAGTTATTCCTTTAATTATACTTACATTTTAATTACACTCCTCAGGCATCCGGTGTCAGACGACGCTGCTTACTCGTGGCAATGCGCACACACTACTACTGACCAGTGACCAGCTACTCAAGCTACAGACAGTACTGACTGGACTAGACTAGATCATAAATCACAAGACCGATCGCTGCCGCCGGCCAGCCGCCCTGATTGGCCCTCTAGCGACAGCGCGGACGCCTGCTTCCTGCTTGCGCTGGGCATGTAACGTCTCAAGTAAAACGAAAACGTATGCAACTGGTATGCATCTCGTATAAATCTGGTATGGAAATCCTATGTTAATGCTATGGCAAAAACTGGTATGGAAAAAGCTAGGTTTGTTCGAAGTATGGAATTGAAACAAATCCATACCAGATGACGTCACATTATTTCAGAATAGTTACAGACGAGTTTACATACGTGCATACCAGTTTACATACGTGCATACGTGTGTTACGGTCCCTTCACTTAGCTTACCTCAAGTTCACAGTGAGAGTGGCCTTTCTGTTGTCTAAGGGTGAGGCACGCTAGTCAAGGTGTAACAAACAACTTAGTCTTCCACTAACTTATCTATAGATAAGTTCACTACCAAAATTCTCTTTATTATTTAAAGAAATCTGTGTAAAATTGCAGGTAGTTGGAGTTGTTTTATTTAAATAAAAGATCTAATTGTCATAAAAAATATTGATTGTATTTATTTAATGTTGAGGACGATACACTTTTGTCTATAAGGCAGTATGCATACTTTGATGCAAGGGAAAAAAAATAATAATACTGTAGCACGGAGATCATACACAAATGTAAACAAATAAACAGCTGAGCCTAATGATGGCGATTTACCTGTAGACAGCCCAGGTTACACCAACATCACTAGTTAAAAGTTTACTAGGTCACCAAAATTCTCTTCACTAGCCAGCAAAACTTTCACACAAGGGGACACGATTAAAGAGGGCGAATCAGCGGACGCTCTCGCCGCGACCGCCGCTCCCAATCAACTGACTTACCGTTTGCTGGCTAGCCCATTGTTTGGTGACCCCCACCTGCATATTTATGACGTAATATGAGGGGAGAAATACGTCACGTGACCATATTTTTAGGATTTTTGTGGCAGTGCTGCCAATCTTAAATTAAATTTACCAAGATTATAGTATTAAATTTACATAATATTTACTTCTGTAATTATGTCAAAAATAGCCAATTATAATTAGTACATTATTGTATTACTGTATGATTAGTATGAACAAAAACAAATCATGATTAAGCATTGATTTGCATGATAGACTATATTTATTATGCCAGCATGGCCGGCACATGAGACCCGTAGATTATAACAGACTTTGCGTTTTACGAGTATCGTAGACCCTTTTAAAAACATAATAATTATTTTCTGCAACATCCTAGCAGTATTTACATTAGCTAAATTGGCATTTTACAGCATTAAATTGGATATAAAACCTATATTACATTTGTTACTGGACGGGGTTTACAAAGGTAGACAAAAGGAATCTATTTAGATTATGTTTAAGGCAAATTATGATGAGAATATAGCTTTAAAAGATATTGTGGCAAGTTATTTAAGTAGCTTAATTAATATTTAATAAATAATGATAAGGTTTGTAAGTAAATGATATGACAAGTACTTACTATTAGCTTTTTGCTTCAAAACTTTTCCGTTGTTGCCTGAGGGGAACACGGCCATATGTTTATTTTTATTTTGGTTGCGCTTTTGTATTGTTGTTTGTGCGCGCTTTTTTTTTTAAATACAGTACGCTTTGCCGTGCCGTCCAGTAAGTTGGTTTAAATGCTTTTACATATAATATGCACCGTTATATTAACCCCCCTTTTAATAATTGCAAGGTTTACACTTGTGATTTTAAAACAAAAGGTTTAGCAAAATGGGTTTAGCTTCTATTCCCAGATTAAACATAAGAAAATTTATAAATTATTAACTTGCATATTAAAGAAAAAAGAAAATTGAAACATAATTAAATACAGGTGGTTGCAAAATATTTAGCACAGTAGAAGTAGGTAAAATTAAAACATATAAATACGTGAACAGCTTGTATTCACGCTCTTCGGGGTCTTTTTCTGGGGTCTGAAGAGTAGGGGGTTGAGTAGGCATGGTTTCCATGCCTTGTCTTGAATTTTATACTCCTTGAGCTCTCCCTCCTCGATGGGATAAGAGAGAATGTGGGATCGAGCGGGGGGCTCTGGGACCACGTCTGGCTTCCACACGCTCGCCCAACAATATTATGCTTGGGGGTAAAGGAATCTCTGAGTGGGAGGCACTGGGACAATGTCTGGCCCCACTTCACTCGATTTCTGAGGGGTTCTTCAACAAAATCACTCTGTTGTTGTTGCTGCGTGGAGATTGGGTACACACAAGCGGGCCTTGGTTTGGCAGTTCCCTGGTTTGCGTTGCTAGGTACATTGGTGCGTCTCCATGCCATGTCACCGACCTGGAAAGGGGAGGGATGTTTATCCTCTCTGTATACCCTTGCTTGGCATTCTCGAGTCGCACGGCAACGTGCTTGAGCGGTGGCAATAATGTTTTGTATCTTATTAGCCAACGAGGCAGCGAATTTATCAGCTTCTTCCTCCGCACTGACTTGTGGCGGGGGTGGATCTGGCGGTTGTTCAGTTGCTGCCTTCGACGGAGATTGTAATTCCCGTTCAAAGGTACGGAGGGCAGGAGTTTGATTGGTAGCTTCACTTAGAGAGTTGTGAAGAGCGTAACAGAGGGCAGGCGGGGGTTTATTTGAATGGATGTGGCGAGTGGTCTCAGGTAGGAGGTGGTACCCATTCCTCTCAAGGAGGGTGATATGCTCCTGAGCTTCTGAGAGATGTTTTTGCATTTCCAGTAACGCTGCTCCTTGTTGTTTTGCGGTTCTATTGCGCCGTTGCCTCCTTTTCAGAGTCTTCGATCCTGGTTTTCGACGATCTCGAGATGGGCCGTACTCACTTCTTGAGCGAAATCTACTCGATTCTGCTTGGGCTTGTGGGTGATGGGTCTCGGCGGAAGCTGGGGCAGGTGATTCCATGACGGGTGGTCTGTTCGTCATGAGTTGGAGGTTTTCAGCCGGGGTGGCTGCTGTCTCTGCCAACTTCACTCTCCGGCGCTTGATAAAATCGCGGCCAAGTATAATTTCTTTCGAACTGGAACTCTGCATGTAGAACTTATGTCTGAATTTGCCACCAGGGAATGCGATTTTGATCTTCGTTGTTCCGTCTAGTGGGGTTGCTCCTCCGACGAATCCCAGGGTGCTGATACTGTCCTTAATTTGTATGCCCAGATCCCTAGCACGCTTACATAAGGATGGTCCCAGAATACTGACATTTGACCCTGTATCTAGCATGGCTAGACACTCTACACCGAGGATTTTAACGCGGAGAAGGGGTTCGTCCATGTTCGATATATTGGGTGGAGATCGGTGTTTAGGAGAGGGTGCAAGGGTTGTAGTTCCAGAGGATGGGGTGGTGGTGGTACCAGGAATGAAGGCTGCATTGGTATTGGACAATGCTAGTCTGGCTAAGCGTCTTTCTTTCTTCCTTTGTTTTTTTAAGAATTTTAGCATTCTTTTCCTTCTCCTACGCCTACGTGACTCACTACGCGCTTCCCTCTCGCATTGCAGAGTTACATGCGAGAGGGGCTCTCCACATTTTTTGGAGCGGTTGGGGGTTGGTGACCGACTGCGAGCTGCGGGATCTCGAGGTGTTCTTTGAGGACAGGAACGAGCGTAGTGATTGCCTCCACACGTGAAGCAAACGACAGTCACTGAGTTGTTATTTGGTCGCCTCGTATCGTCCCCAGCAAAGGACACGTGTCTCTCACTTGAGTTGTTGCTGGCGGGTCGCTGTTGGGGGCTGTGATGCGGGTTGGTAGTGGCAGCGCTAGGTGGTGTTGTGGGTCGTGCATGCTGATCTTGGTCGCGACCCCCCAGCTGCCTCCTCGCGGCATGTGGGTCTTGCACACCTAGGGTAGCTTGCGATGTCCCCCTGTGTGTACCATACCTTGATGGAGGGGGGGTTGGGGTTCTCGGTGCGTCAGTTCTAGTATTGTGACCACTGTACGCTAATTTTGGCTCAATGCAATATTTAGCTTCAGGTGGCAACTTGTACTTTCTTTCCTGCATAATTCTGTATTGTATATTATATGCTTCCCTCGCTAGCTCATACAAATTATTGAATGTTCTACCACCCCCGATGACGTAATCGCGATACTTAGGGTACATTTGGTTAAGTACTCGCTGCACTTTATCTGCATCGGATACTTGAACATTTAGCCGGCGATAGAAACCAGCAATGACTGCGATGTATGAGGTAAGGGCTTCGTCGGGATGTTGGGTTCGAGCCTCGAGCTCTTTCCACAGAAGCTCGGGGTAGTTCGGGGCACCAAACTCACGCATGAGGGCGCCCACGAAACAATCCCAATTGTCGAAAACTCCATGCTGCTCGCACTCAAACTCCCACCACAGATGAGCTTCTCCCACTAGAGCAGAGGACATGGCGTGACTCATCATAGCTTGAGGGGTGAGTGAGAATGAGCGTGCATATCTTTCGAATGCAATTATGAAATCCGAGGGGGTGAGTTTATCCCTTCTGCCACTGAAGGTGGGCAAGGGTAGACGAAGTGATGGTATTTGTTGCCCCGGTTGCCATGGGCGGGGACCTGGTACCATATTTGGATACAAGATTTGGTTCATATGCATTTGTGGTTGTACAAGTGCTGGGAAGTTAGGTTGATATGCTACCCCATGTTGAGGTTGGTCAGTGTATTGGTAGAATGCTGGGGGCATGACAGGAGCGACTGGCTGGCCTGCCATGTACCCTAATTGATTATAGTTAGGTTGAGGTGCTCGCGGCTGCGCAAAGACAGGGATGTCAGGACGGGCAGGCCCAGTTATGGGGACTGGTGGGACTGGACCCAAAGCCTGAGGGTCTGCTGCTCTGCCTGGAGCTTGTGGAATAAACTGATTATCTTGTTGGTGAAAATTGGCAGCAACAGGGGTTCTTTGAGGTCGTAAAATATTAGGATTGTTTGGTTCTGGGTGGGTAATTTGTGGAAACGGAATTTGTGGATGAGGGTTGGACGGTAAGGGTTGAGGCATAGGATGATAATATTCGCCCTGGTACATTGTATTGTGGTTAGCCGCGCCTCCTTGGGCTGGCACGTGACTCACAATTTGTTGCGGATTTTGTTGAATAAAATCTAATAGCTGAGGATGAGGTTGCTGTTGTTGATAGATAGGTTGATATTGTTGATAGGTGGGTTGATATTGTTGATAAGGGGGTTGGTATTGTTGTACCATCCCGGGGTTGACAACCTGATTGTAATGTTGATCCAAATGTGGGCGTGGCTGTAGTACTTGTTCACCATCTGCACCTTGATGATTCGGTTCATTATTATAAACTACTTGCTGCTGTGTTGACGTCACCCCCACATTCCTATTGTCCACCTCCGGTTGTTGCGACCCCCCAGTTGGAGCTCGTGAGGGTGCAGGTATGTTATACTGCTTCCTTATCGCACCTGTATTAGGTCGAACTGGTACTGGGGGTGGCATTTGGCTCTCACGCGCGCTAGTTGGCACGGATGGCTGCATACGGTGATGGTAACGTCGCAGGGGTGGTATGGTTTGCTGGAAATTAGGTTGGGTATCAAGGTGTTGAGGGTTAGGCTCGTTGTTTGAGAATGAGTTACTGTTGTCCATGATTTCAGGATTAAGTTGATTATTATTTAGGTTATTTTGTCCTAAATACGTTGGTGTGAACATTGTTGCTGTATGTAATTGGTGTTGTAAATTACTCACCGGTGTTGACTGCCTCCCTGCGGTTTGGTTTGAAGCCAGTGGGGGTAGGTTGAGGGTGTTTTGTACCATGTTGGGCCGCCCTTGCTCCGGACCCCGAGTCAAAGCAGGGCGAGCGCCAATAGGATTGTATTGTCTATAATTTAAATTATAGTCTATTTCTTCTGTTGCAGTTTCATTTTCATTAAATTCACGTCGAGAATTAATTCTATTTTCCATTGCATTAATTGCCTCTCTCAGGCGTTGCATATCAGATGCATTTGACATTGTGGGTAGTGCAGCTGCTTCGTCTTGTAGAGTAAGGAGAGCAGAAGCGGCTGCCAGGCGATCTGTCTCGTTGTGACGATTTTCCGCGGACATTTCTGGTTGCCCGAAGTGTATATTGTTGTCCTGCGTGTTGTTCGGACGATCTACTACTGCAGCTTGGTGTCGCTCAACAGGCCCTCCTGCTGCTGGATTGCCATAGAGCTCAGCAATTACACCTGGTCTGGTTAAGTAATCGCTGACTGCCACCCCTTGGGGTAACACACGGAACATGGTCTCGCCCCCATCTGTCTGTGGTTGCGAAGAATGCCCGCGCTCCACCGAGACTGACTGACTCCCCTCGCGCGGCTCACCCCCACGTGAACTCGCGCCATGGCTCCCGGAGCCGTGATACGCCCTGAGCGGCGCCTGAGAGGATTGCTCGGCGAAACTTCTTGGAGCTCGGCCCTCGCGGCTTTGCTCCCTGGAGGCCTCGTCCTCTGACGGAGGGTCGGAGGCCCCACTCCTTGCTGCCATAGCTGTATGACTTGCTAATTATCTTTCGTCAACTCTAGGTCAATAATAAGTGACAAAAATATATGCCGGTATAATATCTCCCGACAATTTGTGCCCTTATATCGAAAGAAAATTAACCAAAGAAATTGCTTACTTAAGTTTGTGTATGATCCAATTTAATTTTGTTAAGAGATTATGAGAGTTTCGGATTTTACGTCGTATAATTATTTTACGTATAATTATAAACGACGCTGGCGCGGGTGGGCGTGCCAAAAGTGCATGCACTTGGAGGACACCCAATTATCCCGGAATACAGGCCCCCACGGTTTGTTACGGTCCCTTCACTTAGCTTACCTCAAGTTCACAGTGAGAGTGGCCTTTCTGTTGTCTAAGGGTGAGGCACGCTAGTCAAGGTGTAACAAACAACTTAGTCTTCCACTAACTTATCTATAGATAAGTTCACTACCAAAATTCTCTTTATTATTTAAAGAAATCTGTGTAAAATTGCAGGTAGTTGGAGTTGTTTTATTTAAATAAAAGATCTAATTGTCATAAAAAATATTGATTGTATTTATTTAATGTTGAGGACGATACACTTTTGTCTATAAGGCAGTATGCATACTTTGATGCAAGGGAAAAAAAATAATAATACTGTAGCACGGAGATCATACACAAATGTAAACAAATAAACAGCTGAGCCTAATGATGGCGATTTACCTGTAGACAGCCCAGGTTACACCAACATCACTAGTTAAAAGTTTACTAGGTCACCAAAATTCTCTTCACTAGCCAGCAAAACTTTCACACAAGGGGACACGATTAAAGAGGGCGAATCAGCGGACGCTCTCGCCGCGACCGCCGCTCCCAATCAACTGACTTACCGTTTGCTGGCTAGCCCATTGTTTGGTGACCCCCACCTGCATATTTATGACGTAATATGAGGGGAGAAATACGTCACGTGACCATATTTTTAGGATTTTTGTGGCAGTGCTGCCAATCTTAAATTAAATTTACCAAGATTATAGTATTAAATTTACATAATATTTACTTCTGTAATTATGTCAAAAATAGCCAATTATAATTAGTACATTATTGTATTACTGTATGATTAGTATGAACAAAAACAAATCATGATTAAGCATTGATTTGCATGATAGACTATATTTATTATGCCAGCATGGCCGGCACATGAGACCCGTAGATTATAACAGACTTTGCGTTTTACGAGTATCGTAGACCCTTTTAAAAACATAATAATTATTTTCTGCAACATCCTAGCAGTATTTACATTAGCTAAATTGGCATTTTACAGCATTAAATTGGATATAAAACCTATATTACATTTGTTACTGGACGGGGTTTACAAAGGTAGACAAAAGGAATCTATTTAGATTATGTTTAAGGCAAATTATGATGAGAATATAGCTTTAAAAGATATTGTGGCAAGTTATTTAAGTAGCTTAATTAATATTTAATAAATAATGATAAGGTTTGTAAGTAAATGATATGACAAGTACTTACTATTAGCTTTTTGCTTCAAAACTTTTCCGTTGTTGCCTGAGGGGAACACGGCCATATGTTTATTTTTATTTTGGTTGCGCTTTTGTATTGTTGTTTGTGCGCGCTTTTTTTTTTAAATACAGTACGCTTTGCCGTGCCGTCCAGTAAGTTGGTTTAAATGCTTTTACATATAATATGCACCGTTATACGTGTTCCAACCATTTTTACTACAGGGCCTTGGCCACGTGGTAAACTCGTATGGATTGGTTTGCAATTCAATTGCAACTGGTTTGCACAATAGTAGCGTCCCCTGCCCCCTCCTCCATTTCCGCCCCTCCCGCCTACTTCCTGTTTCCCCTACAATTTATTCTCCACGTGCAACTAAACTTTGCCATAATGGCGACCGGCCGGCCTTCAGCTATAGAGTTCTTTCTGCATGGATGGGAATTTGCAGCATCAGGTCATCAGATGATTTTATTTTTTCGAATATGCTAGATGCTGCTGCATGCATTCCAGCTCCTCCACTAAAAACATATAAGAGAAGATAATTAAAATACATAATATACGTCTTTGATTACATTATCTATATTTTATTATTACTATATATATATATTAATCATTCAAAGGTATAATATAGTAAGTACTTATAATTATGGAGAATCAGATCAAATTTAATTTATCCATGTAATTTTATATACAGAGTAATTTTTATTAATAATATTTATAATGATCAATTTTAATAGTAAAATTGACAAATAGAAAATTAAAGTTTGAATTTAAATGAATTTGCATGCAGTTATAAATTGTACTGTAATGCATTAAACTATGCATATACATAAAAGTTAAAATGAGTATATTTATAAAATTATATTAATTGTAATGTTTACCTGATTCCTTGCTATAATAATATTATATTATAGCAACAGCATTATAATATGTCCGCTCTGCTCGGAGTCCATGGCTGCTCTGCTGCTTGCAGCTTGCTGCCTTCGTGTTTGGAATGTTAAAGTTAAAGGGTATGCAACAACAAATTCTATTGGTTTAAAAAGAGCTGAAATTTTTTTAACATTACTTCTAAACCAATGGCAAGCCATCTTTTACACAGCTAGGAATGAATCTTCAAATTGATGCATACGAGTTTCCATACGTTTAACGGTTTTTTGAAGGAAGTTTAAGGTCACGTACACATTGCATACGAGTTGCAAACTAGAAGGGAGTTGAGAAAAAATACAAGAGAGTTCCAACCGAGATTTTTGTGTGCAAGTGAGTTCCAACCGAGAGTAGGGTGTGCAAGTGTGTTGCAACCCAGTCGTCCAACCTAGTTGCATACTAGAGAATGTGCAAGTGTGTTGCAACCCAGTCCGTCCAACCTTGTTGCATACTAGAGGATTTTGCGTTTTTGCTGTGAATACGTGCTGATACGTGTTCCAACCGTATTGCATACATTTTTAGCCCGTTCCATACCAGATTTATACGTGATGCATACCAGTTGCATACGTTTTTGTTTTACTTGAGGTACTGCAGTATCATATACTTCCAAATCTTCCAATACCTAATTCTCCTGCTTCAAGGAATTCCCTCCCCCCAAGATTTTGTACAGATCTGTCCAAACGACATAGGGTCAGTTATGATATAATAGGGGGACATTCACAAAGCACTTTAACCCCCACTTTAGCCCCGATTTTTAACCCTGGTGCTAAACATGGTACTAAAACAGGGGCTAACCATGTTAAGCTTATAGTTTAGCACCATGTTTAGCACCAGGGTTAAAAATTGGGGCTAAAGTTGGGGTTAAAGTGCTTTGTGAATGTCCCCCAATATATGAGTTATATCATTATATGACACATATGTTATCTGAGTTAATTATCTCTACATAAAAATAATGCCTAATATATTATGTTATAGTCATGAGACAAAATTCAGGTTGATGGCTGTATAAGACCTCATGATATATATATATATATATATATATATATATATATATATATATATATATATATATATATATATATATATATATATATATATATATATATACAGTAAAACCTTGATTTTACGAAATCTCGATTTTACGAATGGTGAGTATCCATCAGAAAAATCAGAAAAATTATATAGTTGCCATATTCGTTTGCTGATTTTGACTCCTGCTACAACCACCGCGCATCGGCGCGCAACCCTTCTGCGCGCAACCCTTCTGCGCACGTTTTTACGGCTCGAAGTCAAAACACTACTACCGCGAAATTCTTTAGATGCTCTTTGATTAAACTGACCCGAGGCAAATAATAAAATTGTTATAGCAGCAAACGTAAAAGGTTAGTGCCAATACGTAATTTTAAATTTGCAAACATAACTTATTTAGCGAGGGTTAACAATAAGCGATCGAAAAATTGCTCCGTATAGGATCTTACGTGCGCCCAATCTTTTTTTGTAAGTAAATGGGGCGGGGACAAAGGGTTGGTGATGTAAAGATGGATCCTTATTATACCATTAACGAAGTGCTCTAATGGTCCCTACAGAGCATTAACCTCGAATTTACGAAGATATTTGTCACAAAATAATAAAATTTCGTATACGTAATTTAAAACTCGCGTGCGTCATAAAATTAAGCATGCATCGACCACGTGCGCAAACATATAAACGTAAAATATTGCAAGACAAATAGATTAAGATGTAGGTCAGCGTTTTTTTTTTTTAATTAAATCATGAAAAATAAATTCCAATCGATCGCTACTATAGTTAACTTTTTTTATTATATTAATATTTATCAATGTAGATGTGATTCTCAAAGCTCGAATACTATTTTGTTTGTAGGCGAAAATATTACATCGCTAGCTGAACTACCTCCATGGACTACTGTATTCTTTTTTTTTTTTTTTTTTACAAGGATACACCCCTAAGCAGAGCTTACAGCTCGCGGCGGGGTACTGGGTAGGGATAAGGTAGGGAACGGATAGTGGCCACGGCCTGCATGCTTACGCGTTCCAGCATTCGCTGAGGTGAGACTGAGGGAACCGTGGAAAACCTCAGTCAGGACGGACACCTCTACTTTTTCTCAATGGACCAAAGCGATGTCCAAAGCCTGGGGAACCACATTCACAAAAGTGCATTACTGCACTGGGTGGAAAGCGAGACGAATTTACCCCAGGGAGGGAGCAGCGTATTTTTTACTTGAAACGGTCACCCATCCAAGTACTAACCACGCTCGACGTAGCCTGACTTCGGTGATCTAACGAGAACCGGTCAATGCACTGCGCCACGCTCGACCTGTTGCAGCATTGTAGTAATATATATTATTATCACAAAATAAAAAATGCATAATATAAAATATAATTATGCAAACTGGTGTACAACATAAATCAATTGTTTATTTTTTTATATTTTCTCCCACCTCGCCAACTCGCCTGAATCCGTTCATCATGAATTAACAATTACGCGTTTTTTTTTTTTTTTTTTGGTTGTACCTCGATTTTACGAAGTCCCGATTTTTCGGTCCCTTCATTTTCGTAAAATCAAGGTTTTACTGTATATATATTATGCGTGTGTGTGTGTGTAAAAACAGGCGGCTGTTGTAGGGCCGGCACATAAAAGCACCAACATATGTTCTCCAAGATAACGCGATTGCGTTTGATTAGAAATTCGCCTTAAGAGGGCGCTTTCGTTCGATCCTAGACCAAAACTGGAGGGGAGAGTTTTCTTACTGAGGGGTACGTGGGTCACGGCGACTCGAAGCAAGCTGAGGTGGCTTGCTGCTGCTAACTTGACGTTAATTGTCGCGCGCTCGGAGCACATGTGCACACCATGTGCGGGAAAACCACAAACATGAATCAACTGTGAAATTTATAATTTAAAAAAAAAGAAATCATTTGATTAAAACGAAATTACAATAATCAGTTGCAGGAGAAAAAATTAGCCTACAGACGTCTTTTTTTTTTTCTCGCTGTGACATTTTTTGCCCAAATTAAAAATAAAAAAATTAATCTACACAATTGAGG
Organism: Siphlonurus alternatus; assembly: GCA_949825025.1. Lineage (NCBI taxonomy): Eukaryota > Metazoa > Arthropoda > Insecta > Ephemeroptera > Siphlonuridae > Siphlonurus > Siphlonurus alternatus. The sequence continues at coordinate 766,926 of OX463778.1, forward strand.
ACCTTTCCATTCCCGTCAGTAATGTAGTTTTATTTAGATTGCAAGCAATTTATGTGGCGAGTATAAAATAAATGTATGCATACGTGTATTTATGTATATTTTATACATATATATTATGCGGTTATGTACTATATGAACTATATAACATGCCAATAAAGATACAAAATAATGATAAATTAGAAATATAACTAATATGTCAAAATTGATTTTTAAATGTATCCAGATTATAATTTTGAAAAAATATAAATATAATAATAATAATTAATATATATTTTGGCAACTTTTTAGTCTCAATCTTTATATATATATATTATATATATATATATTATAGGTTACACCATGGCACTATAAGAGCTTACAGTTCGCGGCGGGGTAATGGGTATAGGGAACGGATGGTGGCCACGGCCTGTTACGCGTCCCATGCAGCATTCGCTGAAGTGAGACTGAGGGAACCGTGGAAAACCTCAGTCAGGACGGATACCTCTTCTTTTTTTTTTTTATCAATGGAACAACACGATGTCTAAAACCTGGAGAACCACACACAAACGCAATGATATATGTTACGATAAAAAAATGCCACTTTGAAGCACATGCAAGTGTTTAATTTTCTGAATATTCTCTGGAAATTGAGAGACTATAATATAATAATTATAATATAAGATTAATAAATGTCGCATGATTAACTGTACACTCTGATATTATATTTACATTACGTACAGACTCTATAATCGTAAACTATAATACTTATATAATTTTATATTATCGCCTGTAAAGAAATCAGTAAATAAACAATCTGTTTATTTCTCAAGATCTTACGTGTAGTTTGACGAAAAGGAAATCTGCCTTTTTTTTCTTGTCCTACTGCTGCTCAAGGGTGGCTGTTGAGCAATAAATCACGACTCGAGGGCGAGTGCGGGAGACTTGAGTCGACTCCGCCTCCTCCGTTTGTCCTCGCCGACAAACCCAAGTCGCAGAAAATCCAAGAAATATCTTGCAGTAAAATGTGACAATTTTGCATATTCCAGGCCATTTATTTGGTAGAATTAATCAGTTTTAAATCTTCTTATAATTTTTATGAAAAAGGCACCAATTAAACTTTTCTAGTTACTAAAATGATATGTTTCCTTATACGATTTTTAGTTTATTTTTTAAAAAATAGCTAAAAGTCCCTTATTCATCAAATTGGAGTGCCGATAAACCATATATATTGATTAAATTGGTAATAGCTAGATAATTAAACTTTTTAGGAACTGGATCAACTTTTTTTTTTCTACTATGTGAAATTTTTAACTTGCTCGTTCTAACAGTTCCCTCAAAAAGCTGTCTGGAAAAAAAGTATTTATTGAACTTCAAAACTCAACGAAATTAAGCGCCCTCTTAACAGAGCTAGGTTACCTCCGTCACCAATTTTCCTGCCAAGAGAATAAATATATTATTAAATCTTAAATCAAACTCCGTTCATTAAACTATATATTGTTATATGGTCAAGATTATTTGTATTACAAAAAAGAGCAATAAGAACATATGTTCCAGCTTTTACGAGTTGTAGAAAATTGTTTAAAGAATTAGACATTCTGCCCTTACCTTCTTTGTACATAGCAAGAGTATTGTTGTTTGTTAAAAAAAATTCTCATTATTTTGATCATTGCAAATATTCTCATTCGCATAATACTCGACATAAGGATTCATTTGTTTTGGAATTGCATCAAACTGCAGCGTATGAAAATGGTCTTATGTATTCTGCAAAATTGTTTTTTAATAACCTGCCTCAAGATATAAAAAGTGAAGAGAACATTAATTTGTTTAAAAAGAAAGTGAAGTGTTTTTTATTTGATAAAAATGTATATAAAATTGATGACTTTTTTGCAAGATAGAATTTTTTTTCTCTATGTGTATTTAGTGTATTATCTGTGACTTGTCTTCTAGGAAGATTAATAAATAATTTGATTTGATTTGATTTGAACTTATATTATTTATTTAATTTCATAAGTCAATTTCATTTTACATAAAGTAATTACACGTTTACATGCAATTCTCAGAAAAGTTGAAATGCAAATTATTTTACTGTAATAGTTGAGAAAAATATATTGAAATTAAATTTTCAATACAATTTTGTTAAGTAATGCACACAACGATTATGCATACGCGTATTGAACGCAAAGTTCTCGTATAGTAGTTGATTTTCCAGATAACCTGCAGGTCCGAGAAGCTGCCCTCTATCTTTTTTCCAAGAAAACGACCCCGTAAAAAATTTTTTTTATTTGAAAATTCATTAAAGAATTTATCATAGATTACGTAAGTATTTTTTAAATGGTACCATAGTTCAGAAAAAGTTGGAGTAAAACGCGGTTTTATGTTCCATAAGGCTGCACGTTAAAGGCCTCCGAAACACCAACTTTGGGAATTTTTTGTGGTGAAACTATTTGAGATGGAATTTTTTGGTTTTCATTCCTCAATAGAGGGTGGCAGCTTAAACTATTTTTAAAAAATAAAATATTAAAAAAAATGAACTCGCTCACTCTACTTTAATTAAGAGGTCTCTGACCGAGAGCCGAGAGTGCGCAGAGCCAGGCGCGGATCCAAGGGGGGGGGGGCGATGGGGGCGATCGCCCCCCCCCCCCAAATACATTGAAGGTATTACCACCCCCCACCCATCGCCCCCCCTCCCACCCCAAAATTTAACATTGCAGGATATAGGGCACCGCCCCTCCCAAAGCCGCAAACTGGATCCGCCTCTGCGCAGAGCGCAGAGTGTCGAATCTCCAGCATATGGATAAATTATTCCCAATTAACCAATTTCGCCAAAGCCCAATTTTGCCGCGTTATATATATATAATTTTATTATATTATAAAAGTAGATCAGTCAGCATAATTATTATAAATTATATGCAAATCAGAATTAATTTTTTGTCATATATGCAGATGCTTAAATTAATTGTTGGCAAGATCTTTATTATTTAATATATTTATATAGTATATAATTATTGCTTGAATATGATATAACTTATAATTAATAAATATATATGATAATATACGTACATTTGGAAAAAAGTGAGAAATTAAATTTGTATTGAGTATAATATATATATACTTATAATGGACAATTTGCATAATTTTTTTTTTACTAGCTCAATCGTAAAGAGGAGGTTGAAAAATACACCTATATTGAATTTTATGAAATTTTTTTTCATACTGCATCTTGGCTAAAATAGAGATATAAAAAGGTCACATGACCTGGAGGCAGCGCCCGAGACGCCTATGATGTCATTGAACTGTCTGGTCAAGCAAACAATCGATCGTCTATATAACGCTTGTAAACAATAAGTTAATTGATGATTGTTTCCATATAGCAATGTGGTTGTTTAGAAGCTATAAAGCTATAAAGCTTTATTACTATAAAGTTGATCGTTTGTTTGACCGAACAGTTCAATGACGTCATAGGCATCACGGGCACCGCCTCTAGGTCACGTGACCTCTTATTTACATCTCTCTTTTAGCCATGATGCAGTACAAATAAAAATCTCATAAAATTCACAGGTGTATTTTTCGACCTCCTCTTTCGATTGAGCTAAAAAAAAATAATGAAAATTGTCCATTGTAAACTTAATTATTTAAATATAAAAATGAATTTCACTCTCACATATTAAATACAATAAAAAATATTACTGTGATATATAAAAGATAACTTATAAAAATAAAAGGCATTTAAAATTTAACAATGGTGTCTTATTTAATGGAGACCAAAGCTTTACAATCACTCAAATCACTAATATATTATATTACTTTTATGTAAAAGTTCAATTACATATTGAAACATTTCAGCATTTAATTTCTGTTTCATCATTTAATTTAAATTACAATGGGCAACCTATTAATCATATGGCTGCATGATTTTTTTTGTGCAAATACATATATGAATTGCTAACGATTTTCATGAACGGTATAACATATATCAACATTTTTATTTTTTTAATTATTATTATTTTTGAAAACTCAAAATCAAGTTAATGTCAGTATAAAGAGTTTTAACTTAATTGCAAACATAACTACAGCATCACATCTTCATCACATCTTGATTTTGAAGGTGTTAGGGGTTTGAATTTTTTATTGACATATCACGATCTATCCATATTTTTAATAAATATCATGCAAATATATAATTCTGTTATCATTGCCTGACTTTTAAAGATGGATCCAATTCAAGCATTTAAGAATTAATTATAAGATTGATCTTTATAAGAGATCTTGAGTGCATTTTATATATAATATATACATGCTGTATATATATATATATATATATATATATATATATATATATATATATATATATATATATATATATATATATATATATATATATATATATATATATACATATATATATTATGTGGTTTTTGTTTAATTTTTTGAAAAATTCAATTAATTACAACAAAGGAGAAATTTACTACAAAACATAAATTTATGTTAGTGCACTAGGACATGGGATGTAATGCATTAAATTTTATCATCAGCACTTTCACCGGAAATTCAGCAATGCTTAAAAGATTTTACAAGTATAGTTTATTACTTATCATGAGCAAATGAAATTATACTATATATATAGGCTAACAAACATAAGGTAATAAATGTTCCGTCTCAAAATTTGTTGCCACCATATTGCTGTATATTTTATAGTATATTACAGTTTATATTATATATAATTATACAGTTTCAAAGATTCAATGTTAATTGAACAGTTGCATTCATATGGAAACAAAGTCTTCAAGATATTGAGAGAGAATTAACCTTTTACGTTTGTAATATATATTATATTTATGTCTATATAATACATTGCTATACATTTTCGATGTTAAAATATATTTTATATTTATTAATTATATTGTACATGCAATATATGCCCTATATGAAGACAAAATATTATTATATTATTTAAAATGTGTATCACAAATGTTTTTCTCAAATTAAAAAGTATCAAAATCAACATTTTTCTGCAATAAAAATATCCTGAAAAGATAGGAAGAGTCACAGCAGCTCTGATAAAAAAAATCTGTGCTGTATCTATATGATACATTTCTATCGAACGTAGCGTCGCGCTGCATTGGCAGGGGCAGCGGGTTTTTGTTGAGCAACAGTTGGAGCAAGAGGTCGTGATGCACTAGAGGTTTGGCTGACATCACTTCTCTGTAACATCGAGAACTAATCAGCTGCGTGATATTGAAACTTTTATGACTTCCAAAACAATTAAGGCTTTTCTTTAATCTGGATTTCAGTTATTATAAATTAGTACTATTTAAGTTATGATTTATTTTATATGATATATTTAACAAATTGAGGAGACATGTAAAAAATTAAAAAAAAAAAAAAAAAATAAATAAAAATAAAAGGGAGAGCAGTTAGTGAAAGAAAAATGCTTCAAGACATGCAATTATGAATGGGATAAATTTTTTTCTTTTAAGTATTGAAGCAGCAGTATGGTGTTATAAATTTAAAGCTAAATGGTATCAAAATTGGCACAAAAAAACAATTAGATTTCTAATATTTTTATAATTACGAAATTTTAATTAATTTATGATTTAATTGCCATTTAATAATAATTAATAAATTTTACTGGGATTATTATATTTTCCATTTGCAATTAATAAATGAAGAATGACAATTTGAGATGTCCCTCTTTATGTTAAACACACTGTGACACAACTTTAAAAAAAAGTATGTGAATGCCATTTTTTCCATCCTCGGATAACTCTGACAAATAATCTAAGCTCCATAACTTGAAATTAGCTATATAAACATTAATTAATTAGCATATTTATAATAATTATACTGTTTTATATTTTTTCCCAAGAAATTTAATTTCATTCCGTTGTTTTCTTTAATAAATAAAATTTTGATCAAATCTGCTTGAATTCTATCACTTGAATTCTAATTTTAATAAGTACTTAATACTTACAGCAGGAGAGGGACGTGACAAGCTTGGATTGACATTTTTAAGAGGTCTTTGCAACGAGTCGGACCTTTCCACAACAGGTGGTGCGGTTACTTCACGGTCCACTGACGACCTCTCAACACTGCAAATATATTTCAAAAATTACAAAATATTCATGAGCAATGTTTGTGATCACTTTAAGTCGTTATATTACCTAGAACTGCGAGAGGACGTGCCCTTTTTGAACATTCCTGCTAGCCGTTCCTTCATGTCTTTTTTAGCAGTCCCCGGAGTCGAAATATCAACGCTGATATCTGACCCAGAGCCACCAATTGATCCAGCCTGTAGAGAAAAAAAAAAAAAAAAAAAAATGATGTAGTTTTGAGATATATATTATAGTGTTCAGATGACTGTCATTATTAATTATATATATGCCAGTAAACAATGCACAACATATTTTAAGCAAAAATCCTGGAGTAAAACAGGGAAGGACTCCGCCAAAATGATGTAAAATTAACTCTATATTCAATAGAAAATTACTCTCATTCCTGTAAATAACGTTGAATTTTATTTTGTATAAATCGATATTGCTACTTGTATGATGAACTAAATTACATCACAAAAATACTTCTTATTGTAGGACTTTCTAATAGGATAGCAAAGTTCCAAAGGGAAAAATTGGAGAAGCAGATTGCATGGCATAAAGTGCCAGTGGTGATAGATAATTTAAATTAACAGTATTCTTTCACTGAAAGAGAGTAATGATTTTTTAATTTACTATGAGAATTTTCATTCCACTGGTCTTCCCACTCTTATTCTCAAGTACATTAATACTAGTGTTTAAAAATGATTCAACTTACTTGCATGCCTGCGCTCAACACTAAATCTCCTGTATTTGAATCTTCTATACTGCGAGATTTTGTGAGCTTTTTCAGTTTTCCCAAGATCCCTTTCTTCTTCTTTTTCTCAGTGGTTGCCTCACTCTGTGTGGAGTCAGTTGAGAGTCTGTCGAGGCTAGGGTCTCTCCTCTGCAGACTGAGGAAGCGAGAGTCCATGGCCTCAGCTCCAGCTTCAAGGCTCTGCAAGCTGCTCATACTGCCACCATCATCTCCAGTCCAAATGTTCTAAAAGCACAAAACACAAACTTAAATTTTAAGCAACAGATGTTAAAAATGTATTACACACCTGTTCCTGTGACATCCCACCACTTGTTTGTTCCAAGGAAAGTGATTTACGGAATAAGCCTCCTTTTTTGTTACCAGCTCCATTAGTTTTTTGGTTTCTCATCTTATTTTGTCCTTCATTTGGAGGTGGCTCTGCTTCTGTTGATGCCGCTCTGTGTGAAGGAATGTGCATTCCGTATTAATTTCAAATAATAATTTTAGTAACACATTTTTATTATATAATTCTCTAATAATACCTTCTGAATCCTAAAGTTCGTCTTGCTCGTTCCCTGTCTCTCTCTTCCTCTCCTAATCTCTGATATTTCCTCAGTTCATTTGTTGCCTCAGTGAGTCTAACTAAAGTTGACTGTAACTGTGACTTCCGATCTTCTCCAGCAGATGGTTCTGATGGCGGGGGGAAAAAGTGTGAAATACAAACAGAAACAAATAAAGACAAGCCTAATTATCCTAAAGTGCTTACCTCTTGAATAATCTTTCCTTTCAACACCCGGCGAAGATTCTCTTGAACGTGGGCCCTTTAAAAAAAAATGTTTTTGTTATCACCACATTGCTACAATTTTTAAATTTATTTTGTATATACAATATTTACAATAAATTAAACATTTTAAGGATGAAGAAAAATATTTACCCGCAATCTCCTTGGTGCTACTGGTAGAGATGTGGAAGATTCTGAAGCACTTTGTTTTTGAGGGAAAAGTTCTGGAGCCAGCTTCATCAACTCCTCCACCTGGAATTTACAGACAGTTAAGATTTGTCTCCAGCTGTTGGCAAGACTGAGGTATACCTGTTCCAGCAAGGAATTGATCTTCCGTTCTTCGTCAAGCTCTTGCCTCTTCCGTCCAGCTGCCTGCTGTCGCTGCTCGTCTCGGTCCTTCTCCCACCGCTCTCTTTCTCGACGCAGTTTCTCATTGGTGGTCCTCAGCTTGGCGTGGGCATCTCGAAGTTCCAGCAAGTCGTACTGCATCTAAAGAGAAATGAATTTGGTTTTAGATGACATTTTTTAACAAAATATTAAAAAATAAATTACCTCGGTAATTTTCTTTCTATTTTCTTCCATTTCCTCTTCCATTGTTTTCTTAAGTTGGTCAAGTTTTCTTTTACCTTCTAATCTTTCCTTATCACGTTCTCTTTCAACCTAAAATAAAGCAGAATAATTACATACATAATACAAATTATTTTAAATTTTCATTTAATAAATAGGAAAATACACCATAAGAAATTACAAAATTTTAAAAAATTGAAAACTATTTGTGTATTAAAATGAAAAAACAAAAACATTATATAATTAAAATGATATTTAGAGATTATAATTAATAATATGTAATTAGTAACCTCAAACAAGGTCTGTCGCAGGTCTCTTGCTAGAGTCGAAGTTTCTTGCAGTAGTCTGTGCTGTTCCTCACGTTCCTTCTGCCAAGCCAGCTCCATTCGAGTGCGCATGCCGGGAATCTTCATCCGCCCAGTGCTCATCAGACGGTCCTCCTCCAGCTGTTCACAAAGCATTTCTCGTCATTTCAGTCTGGAACTTGCTGGTGATCAACTTACCTCGTTCATTCGCGACTGCATCTCACTCAGCTTTACTTCCCACGCAGAGCGCTCAGACACAAGTTCCGTTTTCAACTTGGATGCCTCCAGACGAGAGTCGGACAGCTCATCTTCCATGCAGCTCAACTGCTGCTCCAGAGTAGCCAGCTTTGTACGAGTTTCCTCAGACTAGGGGAATAAATGTCAATGAAATACATTACAGAAATTACAAAAAAAAAAAAAAAAAAGTTCATTAATAAATAGTAAAAAATAATATGAAAATTTAAATAAAATAAATGTTCTATTAGAATTAACTTGAACAAATTAAAAAATATACTGGTGATGCAGAATATCTAGAGTCAATAGAACTTAATAATTACATATAAAATTTTAAATAAATTTTATTTTTCTCTGAAAAGATCTGCACAGTAATCAACTTCACAAACATTGTTATATGTGTAGGACTCACCTCATCAGCTGGGTCAATGCTAGCATGTAAAGTGGGAGTGATCTTTCCGCCCGAAGCAGCAGCCTGGCGTAACTCTCCGATGCTCTTCTGAGCAGCCTCGAGCATGTGCCTTGTGGAATCCCTCTCGCGCTTGAACTTAGCAACCTGGCCATGCATGGATTGCAACTCCTCACTGATGAGGGCCACACGGCTGTCATAACGTAACTTGAGCTGGGCAATCTCTGTCTTGTGTCCCTTTTCCTCCTGCAGCAGCCTGGAGTAGCAAAGTTTTTTTTTTTACTTATTTCTCTAATTTGCATTATTTTCTTATTAAAAACAACAAAATACTAAAAGATGCTACAAATATTTTACATGTAATTATGTAAATGTAACATTTATAATATTAACAAAAATAGGTTTTTAATTACAATGTGTGTGTTTTATTGACTAGTTAGTATACAAAAGATTATTAATTTTTCATTGAACTCAAATTAGAAATTAATGGGCTACTCTCTGAGATATTTATTAATTCGTTTTTACCTCCTCCCTATGGAAAACACACTCACCTGCTTTTAAGTCCTTTAATTTCTTTATCTAGTGCTGTAGTATCTGCAGTCATGTTTCGTTGAGCTTTTGAGACTCTATCAAAGTCGTCCAGCTTACGACGCAGTTCTTCGCTCTAACACAGGACAGGTGACATTAATTAGCAAGACTGCCGTGAGCATCAACATATTTATAATCTAAGTGACATTAATTATACACACTAACATCACAAAAATAAGTATAAAAGCAAATTACAGATTCTATAAAATATGTAATTATATTTTTATAACCAAAAACAAAATCACAATTTATTTTACTGTACCTGAGTAAAACTGAATATCCAAAGGTAGAAAATACAAGCAATTCCATGTTTCTTTTTAAGTCTAGATACAGTATATAACGGGTATATTCTTTCAAAATAAAAACTCTTGCTAGCACATTTAGTTCAATATTTTATAAATACAGTATATTAAAAAAATTCTAAGCAATTTTAACACAGGGAAAACATTTTAAAATGCAGTTTTGAACTTGCAGAACACATTAATTTACAATAAATGTTATATATAATAATTGATATTTATCAATTTGCTGATCAGTCACTCACCTCCTTGCGAAGATATGTGTGCTGGTCTGACAGAACGTCAAGCTCGTGCTTGGTCTGCTCCAGCTGCGAAGTCTTCTCCTCCATCAGAACCTTCATGCGTCCCTTCTCTATAGTCCACGACTCTCCACCCCCACGTGCGACTTTCTCCTCCAGTTCTCGAACTTGTTCCTGATGATACAAAAACATTCTGTAATCTTCTAATATTAATCTTTCTGGTTTTATTAATTTTTATTATGATATTCCTAAATAAAAAACAAAAATAAACACTAAGTTTAAACATTGCTCTAAACACTTGTGAATGAATATAAATTTGTTTTACAATTATTATAATACAACAAATTTTGTTTTAAATTATTAAAATGACCAGTAGAACTTTGTATTAACTTGCATAAATCTAGAAGAAGAAAAATGAATAAAATATAGTGGAAACATATTTATTCTATAACACTTCTTCTTATTAAAGAAACAGTTAACTCTCTGCAACACATTTGTTTTGCTCAAAGTCAAGAGAGGCTCTGTCTCACCTGCATGTCCAGTTTTTCCTTGATCCAGGCATCCTGTTTGCTGTTGTAGGTTTCACGCAAGGTCTGCAGCTCCCCCTCAAGTGTTGACAGCTCTTGCTGGGCCAGTCCCACCGCAGACTCAGCTTTGTCACGGTCCATCGTCAGCTGTGCTTTGGTCACCACATGCTCCTCTTCCAGAAGCTCGTAACGAGCGGTCAGCTCTTCATACTCTTGCCGCTCAGCTCCAAGATCTTGCTCCAGCTCTGAAAAATAAGGAATACAAATTTTAATTTGATTCAACTGTTAATGTTTGATAACAGTTAATAAAGGTATGATTTTAGTCTTTACTGTTTATTTCATTCATAATAAATATATATGTGGTAGTAAAACATATTCCAATTATGCAACTAAAAATAAAACACTTATTTTAAATGTTATTTTATGTGTTTTTTAGGCAAGGTAATTTTGGGGTCCATTTGGCATTGCAGGCATGGTGGATGTACTCCATGTTAATGGAGGGTTCATTCACAAGTCAGTGGAATTTTATGAGTAGAAACATTTTTTAAGAAAATTAATGTAATTAAGTTTTCCCCATGTATTGGAAAGTGAGTTTTTAATACCGGGAACTATATAAACATATTGTATACACTTGTATAATTTATTTTAAAATAAATTTATGTCTACAATAAATAATAACTATTTTACTTAAATTCTCCAAAATTCAACTCTTATTTTATTAATGAAATTAAACGAAACTTATGTTACAACGGAAATACTGAACATATTATTAATAAATTACACTTCACTTACTTTGAATCCTCTTACTGAAATCATCTTGAATTTCAGCCACTCGTTTGTTCGAGCTTCCACTATCTTGTTGAGCTGCCTTCAGTTGGTTTCCTAGAGATCTGATTTCCTGTTCTTTTTCTTTAATTTGGAACTCCAATCGTTGTTTGTCTGACGTGCGGACAGATTCAGCTTCTGTTAATTTTGTCTGAAATCAAATACATGTATATATGTATATGTAATAAATTTTTTAAAGCAATAAATCACTAAGACCTGGCACACTTTAATTGGTGTATATTATGTTTAGCACTGAGAAAAATAAGAGTGTATATAATGTGTAATGATATCAGTAAGACACTTTAAATTAATAAGGTGTTCAGTGCACTGTAAAAAAATAAAAATGCAAAATATTTATTATTATAAATTGTCAATATATTATATTTGATATATTTTGTAATTTTAATTGTCAAGTTGAATTTAGATAGTATATAAATATATGCAGTTTAAAAATAATATGGAACTGACTGTTACTGATACAAGTTAAATTGAGGGGGGAGGGGGGGGTGCTGTGATTCCTATTTAATTAAAATGCAGTATTGCATTAAATCTTCACTGCCCGTATCTTTACATAACAATAGTTATATTGTATACTGCAGTTAATAATTAATAATATTATTTTTAAATATTTCCAATAAATAATGAACTCTGGTTGACAATGTTTTATTATTATATTTTAGTTAAATATTGTTGAATTTGTGAAGTGTTTGAGAACACTCCAAAATTTAGAACATGTCTTACATCTACATTGTCTGATATTCCGAGCAAGATGAAGATTACCTGAAGCTCTGTGATGTCTTTGCGGGCCTTGTCATCTGCTGCTCGCTTTGCCTTCTCTGCCTTCTCCAGTTGTGAGGCGAGGTCTGAGGCCCTCGACTTGGCCGCAGCAAGTTCTTCTCTGGCCGCCTCCAACTGTCTCTCCACTGCCGCACTTGTGGCTGCCAGAGAAGACTCGGAGCTGCTCATCAGCTCGGCCACTCGAGCTCGTTCTCCCGCCAAACTGCCCTCCTGTGTCCAGAGTTCAATATCACAAATTTACCACTATGAGTTCATAAGAAAAGAAATGAATTAAAGAATCAGTACTGAAGGTACAATTTAAGACATGAAAAAGGCAATAAAAAATTAACCAATGAAATAAAAGTCTATGAAATGAAAATTTAGAATGTCATGCACTTAAAAATTTCATTGATCTGATTGACAAGAAAGAATTAAAATGTTGCTCTGCTCAAATTCTTGACACTAATATTGATTTCAGTGTTTAGATTCAATGGCAAAACAGAATGAATACATTTATGTCTGGTAATTAAAGAAAAATTAATTTGTAAGGGTTCTCATTGGCAATATCTCCCTTAAAAAAATAATACAAGTCATGTAATTAACAATAAAAAAAAAAAAAAACGAAATGCACAAATACATTATTAGGAGCTTCACAAAATCCACAATTTTTTTAAACTATATTTGCTATATTAAAGTAAAAAAAAATTAAATAATGAATGAAAATTAAATTCAATTTGACATAATTTTACATTATAGTAAAGGTAACAAGAAAAATGAACATTAAATAAAATAAGCAAATAGCAACATGCACCAATGCCAGTGATGAAAGAAAATACATGCAGTACTAGAAAGAACTTGTTAAAAATAAAAGAAAAAGAAAATACAGGCCGGTGTATGTAACAATTCAAGCAAACATCAAAACATAGTCCAGTCTGTAAAATATTAATTTTAATGCTAAAAATACTACAAACATCAAATGAAAGAAAAGAAAAAGGTAATTAAAAAACAAACGATAATATCTGGGAAACACTACAGGCACACACAAACTCAAGGCACTGTACCAGGGCCTCAACCTCTCGGGCACGACCAGTCAGCTGCTCCTCAAGCTGCTCTGCACGTCTGGTCATCTCCGTGACGCTCGCCTTGAGCTCGTCACGCTCCCGTAACCAGCCCACGGCAACCTCCTTCTGAGTGCCCTCACTCTGGCGCAGTTTCTCCCTCTCTGCCTCAAGCTACATACAACAACAATTCATGCAGCAGGCGACATTGACAATTGTTACAAAATGTAATAGATAGAGTAAAGAAAATTAAATGTTGAAAGTAGCAGGAAATTACTGAAAATAATTATCCATTGACATAAACTGGAACTTTCAGAAGGCTATAATGTCCATGCCTGTAGAAATAAGGCTGTTGTAAACATTATAGTTACTGATGGATACATTTAAGACTCCTATGCACTGCCAAGTCAGTACAATAAGCATAAGATATAGAGAGAGAAGAAATGAGTGCATATAATAATCAAGCTGTATTTTTTAATACAGATCTGATAACTTTTTAAAGCACAAAAACTTTACATTGGCATGTTATGTAACATTTAAAAACTTCTAGCTTTTCATACTTACATCTTTTTCAGCCTTTGCTAATTTTTCTTTTTTACCACTTAGTACACGTTCAGTCTTCTTCAATTTTTCGTCAGCTTCCTTTGCCTTCTTCTCAGCCTCTGCCAGTTTCTTAGTCTTCTCAGTGATCTGCAAATGTCAGAGGTTAGTCTAGCTCATGCAGACTGCCTCACTGGCAACACCCACCTCCTTCTGCAGCTTGGTTTTCTCTGTCTCTGCCTTCTTGGCCTCCTCCTTGATACGCTCTTCCTGATCTCTCTGCAGACCAGACACTAACGCATGAGCCTCTTCAAGCTCTGCCTGCAGCTTTACCACTTCATCCTGGGCATGCTTGGCAGTTTCTATGAAAAAAACAAAAAAAAATCATTCATATTATCACAATCACTGAAAGAATTGAAAAACATTCATTCATTCATTCATTCATTCATTCATTCATTCATTCATTCATTCATTCATTCATTCATTCATTCATTCATTCATTCATTCATTCATTCATTCATTCATTCATTCATTCATTCATTCATTCATTCATTCATTCATTCATTCATTCATTCATTCATTCATTCATTCATTTATTTATTTCACATTAAATATCAGTTGATACATTGTGACTACAAACTAAACATTAATTAAATTTGAAATGAAAATAATATTATCAGTTTTAGTTCCAAATGATGAGAATCTTAAAACCATAATAACTTGTTTGCATTATATTTTAATTATTACAGTACTTATTATATATTATATTATTACCATTTAATATTTAATCATTTTGATTTCACAAAATTTAAACTCATGAAAGCAGTGGAATTCACACAATTAATATTGTAATTATGATAAATTTTGATTTGCTATTGAAAGTTTTTGAAAACAATTGTATCTTAATTTATTTACCTTGGCTGGCTTTGAGTTTGTCTACATTTTCTTTTAATGTTTTGTTCTCAACCTCCAGCTTAGAAACATTTTCTTGAGCCTTTGACTTCTCTGCGTTGAGGCGCTTCAACTCTGCTTCTGATTTAGCTTTCTCCTTTTCATACAAGCTTTTTTCCTTCTCCAGTTCTTTCTTGACTTTGTCTCCCTCTTTACGTAAATCATCCAACTGCTTCTCTGTAGCTTCTGATGCCTAAGAACATGGATGTATTTCCAAATAATTCTATTAATTGTTTTTTTTTTTTTCCATAGATTGATTTATTGCACATTTTATATAAAAAATATTAAAAAATTAATTGGGTTGGTTTGAAATGCTTATTTTTTATTATTATGTATTACACCAATTAATTATATGGTAGAAATGATCTAACATACCATAACAGAGCTATAATTCGAAGTATAAGCCTTAATATATATATATATATATATATATATATATATATATATATATATATATATATATATACATACATATCGTCGCCTCAGAATGCAAATCACGTAACTACAAAAAAATTTGATGCAACTTTAAACCTTATCTCACTAGAACATAAGGGTCAAAGTTCCATAAAAAAAATTTGTAGTTACGTGATTTGCATTCTGAGGCGACGATATATATATATAAAAATAAATATATATACATAATACTGTAATTAATGTTTTAATATTACATACTGCATATATACGTACAAAAAAAAGTAATATTATTACATAACAATGGTCAGTTTGTGTCTGACAATTTCTTTTGCTGAGTACGCACCTTGGAGGATATAGCAGAGCTGCTGTCCTTGGCCTTGCTGAGGCCTACCAGTAGTTCTGCCACCTCCCCTTCAAGGTCCTCCACCATCCTCTTGAGTTGCAGCTTGGTGGTCAAGTCGGTGGGCTTTTTAGGTGTGCGGGTGCGCAGACGAGACCCTCCCTCCTTCAGTGCTTCGTTTTCCTTCTCCAACTTGACGAGCTGGGTCCGCAATTTTTCTACCTCAGCAGCAGCGCCACTGGCAGGTAATGGCTTCTTGGCTTTTAGCTCATTGACCTGTAAATTAAAACATGATATTTTATTTATTGTCATTAAGAAAATATAATAGATCCAACTTCAAAATGTATGAAGTTAAAGCATCATCAGTAAAACAGGAATCTTAGTATATTTTATTAGGAAGTACACAGACTACACACAATGTACTCTGCAGTAACAGTTAATACATACAAGTAAGTATTTTAAACCATAAAAATCCTCTTTTCTAACTTGATAGTTTCTAGCTGCTGGTCGTTATCATTATCGTTGTCTTTTTTTTTTTTTTTTTTTTTAAATTTTAAATCTTTGAATACTGAATAATTATGCTGATGAAGTTGTGTATTACATATTACACCCTTTTCACCTAAATGTTATGTCAAATACATGAAAGTAGCTGTATGTACTAGGAGAATAAAAAATAAATAAAATAAAGGCATGAAGTGCAAACTAAGATGACATTCAGAATGCCGCTCAACATTAAAAACCAATTACATTACAATAAGTCTCACCTTATTGTTTGCCTCAGTCAGCTGTTTCTCCAAAGCTGCTAACTTCTCCTTCATATCTACATCGTCCTTGCCCTCAGCGTCCATGGCTGGTGTCCTACTGCGAGACGGTCGTATAGAAAGACGCTTGTTCTCCGCAGAGAGCTTTTCGTTCTCTGCCTCGAGGTCCTGGGTGCGTGTTCGTAGCACCACAGCTTCCTGTTCAATCACCTGCAGCTGACGTTTCAGGTCCAGAGCTTGCTCAGAGCCATCCAGGGACCTGACAATGGAACAATTTTTAACACTACTTAGGTGTATTTTACTTATGTAATAGAGACTGATTTAGTATGGGTCACCAAAGGCCCATCATATAAATTTTGAGAGAATGAAGACACATGTTACCTGCTGCGAGACATGCCACTCTTCTTCTTGTGTGCCAGAGTGAGCTCTGACTGCAATCGCTCGTAGTCTCGCTCCTTCTCAATCAACTTCTTGCGCAGCTCAGACGATTCTTCTTCCAACACCTAAAAAATTACAAGGCCAAAAAATAAATTTTATTTTCAAACATGAAATTCTCATTTACATCTACTTGATAAAATATGATTGTAAGAAAAATATTTTTTAAATGCAGTCTGTATTCTCTGAAATCTTGGAATAGCCTCCTTGATTTTAATGAGATTTGCAGGGAATTTAAATTTAAACACAACTATATAAATAGTTACTGTATTTTTTTTTTTTCAAGTTTATCTAATTTATTAGTTTTGCAGAAACTCAGGTAAAAGTTAAATGAAAAATATTTAGATCAGAAAAGGAGCTAAGCAAACCACCCCTTTGCATTTCCTAAGACTGAATTTAACTTTAAATTTTATCCTCATGTATTTTTTAAATTTCTTTCATTCAAATATTTCTGCCGGAGACATTTACAAAACTCTAACACTATTAGATCCACCCTGAAGTAAACAGCTCTTCAAACACACGTGTTACTTTTTATAATAAAAAAAAAAAAAAAAAAAAAAAAAAAAAAAAAAAGTTTTAATTTAGTCAAGGATAAAAAAAAAAATTGAGGTCAATACTACATTGTCCATATCTAGTTTTTTTTTTTAAATGCAGAAATGGATAGAGGGTGCAAAGTTATGCTACCCTGATTTTTTTCAGATTTTTTAGAGACCGGGAACTATTTTTAAAAAATTGTTGAAAATTCTTCTTGTGACGTCACACGGCGCCGCTCCTTAAGAAAAGGATAGGACTTGCCGCCGCGTGATGTCACAAAAAGGTATTTCAATTTTTTTTTAATACTTTAAGGGGTGTAAAAAATCTGAAATAAATCAGGGTAGCATAACCTTGCACCGTCTATCCATTTCTGCAATAAAAAAAATTTAGGTTGATACTCCATTTGGTTTGTTACTAATCATTATAGTTCATGTAAGTATTTTTCTGTTCTTGCACATTTTATAAACCCAAGTAAAAAGTATTTGAAAGAAAAGGATGATTCCCAGCCAGGAGTTCTTATTTTTACTTGGATTCACATGATTCACCATTGACAGAAAAAAGCAGTTTGAATCAATATAAAAACTGATCTGATGTGATTTTAGTTAGTTTTCATTTAAATTTAAAATTAAATTTAAATGTCATGTATATGTGACTCACAGTAATTTTCTTTTCAAGTACTGCTGCTGAGCTACTTGCTGGCCTCAAGTCACTTCTAACAGTTCTGGGAGAGCTTGGCGGAACAAGGTTCTTATTGGCCAATTTGTCTTGCAGCTCTTTGACTTGTTTTCTTGCTGCTTCCCCTGCTTTTTCAAGGTCCTCCACCTTACGTCTCATCACGGCTGCCTCCTGTTCGTTCAGCTCCAGCTGCAGACGCAACTCCGCGGGATCCTCGTCATCTGAGATTCCTTCGTCCTTGTCGGCAGTGGGCTCTGGGGTGAGGCGAGCAGGACTGGGGCTGTGGCGACGGCCTGCGACACACAAGCATGCAAGTCTGAAGTTCTTGTTCAGGAGAGTTCTGGTGATACATTTGGAAAGACATGGAAAATTTACAACACAAAAATTATGCACTGTCAAAAATATAGTACCAAAAAAAAAAAAAATGAGGCTGAATAAAAGAAAAATAGTTAATACTTTTTGTTAGCTAAGACAGTTACTGTTTATATTAAATAAAATGATTGACTGCATTTTTCTTAAAATTAAAAATATGGACCAAAATAAATAAATATAATATATAATAATTCTAACAAACAATTAACTGTGTAAAGTACAGAAGAAAGAGTATAGTAATTATTAACAACTATTGGTTGTATTCAATGATTTGATCATAGGGCATGTTTATATTAATAAAAGCAAATATTTAAACAGGCTGAAGGAATTAGTTTTTTTTTTTTTTTTTTTAAATAGGATGAAAAAGTAATTATTAATGTAAAACAGCAATAATAAATATTTTAAAAGAAGATTTAATTCATTCATTCATATTCATTCAATTTTAAGAAAAATAAGCAATTTGCTTGGATTAAACTATGTATTTTAAAAGAAAAGAGAAAGAAAAAAATATGAAGAAAATAAATAAAATAAATTTATATAGAAAAATATAAAATGCAGTCAACATGAATGCAATTATTATTAATAGATTTACAGTTACGTTAGTAGAGTAAGTACACGTACTTCTAGCCTTTGTAGCCATTTTCTTGAGCTGCATTGCTAAAGAATCGTTGTCATCCTCTAGTCTGGAGCATTTCTTGCGAAAGTTTTGTCCCTGTGAACACAGCAGCACTCGGCTAGCTCGCTACACAACACAGAAGGGAGGATTACCTAGCAGTAGCGCGGGCAGGGGGCCATCACAACAGCTGCCTGGGGTCCCTGGCCGCAACACTGCAAGGCTGGGAGAAGGGCGGGGCTCCGGGAGAACACTGCCCATGCTCTGTGCCACACCAGGAACCCACGATAACGGCAGCAAGTGATCTTCCCTTAAATTGGCGGGCAGTGGAGGCATGACATAAGGGGAGTACAGTGCAATTTCTGTTGAAAATGATTCTGTAGTTATTTCAGTAGAAGAATTTGTATTATTATATTCAGGAAAAGGGATTTGAATTCCATCTTCAAATACTAGTATTTCTGTTTCAGGCTCTTTGGTCTCGTCAGTCCCTTCAATCTTGTCTTCTCCTCCATCTTCCTGTGATGATGAAGCTGAGGAGTCTGAAGATGTTGCGTTGAAAAGAACTTCGGTTTCTTCCAGACCAGACTCCATGCCATCCCCATCCTCCCGGGTCTTTTGGTACAGCAGGGCAGCCGCATCAAGTTTCACACAATCTTGTTGCTCCACTTCAAATATCAAATTCTGCAGGAACCTGCCCCACACCTTACAAACACAGCAGTACATTGCATAAAACTTATAAAAACGGCTTGAAAAAGAATAAAATAAATAAAAAAAAAACAAGAACTTAAAGGGGTCATTGATTTTGAAAACAAATTTTCTAGTTAAAAAAAAAAAAAAAAAAAAGTATGAGAATGTTATACATCAAAATAATTATCATTTAATTGGCATATAGTTTATGAACTAAATACATACCGTATCAAGGTATTGTATTACTGTATAACTACTGAAGACATGATTAAAAAAATTCTGCAGAAAAAAATGGAAGGAAAAAGAGAAAATCAAAACAAGTAAAATAAAAGAAAGAAAAATTAAACAAAAAGAAAAATACTGTATGTACTAAAAACTGGATACATGCATCAAAATAATTATACTCACTAATATCAGAACTTTTACTACAATTTTTATGCTCATATTTTAAATACATATACTATGTATTACATTATTTTGCCATTATTAGCTGAAATTACTTTAGGTTGCTGTATATTATAGCAAACATCTCTAAAATACTGAAACCAGTTCCAAAATTTCTTCCACAATACTCACCTCTTCCTCAGCAAAGC
Source organism: Siphlonurus alternatus (assembly GCA_949825025.1). NCBI lineage: Eukaryota > Metazoa > Arthropoda > Insecta > Ephemeroptera > Siphlonuridae > Siphlonurus > Siphlonurus alternatus. The sequence goes on from OX463778.1 coordinate 787,251, forward strand.
GCAGCTGCTCTCGAAGGTCTGCCTCTCTTTCCATGGAGTCCTGAAGATCTCGCAGAAGTTGCACAGGGTCATCCTGAGACCCTCCCCTTGTCAGGGATGCCCTCGTCACCGGCTGAAATAAAAACAATGCAATGAGGGACCAGAATCAAAAGAACCTGTTGGGAAAATCTATCAAGTTTCAGCAATGAATCTCATAAATTGAAAGACCTTTATAAAATTTGTGTAGTTTGCTGAAAAAATTCTAAAGGGACATATTCGGTACTGTATCTATAATTTGCTTTCTTTCATTCATCTACATGTGTGTTAAGTAATTATAAAATACGAACTGATTATTGGTTCTTACCTCTCCAGCAGATTTGCCAAGCATTGGTGGCTTCTTCTTTGAGGCTGGTGTCTCAGGCACAGCAGCCAACTTGGAGTCAGGCAAAGTGTGGGATTTTGCTCTTGCTGCAGCCACCGCTGCCTTCTCCTTGGCCAACAGAACCTTCAAACTCTCAACTTCTTTCTGAAGACGCTCAGAAACTTCGGACTGTAACTTGAGATCCTTTTCTAGAGCTCGTACCTATAGCATCAAACATAAAATAAATTATTGTATCATAAAATCACTATTATAATGAATAAACAAATAAATTCAAGAACTAAATTTTGTTTGTGATTAGTAATTATGGTACATGGAATATAAATAAAATGTACCTTCTACATAAATTGGGAGTTGGGAGTTAAAAATTTGGGAGTTAAAATTACTGAAGACCTAAACTGGGGAGCTCATATTAACTCAAAAGCAAAAAGTATAGCATCAGGTATACACGCACTTAGAAACATTAACAAAAAGGTATCAGAAAATGTAAACAAACAACTATATTACGCCCATGTTCATTCACATCTATGTTATGCAATAATACTTTGGGGAGGCTCAAAGGAAGCTAAAAAATTGTTCTCTCTTCAGAAAAGCGCACTGAAAGTTGTATACCAGCTTAAAAAAATGGAGTCTTGCAAATCCACATTTATTAAACAAAAAATTCTAACACTGCCCTGTATATATATACTTGAGTGCTGCAAATTTGTACGAAAGCAGCCTGATCTATTTAAAACAAACGCCACAGTACATAACCATAACACACGAATAAAAAATTACCCCCACCTCCCCAAAGATGTTAATTCCCCCCACTACTCGTTAACAAATATATACAATAAACTGCCAACAACAATGAAAAGTATTGAGTGCAACTTAAAATTTATAAACGAAGTCAAAAAGTTTTTACTTGTTAATCAATTTTACTCAGTAAAGGAGTATTTAACTTTTAAATTTCTGCACTAGGACAATGCTAAATACAAGCAAATACTTCTAAACTATTATAAAATAAAATACACGTATGTATAACTAACAGATTTTTGTTTTGTTTTGTTCCATGTTTAAATTACTACAATATGTATATTTATGTAAACTTAAATTAATTTAATTTCTAGCTAGACATAAGATTTAGATTAAGAAAAAACCTTTGTACCTCTATGTTGTATTATGTACAGCCACACGAGGAAATAAATAAATAAATAAATAAATTATAATTTCAGCACGGAGTACTTCCTAATCAAGTACATTTGCAATGTAAAAACTCAAATAGTAAAATTATTAGAATAAAGCACGAGTCCGTGGAATGAATGTTTCATACCACACTTTGAAAAGAATAGGAAACCCGTAAAAACACATTCTCAAAAGGTGATAACTGCTATTTTCAGAGGGATCATAAAAAAAAATAAAAAATAATAATAATATCATACTGTACATGATTTTTCATAATAAATAAATAAATAAATAAATAAATAAATAAACAAACAAACAAACAAACAAACAAACAAACAAACAAACAAACAAACAAACAAACAAACAAACAAACAAACATATCACACTTTGTCAAACTGACCTTCTCAGTGGATGCTGGCGTGCTGCCCTTGTCTCCAAGTTGTCTCTCTGCCTCGAGCTTGGCTGCTTCAAGAGCCTCAGCCTTCCGCTCAGACTTTCGCAGCTTGAACTGCAGGATGCGGCAGTTCTTGGCTGTCTGGTCGAGCTCCTTCTTCAGAGAGGAGTACTCGTCTGCCTGGTCCTCTCTGAAGTTGTCCTGCATCTCGTCAATCTCCTCCTCAAGGTCTCGGATCTCCTTCTTGATCTCTTCATTCTCATCCATCAGCTCTTCACACAGCGTCTCAGCGGCAGACAGTTTGTTACGAAGTTCTTCCACTGTCCGTCGAAGCTCAGGCTCTCGGGCAGCAGCACTCTCAGCTACGTCCTCAAGTTCCTTTACTCGCAGCGATAGACTGTGTTTCTCATCTCGTAAATCCTCAGCAGCTTGCTAGAAATGAAACGAAAGAAAAAGTTTTAAAAAAAAAAGTGAACAATCATATCTTGAAGAATTGAATCAATTTCTTATAACAAATAACAGGCAAACATTAGTATTGATAAGGTAAATATTTTAAATTTTTGCTTGTATTTGTAAAGATGTGTTAATAATTTAAATTCCTTTAGATTCTAAATTATTTTGCAATGTATTTTTTACAAAATAAAAATAAATAATATAATAAATAGATAAATAAATACCTGTAGTTCATGGACCCTCTGCTGCAGTTTGAGAGCTTCTGCCGAAGACGGGGCCGTTTCCCTTGCACCTGCGAGTCTCCGCAACAAAATATCACTCTTCTCTCTCTCCAGCTTCTCACAGCGTGCCCTCGTTGTGTCGAGTTCTCTTTTTAGTTCCTGCAATGTAAACAAGGAATATCAATAATCTGGTACTTTTGCCTTGGCTAAATATTTTTCTTGCCACCCAGCCAGAACAGAGCAAAAGGACACTGTCCTTAAATTTTAAAGTTTCAAAATAAACTCATACGTAACTCAAGAGTTACTTTTTCAATATTTGTGAATAACACTGAATATATTCAATATATAGTTCAAATATTTCGATAACATCGGCATAATTAATTATATGTTTACTTAAATCATATCTGTAAAAATTGTTTTATGCTATGGGCTGGAGATGAACTACTTCATGTATCCAAACTTGTATGGAAATACTGCACTATATACTGAATTGGATTCAATAAACAAATAAATAAATAAATAAATTATTCTGTACAATAAGTAACAACACAATACATGTTATCAAATGCAAAGTCACAATATTTTCAAGTTTTCCTTCACCTTCTATACGTACAGCTCGATCTTCATTTCAAGTGGTTGCAAAAAAATCTATACTATTCATAACTGGTTCCACCTTTCGGAGAAGAAAGTACTACTAATCTAATTTTATGCCATTCAGTTGTCTGAGACATTACATTTTGATTGTCTCACCATGATCTCGTCGTCGTTGCTGCGGTCAATGATGGTGGTCTCGGTGGTCTCCGTGCCGGCCAGACTGCTGGCGTCATCGTCTTCCTCGTCGTCTTCACTGCTACTGCTGCTCGTCTTCTTGGTGCGGCCCTTCAGCGACGCGGCATCAGACTTCTTGGCAGCACTCGCAGCAGCGTTCTGAGACTTGACGCGCAGGATGAATTCAACCTCTCCAAAATGACAAGCAAGTTAGTATCTTATCATACAGTCCAGTAATAAGTGAAAATTAAATAAGCATTTAATTATCAATGTAGTAGATAAACTGTACTACTGCTAGTTATGTTATAATAATATCTAGACAATATGATACAGTAATGTAGACTTAATTAAGTTAGGTAAATAAAAAAAAAAAATTACAGTGATATCACCGTAAAAAAATATAAATAAATAAATAAATAAATAAATAAATAAATAAATAAATAAATAAATAAATAAATAAATAAATAAATAAATAAATAAATAAATAAATAAATAAATAAATAAATAAATATAAATAATGTTCTTGATGATAATTACATCTTAACTTTTTAAAAAATAACAATAAATTAGACATAATTTAATAATTAAATTAACATCATACTTATAATACCCTGGACTCTGGACTCACCAGGATTCGTACTAGTAGAGTTGGCAGTTGATGAAGGAGGTTGGGGAGCATTGTTCCGTCTACTAGACACAGACTCGGCTTCTGCTGGTCTGCGCAATCTGTTCCGTTCTGCCATTTTTGCTTCCGAGATGGGTTCAGGCTTTGGCTCTACTTTGACGTTGGAAAGGTCAGTGGTACGGCGACGAAATGCATACTGAGAAGATCTGTAGTCAGATTCTACGAACAAATATAAGAAGAGTTAACTACAAAAATTATGTTCAATACAATATATTAAGAAAATGTAATGTAAATAAACTTTTTTTTATACAAAAAGAGAAGTGTTCTTCTTTTTGTTACAGGTATAATATATTAATTTTTTTCTTCTCAGAATTTAGTTAAAATAAAGCTAATTACTTACATGACATGAAAAACAGTTTGTTAATTACATAAAAAAGATGTAACTGATACATTATAATTTATTGTAATGGGTCTTAATTTAAAAAGTATATAAAGAGATTCATTAAAATAATAATCCCTGTTTTTATATTTATTAATTAAATAATCCTTAAGCAATTTTTATATTTCCCCCTTAAATTGTTGAATTAATCAAAATTACACAATTTATTTACTGTCAATAAACGAATAAGAAATAAATAGTTTCCCAATCTTGAATTCTCCTACCTGAAGGTTTTGCAGTTTCCTTTGGTGCTTCTTTAGGTGTCGCCTTGGGTGTCTCCTTAAGAGGATCTGGTGTGACAAGCTGCGTAGTCCGAGAACGAACTCGCGGAGGCATGCGGATGGTCACGGACGTTGTCTCTTCATCCAGGCTGTTGAGGTCTGGCGTGCTTGTCCACACAGCTGGCCTACAGCACCGCAACAGTAACATATAAATTAATAGAGAAACTTCAATATTTATATATCTTTGGTAGTTAAGAAAAAAGCTGAAAGGTAATATATAATAAATTCTACAAAATTATGTCTGTCTATCTTATAAGTTTCTAATAATAAAAGGTGCTCCTCAATATTGGCAGGAAAGCATATTAAATTCCATGCTTTTATTTAACATGGATCATATCATATGATCCATATCTAAATCAAAATAATTAAGGGTAAGGTAACGCCACCAATGTTAAAAAAAATCCCTCACACAAAAATGCTGAAAAAAATTTAAAATGTTCTCCTCTACATCCCCTATCAGTAGCTAAAATATCAGGTATACAAATTCGATCTAGTTTTTGAGTTATGAATTTTTAAAGTTGACTAATTTAACATGGGATTTCCATTTCTCCATGATAAAGTAGTCAACTTTAAAAATTTATAACTCAAAAACTAGATCGTATTTGTATACCTGATATTTTAGGTACTGATAGGGGGTATAGAGGAGAACATTTTAAATTTTTTTCAGAATTTTTGTGAGAGGGATTTTTTTTAACATTGGTGGCGTTACCTTACCCTTAAGTATAAACGTATATATATAATATGTCGTATCACTTCTCCCGCATACCGAGGTTTGAGGGGGGCTGCGACTGCGGAGGGCTTGGCACTGAGGTCATTGGTGGCGCTGGCACGACTGAGGTCTGAGGAGGAGCTGGAAGTGCGACCGCGAGTGGCACTGGAGGAGTCGGAACCAATACCGCTGCTACTAGAACTGCTTTCACGTGATCGGCTGAAAACACAATAGATTTTTGTAAACACATGAAAATATTTATATGATAATATGATGACAGAAATGGGGAGGAGGGCAAACGGCAAACGAAGTATTAAATACATTATATGTATATATGTGCGAGCTTAATCCCTGATACATCATGAACCTACCGCGTTTTCAAAAATTATCACGAAAAAAAAAATCTATTTTATACAGAGAAAACAATAAAATTCGGAAAGTCCCGATAATTTTATTCAAAATTTGTTATTTCAATTGCAATGTTCCTGAACAGCAAACATTACGTTAAAAGTTAAAATTTTTTCATATAATTAATTATTTTTTTAATTTAAATATTTATTCCACGTCACGACGTCAGGTCGCTGCATAGAGGCCACGTGCTTGGCCACTGACAGCAGCAGGTCTGGATATAAGTTACGTCAACGTAGTGACGTCATGGGTCCTTTGCGCCCCACATGTGCGTGGCTGCGGCGGCGAGCGAGTGGCTGAGGGCGCGCCAAGAATAGCCCGAGCCGTTTCCTGGCATCGCGAGAGCCTCAAACGTTCGGCCTGCTTGCCCGACGGCCGGCCGCGATCGCGAGAGATACTCGCCACTCGCCGCGACAAATAATGGCTATAGTTGCAACAGAAATTGCTGCGAACTTTTCATTGTCATATATATTAGATCCCTTCAGACTCGTTTCACTCTCAAAAGAAAAATAACATAATATATAATTAAATTATAATTTAAATTATTTTTTATTATATGTGTAATTGAACGTTTTTTATTATTAAATTGCATTGATTGTATATATTACCAAGAACATAATGATAATCTATATACCAATATTTATTTATTTAAAGCTCTCTATTTTCCCCCTCCACTGAAAATCGTGTACTCTATAATTATATTATATTCATATGGTGCAAAAGTGAATTAAAAATGTATCTGATTTTTCTTTTAGTTTTATTTAATCCTGACATAGGAGTTTTTTTACTTTATTTTTAAGTGCTTACTGTTATGCGCTTGCCATCTCACTGCACTGCGTTTGTCGCAGATTGGCGGCAGATTTTTAACATGCCGGTACAAGCGCCAAAACGAAAGGTTAGAGAGCCTTAAAGAATATTTTTTTTTATGAATTTCCTCTTTGAATTGTATCACTTCTGTTAAAGGCCAAGGCAATGGATCTTACAGGAATTAAAATTTATAATTTTGGATGCAAGTTTACAGAATTTTTTGACAAATTGACGTTCGACATTATCGTCAACTGACAAGTTTTTTTTAGTTGATATCACATTTCTATTCATTAAAGTACAGTAAAAATTGCAGCTACTGTATAGAAGCAATGCTTCAAATAATTATTACAAAATCAAATAATTTTAACAAAATAATTTTAGTAATATAAAAAAATCTTATTTTTTAAGGAAGCTTATCAAATAGAAATTATGTGTAACTGATGTCTTGAAAATCATAAAATAATAGTAAAGTGAATGCCTTTCTTTCAGAAGTTCAATTCTCGAAAAATAAATAAATTTAATAAATAATTACGAGAGTGAAAAATCTCTACAACAAAGTCTTAACTGAACATAGTAATGTGGACATATTCAACTCTTTTTTTATGTCAATTTCGGACCAACCTGATGAATGCTCTGTTTTAAGGTTTTAAGCATTTTTTTTTTTTTTTTTTCTATTTACTGTGCATGACTATTATTTTACTGTGTTTTTTTTTTTTTTTTTCTCTCTTATATTTATATTATAGTCATTCTTTTATTAGTACCATTTTTATCTGTTGTTTTTTGACTTTATTATATTTGGTCATTGGTTCTGTAACTGTTGCCGAATAAATAAAAATTTGAATTTGAATTTTTGAATTTGAAATGAAAAAATATTATTTAGGATTACTCCATTATTTCATATGCAGTAATATAAATATATATTAAGTATAGAGCCTCCAGTCTTAATAATTATTCAATATATGATATATATATGATGTCATAGATCTAAATATAGATATATTGTCACAGACAGTTTATAATTAATTTTAAACTATACACATATTAGTTATTATTTTTATTAACACAAAATTTAGAAGGTAAAATATTTTTGTTTAAAACCATTTTGGAATTGTTATGATTCCTAATGTAAGAAGTAAATTAACTTATGACTAAAAAATAACACAAAATTTCTCCGCATAATATTTTATGTATCGTAATAGATGAATATAATCTCGAATCGGAGAGAAAAAAAAAAAAAAAATCTCTTCGAGTCTTAAGGGCATTGGGTGTAGCACCGGTAGTTGGCAACACTGACGTATCTTCACCATGTTAATTTTTGATCATTGCTCTTCGGAGTAATTTTTATGCTAGAGCTAAGCTGATTGCTGTAGTATCAAGATAATTAGTAGCCCAAGTGCACAATTTGGCTAAATAAAGCCTGATTTAAAGAAAAGCATTTTTTAGTAATTTTTTAAATTTACATGCATTTTTCTAAAATATAAAAAAAATACTTTTCTTTAAATCAGGCTTTATTTAGCGAAATTGTGCACTTGGGCTACTAATTATCTTGATATGCTACAGCAATCAGCTTAGCTCTAGCATAAAAATTACTCCGAGGAGCAATGATCAAAAATTAACATGGTGAAGATACGTCAGTGTTGCCAACTACCGGTGCTACACCTAATGCCCTTAAAACACACACTGACCGCCGAGATCGTAATATTTAATTGTGCGGTTGACGCAACCCGCAGTATTTTGGTGCTCAATCGGTTGCATACTCGGCAGGATACACGTGGAAACGGCACAACAAAAATTATATACATTCTTATTAAGGGAACTGCATGGTTGCTACATTTCCTAATTTATAATTTGAAAGCAACAAGAATAATGAGTCCCACCCTCTGTAACTGACGCAAGATACATGTATAAAATAAATTAGCCTAAACGACAAATCTCAGCTTTTATATTAAAGCTATTTTGAATGCAAATATTACTTATGAATAGCTCATTTTTCAGCTTATTCTTAATATAATTAATTACATTCCCTTATTTTAAAAGCATTCAATACAAAATTATGAATTATGAGCTCTGAGTTTTAATATTATTTTTTTTTTTTTTTTTGCTTCTATGTTATGTTGTATCAATTTAGTCAAAACTTTTAACCGTATTATATTGTTATATGTACTTAATACTTTGATCAAACTCCTGAATATAAACAAATAATCAAACCTCTGACAACTAATTGATTTATGTTCTATTGTTGTTATTATTAAAAAATGAAGTTGTATTAATTATTTGTAGATTCACATGACCGTAAACATTACATGCATTTCGCTTGCAGTTCAAAAATACAAGAAAATATTAATGACGTCTCAATCATGCACTCTTGCACCTCTAAATCCATCCAATATGTCCGGCTCTAAAATTCATTATAAAAGAGTCATCACTCGCCTGTTAAGTTAGTACATACAACATCAGATCTATGTTAATGTTATATAGACGCGCCCTTCTGTCACACTTGCTTTCTTAAATCGCGAGATCATCGATTCTACATTCATGTATATTTATATACAGTATATTATACCTCGGGACAGAACAAATTTTACCACGTACTAACTGATTTGTAAAAGCTGCAGCTCCAACAGAAGAAGATACGCAAATTTGCAATTTTAGGAGAGGTGTAAGAGGAATATACATGAGTTTAGCCACTCCAAATAATTTCAATTTTCTATAGACTGCGTGATAATGGCCGCAAACAAAGCAAGGATTTAAGTTCGTGGGTTTTTGACCCGCATACACGACCTACATCAGGGCTCAAAGTCCTTCAGGGTCTTACCTTGCTTGCTGAGTGGCCCACGAGCTGGGTAGACTTGGAGTTGACGCGGTAACTGCCTCGTCCCTCCTCAGGGGTGAGGGGTCATCCCTGCGGTTTCCGTGCTCCTTGTAGTCTCTGAGTCATGCAACCACAGCGTCATAAGAAAGAGGCGCGCGACGGGAAGATATGCCATGCAGCAATGTCCGCCCGCCCATTCATCAATTATATTTTAGCTTACCTGAAGCAGCGTTTACATCGCGTAGGCCAACGAACTTGAGGATGGAATCCAAGGGGACAAAGAGGGTCGCCCTTCGCCATAGGATATAAATGATGCATTTTCGAATCTCAATAAAGTTGTCTTCGTCTAGCATTACAAATCAGATTAGATTTAGTTATTTTATTTCCATAATTTTTTACATAGAAGAGAGGAATATCACTTCTTTTTTTCTTCGTCCATTTATAAATAGAAGACGACATAATTAATTTGTTAAACGATTTTTGGTGATTGTTTATGCATGTGAATGAACTTGTTTGATATTTAATTAATCCTTATGATATATTTAACAATTAAGGGTTTTGGCGAACAATTGGCGAACCAATTGTCCTTGATCGATTAGGATTTAGGATCGTCAGAATTTATCCGTGTTCTTCCCGGTATAGAAGGTTTTGTTGTGTGTTGAACCCAGCAGGCTCTGTAAATAGGACCGCGGACGACAGAAAGACACCGACCCCCTCCCCCCTTTTCCCCCACGCGCACACACCGTGATTTGTGGCATGTCGGTGTGCGAGCTCAACTAAACAACTAAACGGGTTACAGCGTTACATCAAGGTGAATTGAGTCACACAACAATAGAGAAGTTTTTAACTTTTAGGTAAAACATTTACTAACAATGAGACTGCAGGTTTTGAAATGAAAATTGTATTAACAATTACTATTTAAATGTTTAAAAAGTTTGGTCTAAAATTTCTGACTATTTTACATATAAAAGTACAGGTTAGTTGCATGAATAAAAATACTGCAAAAAATTAAATAAATATTTGATTTTATGAATTAACAAAAAAGAGTAAATAACTTCAGCAAAAAACGGATGTTATCCACAATAATTTGCTAAACAGTTTTTCCATAATTTTTTATTATAAATCTTAAAATATTAATCCTGCTGCATGTAAAAACAATTAATACATATAATTATAATATAGAAATTTTTAAACAATAACTTTTTTACAATGATTTCTTATTTGTTTACAAACATGACTTTTTCATATTCTTAAATTGCATTTAATTCACTTTAATTCACAAAAATTATAATTTTAATGCATTAGCGAAGGATTTGGTATTGAAGCTGGTGCAGAGATCAGGTTACTCGACGGCGTAACACTTACAATTGTTAGGACACTCGGTGGGACGAAGGTGTAGGGTGCGCTCGCTACGTCGTGCGGAAAGCCATGGAGAACACCGCGAGGGCTCAAACACAGCACCGAGGCGAATTTTTCACAATGCTACCTGACTTACTAGAGGTTGAATCACTCAGAAATGAAATAAACAGACGAGTTAAAAGGAGAAAAGGGTAACGAACGAGCGTACGAGCCCCGCGATCTTTTTCTCGCGACTTAGGTAGTTGAAGCAGCGGCCATGCCTGCCTGCACTTCTTGCCTGCCTGCTGTCCTCCCTAAGTCCCAACGTTGTTCCCAATATAGTTCACAGCGCTCCTATACTCGAGCTGTGAGTTCCGACATCTTACGTCATTAAAACTTTACGTGATACCTTTGATTTTTTTTTCTCCGATGACGTATTGATAGATTTTGTTGAAAATTACAATTACAATAAGCAATACAGCTTTAGTGTAACATATTTAATAAATTATATAACATTTAATTTGATAATAATTTAAGAAGAGTTATATTATAGTTTTACAAAGTTTGAAAAACAAAATTAAGAGCTTTTCTGCGAGTACTAATAAACACCACACGGTCGGTATGTAATATAATAAAAAATTATAATATGAAGAATCGGATCATGAATGATTAACAAAGAAGTAATATTATAACACTAATAATCATTTATCATGCATGCTCAATTAAATTTAATCAAGACATGGAATACTGAAAATGTCATGCAGACTTTTTTTTTTTTTTTTTTAAAAAGTTTAAATTAATCTTTCTGTGTTTTCGGCACGTTCAGAAAGTTGAAATTAATATATTGAATATTATAAATAACAATTAAAATACCATATTAAATTATTTAAAATTTATTAAAAACTTGTTCAGAACTGGAAACTTATTTGTTATTGTTTTAATTGTAATAATACGCACATGGATGTAATAAATAATTTTATATCAATTCAAAATATATTATAATTAAATAAAAACCTCTAAAATATATTTTATGTTTAACGTCAATATACTGTACATTATGATTTATGATATAAATATATAAATTTATTGGCATTCTTAATGCATCTTTATATGTGGTTTATACGACACTTAATATTATGTTGTATATTCTGAGACGACAATTTATCTTTAGATAAGCTAAGCGCCATGAGGATATTAAAATTTAAAATGATTAAAAATACAACAAAATACTAATAAAAATAAAGCTTTTATTGAACAACAACAAGGCTAATAAGCGTAACAACATAATAATAATAATATAATTCTGTGCACAATAATGAAGGTAAATTTGTTGGTTCCATAATGCCACACATTTCCTGATGAAGAGAAACAAAAATCTGGGAACTTCAAATTACAAACAGCTTTTAAGGGTAAGGTAACGCCACCAATGTTAAAAAAAATCCCTCTCACAAAAATTCTGAAAAAAATTTAAAATGTTCTCCTCTACACCCCCTGTCAGTAGCTAAAATATCAGGTATACAAATACGATCTAGTTTTTGAGTTATGAATTTTTAAAGTTGACCAATTTAACACGGGAGTTTCATTTCTCCATGTTAAAGTAGTCGACTTTAAAAATTTATAACTCAAAAACTAGATCGTATTTGTATACCTGATATTTTAGGTACTGATAGGGGGTATAGAGGAGAACATTTTAAATTTTTTTCAGAATTTTTGTGAGAGGGATTTTTTTTAACATTGGTGGCGTTACCTTACCCTTAAGTGTTTACATGAAAATGCATACAAACATTTACAATGTTACGTGCCAATGTAAGTTAATACAATGTAATTATAGTTATAAAAAAATAAAATAAATACATCTAATAGCAACAATTTTAAATTTTGATGCTTATTTTAGTTATCTTATTTAATTAGTTTGAATGAATGATAATTATCAGTATAGCTAATAGTGAGATAATGTTTTACATTGCAGTATGACAATTTGAAACAGAATTGTTAGTTTAAATTTTTTAAATCAATTGATAATTGCAACAATGTCAGTTCTTAGCAGCCTTCAGAGCCTGCTGAGGGCACGCCCGACCTTGGAGCTGGTGGGCCTCTTGAGCTCTGAGCAGATGTACTCTGCAGCCTCCAGCAGGCGGTCCAGGTCGACTCCCGTCTCCACACCCATGCCTCGCAGCATGTACACCAGGTCCTCCGTTGAGACATTACCAGAAGCTCCTCGAGCATATGGGCACCCGCCGAGCCCAGCAGTTGCAGAGTCTACCACGCTTACACCCATCTGTGTCAGACATCATAGTTTGAGTTATAATTTTTTTAAAGAAAATTTTAATTTGTAGTAGTAATAAAAATCCCCCCTTTCCCCCCCACTAGTACTTGGTCTTTCCACTTATTTTTATAATTAGTATTTAGTGATTTCATCATGCATTGATAATTACATAAATGCTTTTAAAACAATAGCATTATTAATTTGAAGTATTAAAAAAAAAAAATAAAAAAGGAAATATAATTTACAATTACATACCTGTAGGGCAGTGAGGATATTTGCTAATGCTTGTCCGTAAGTGTCATGGCAGTGAACTGCGACCACGTCTGCTGGTACTTGTGACCTGAAGACTGCTTCTAGCATGGCCTGCATGGTACCTGGCGTACCCACGCCAATTGTATCTCCCAGGGATACCTCATAGCACCCCATGTCAAGGAGAGACCGAGCTACCCTGGCAACTGCCTCTGGGGCCACTGCCCCTTCATACGGACATCCACAGACGCAAGAAACATAGCCTCGTACACGAACCCCTCTTTCTTTGGCAGCCTCTGCAACTGCTGCAAACCTTGCAAGGCTTTCAGAAATTGAGCAGTTGATGTTTTTACGGGAAAAACTTTCGGAGGCAGCTCCAAATATTGCTACTTCTTCAGCTCCAGCTTCAATCTGTGATAAAACCAAAATATTGATTAGCCTCATGATGATAAATACTATAAATAGCATGATTTTTATAGTTGGTAATATACACATATAATTAAACTTACAGCTGCGTTGAAACCTTTTAAATTTGGTACCAAAACTGGATAGCGTACTCCTGGTACTTTTTCAATGCCTTTCAATACTTCAGAATGGTCTGCCATTTGTGGTACCCATTTAGGAGAAACAAAGCTGCAAATAAATAAGAGAATCAATTTATGGAAATATTATAGTTAAAACTCCAATTGCGTACTCTCATTCAACATTATAAAAAAAAATCAATACAGTCACTAAAATAAATAAATAATTTGCCAGTCAAATAGTGTGCATGTTGGTGTTAAAATACAATACTATGTATAACGTACCATTTAAGAATTTAATAAAAAGTCACATAAACAGTGGTATTTGAATACCTTCCAGTTTTCTACACTTTCATTTCTAAGAATTATCAGTTTTTCAACATAAAATAAGTTACAATTCTGATCAACCACATTATGAAGCCACATGCAGTAATGTAATGACAACACAAATTGCCACTGTTCAGTTTGTTCATACCTTGTAACTTCAACTGTCTTGAGGCCTGCCTTAGACAGTTTATTTATGAATTCAATCTTCACTGATGTTGGGACGATGGCCTTCTCATTCTGAAGCCCATCCCTGGGTCCAACCTCAACAATTCGGACATGTTTTGGCAAGCCTGGTCTTGGCATGGAGGTAGACGAGCTCTGTTGACACACAAGTACATCGGATCCAGCACCAAACCCGAAGAAGTACAGTACGTATACATTTAAAATGAAATGGGGTGGTGCGTTTCATAAATTTTTGTACTTAAAAAATGTGTGTGCTGTAATTCCATCAATAAATCAAGCTTTTTCTTTTAACCTGTTTTTTTAATCCGTACATCATGCATAGATTTGTTACACTTCATTATTATGTTTTGTTATTGTGTTATTGTTGCATTCAGCATGATACATGTGATCAATTTATAAAATAAAAATGTACTGCAACTAACAAATATATAAAACAAGAGAAAAATAATATTAATTAACAGAAATTAATAACACCAGCAAACATAAAGTGCAGAAATTATGTGATGACAAAAAATGCATGTGCTCTGATGAGGCTGACAGAACTGTTCTTACCTGTGCCTCATTGTTGCTGATGTGCAGCGGGACAGAGTCCTGCTCAGGCACCAGCGTGTTACGAACACACTTTTTGGCCACTGATTTAAGTAGCTCCCACATAATAATTAACGCAACAACTTACAGAGTCCTTCAACTATCATGAATAATTTCACAATACCAGCCATTCACAAGATGTTAATTATATTAAGTTTGTACTGTACTGTATATCCAACTGAATACTGTAATAATTTTAATGCTGATGAATATCATTGACCTGTATAAAGATAGAAACATTAACAAAAAACTTCCTGTCTTCCTAGTTTCAAAAAATAAGCAGTCATTGCATGAAACCACAATTTTTGTAAGTTTTATTAATTACATAAAATTAGCTTATCATGTGTGTACTGTATATTAGTTTATACAGTAATGCGTTATCATAAACAGTATGCATAATTATACTGACATAGCGGGTATACTGTATTCTTAGTTTTGCATATACTGTACTCTACATACAGTATAGAGTTAAATATGCTGACGTCATGCCCCTAAAAGTAGGCTATCTAGCTGCCCTGAGGTGGGCAAAAATGCACTGACTAGTATAATAATTTCATTATAAACAAATCACATACAAATAATGCGATTTTTTTTATTCAATTTAATTAAACAAAATAAATCTGGTAAAAAAAATCATAAAAATGCGCCAATACATTGCATGATAGATGGTATAAAAAGAATCGCACCACCAAAGAATACAGTAATCAAAACTTTTTTTTCTACTTCTTTTTTTTTTTCATTCCTTTTATCTAATGCCACAGTAGCTGGACCACCACCTACCCTTTCCTGCGCTATAGAGACTGTTCATATATCTGCGTTGTTATTTCCCCTTCCGACTTCCGAGTCTCAAGTAAACGCATAAATAGCAAACAACTCTATATGAATAAGGTATAGCCACAGCATAGTTACAATGAAACCTGTTATTAAAAACTTTGTATATAATTAAATTCTTCTTAATATGTACTAGCTGGTATGTACTGTACAATACGATGTATGTACCGGAATGATTTGATACTGCACTGTAATATAACCGACTGTAATAATTGCTATGTGTACAAGGTTTATAAGAACGTTTTAAGTGTTGCACGTACTGTATGCATAACATTTGTGTAAGTATACATGCTGAAGGTTATTTTGTGGTTAATATAATAGTTGCGGTTACAGTACACTGCACTCACTAGATGTATGCATATATATATATGCATACATGATACTGTACTATAAGAGGTCCACGCTCGCCTTACGTGTACATGAAGACAATAAACAATAAACGTTAATTTCAAATTTGTTCAATACGCAAATATTAAAATTGAAATTTATGTGAATACATTAATGCAGCAGTTATAAAATGTATGCATACTGCATATATGCAACCTTGATCAACCTACAAGCCTACAATTATGAGGGACAAGTCTACAGTATGCATACACATGTATCATATGCATAGCTGCAATTTCAGTATAAAACTATGATGAGTATGGTTGCTGCAAGTTTGTCAGTTAGCAGTAAAAACAAAAAATTAATAATACTTACATAGGTCCTCCAAAGATATAAGTGAACATGTCGCTTCAACGTTACTATCCGCTCAGAAAAGCATAATTTATGCAATGAACTAGCCATGATGTAAAAAATCACAACAAACGAGCAGCTGTTTTTTTATACAGATGCGTTATCAGATGCGCAGTTGTTTCGGATGTTTTCTTGTTATCAACTGGCGCTGAACTTACGAATTTGCGTCATTTCGATATTTTTTTCCACGGTTTTCCGGGACCCCGCCTGCATCATGCATGCAGGCGCGGATTGATTTAGATTTTAGAATAATATATTTTGGAGAAAACTGACCCCGTAATTAAAAATGTAATGTAATTTGTAATGGTGGGAGCCTCATTGTATCATGGGTGGGAGCGTCCATTTCAAATTATAAAAATATTAAGTAAATAAATAAATAAATATAAAAAAAATGTCATAAAATTAATTAATTAAGGGTAAGGTAACGCAATGTTAAAAAAAATCCCTCTCACAAAAATTCTGAAAAAAATTTAAAATGTTCTCCTCTACACCCCCTATCAGTAGCTAAAATATCAGGTATACAATTAAATACGATCTAGTTTTTGAGTTATGAATTTTTAAATTTTACCAATTTAACATGGGAGTTTATTCTTTCCCCATGTTAAAGTAGTCAACTTTAAAAATTTATAACTCAAAAACTAGATCGTATTTGTATACCTGATATTTTAGGTACTGATAGGGGGTATATTAGAGGAGAACATTTTAAATTTTTTTCAGAATTTTTGTGAGAGGGATTTTTTTAACATTGGTGGCGTTACCTTTTTACCCTTAATGTGTCTCATGATCCGATGGCTGTAAAAATATAACATAATATAATGTGATATATGTGACGAAGTATAATTTTTAGTACAACTATAATATATTGTATAACATAAAAAACTTAATTATAGTATGCATACACAAAATTAATGATCCCATGCAGTCATCTATAATTAAAAGCATGCATCATATGCATGCAATTTATCACTTTTCCTATATAATATTAAATTTAATTATATAATATATGTATATATATATATGTATTTTACATTTGTGTGCAGCCTAATATTATATTATAGTATATAAATATGCAGTTTATAAACCCATGATACAATTTAACTTTATAAACCCATGTACTTAATTTATTCCCCATTTATTGCTTAATTAATTATATTGTCTCAAAACTGTATGCATGCTTTTATACCTTATATATATGCATTAATATAATAATTATAATACTTCAAATTAAGTCTGATATACTTTTTATACTGTATATATATCTATATAACTTTAAAAAAACATATATACATATATTATACATTGCATATATATATAATTATAAAAATACTACAATAATACTCAATTTTGTACAAAATTAAAATTTGTATTATGATTCCTAACACATCAAATATATGGTTCAATTTTTTTGGGTATATCAAATATACTTTATCATCAAGTCTCCATGTTCAATTTTTAGCTTAGAATAATTGTAAACAGATTTAGCGAAGTTTAAGAAATGGTGGCTCAATTAATAAAAGTCTTATATTATAATCAAGGTCATATATTATATATTTTTTGCATCCATTATGTGTTTACAAATTTAAATTCCATAATTATATGCTATATATTTACAACATGTGATATCAAAAACCATCGTTACAGCAGACAGTTGATGATACTGTTAATAGTGCAATTGAAGGAAGCATTTTTATGATTAAATTGGTAATTTTAATTAAATGTTTTTATAATAAATATGTGCAATAAAGGGGTGGGGGATAACATCACAACCTGAAAGAATTAACTGATTAAAATAAAAATAAAAAATACCACTAATTAATATATTTGACTTGATTACATAAATATCCAAAGACAAACCTTAATAGATTTTTGATCAATGAAGCTATCTTTGGATATATTTAGCAAAAATCTATCAAGTTAAATTTGGATTTTTAAATGCTCAACTATGTTAAATGATTTAAATTATTTTTCATAAATTATATATTAGTATATAAACATATTGCATTTAAGTTGTTTCACTGGAAATTAATGTATAGCTTTATAAATAGTATATTATATTTTATACAAATAAAAAGTGAATATATTATATTATTTATTTTCCATCTATCATGATAACAAATATTAACTAAGTCAACTTTCAAAAAAGTAGTAAATTGTGACGGTGGCTATAATAATATGGTGGGATAATATTCGGAGGATTTAATTATGTAAAATATCACACTTACGCATTGCTCAAGTACACAAAAATTTACTGGATGAAGAGAGATTGAACATTCTGCATGAAAGAAAAGTGTTTTAGAATTTAAATTTATTTCAGTTTATTTCAGCAAGCTAAAGCAAATTAATATAATATGGTCCCACATTGATTAACTGCTTATTCTTTTTATAAATATTTATTTAGGCAAATTAATAATTATTTTAAGACAAAGTCTTTAACTTGAAATCTTATCCTGAACTTACTTTACTACTTGCAGGTGTCAAAAACCGTGAAAAATGTAAATGATCGAAGTTTAATTACATATTTAAATTTAGCTGCAGACAAAAAATTAAAAATACCAACAAATAAGCAGCCAAATTATGGCTTATAAATTTAAAAATATGTTCCCCTTGTTTGACAAGTTAGCTTGCACTAAATGTTGTGTATTTTTTTTTTTTTTTTTTTTTTTTTAATTCAAAAAGTTTAAATTCAATCGATAGCATACGTTAAGTCTACAGTAGTTTAAAGTTAAACTTTATCCATGCAATTTGGTGAATTTTTGTTAAAAGTTTTTGTTTTTGTTTGTGATTCATGCAAGGTGTTCAATATTTTTTCATACAAATTGCTTATTAAAGTAAGTCAAAAACATCAAAAGAATCCTTGAACAATTATGGTAAACATATTTGTTAATGCAGATTTATACATTTATTTTGTCTATACAAAATTACACCAGATGGATTATTATGAAAATTAATTAAGCCAAAATGAAAGAGATGAATTATAATATGAAAATCTGAAATAAAAGTCAATTACAAGTTACAACTATTTTAGAGAGTTGTTTGTTTTTGCTTACCATTGTACATAATATTATATTTTTATTTCATAACACATTTCATAACTTTTCTCGTGCAGATAACTTTATCTTGCATTGACGGCTAGTATTATATTTATACATATATGATATCCATCCAGCACAAGCTTACGAGAAAAATAATGATGGCATTGACATTATTGTTGAAAACATGATACAGAAAATTGGCTCATAGCCAAATGATAATGAGTTTTTTATTTAAGTTTTTTTATTGTTAACTGTATAATGTATGTGTATTTTAAAAATATTATTACCGAATTTTCAGCATCACCCAAAAATTTAGATAGTTTATTCACACACGCCAGTTTCCTAAAATATGATTTTTTTTTTTTCCATTCTTTTTCCTTTGCTCCTGTAATATATAGGTGTAAACTGTAAACATTAGTCCATGTACTTTGACATGGATATGCTAACTTAATATGCTAACGGTATACTTTATGTACATATTATAGCCATTTAAAATTATAATTTAAGGTTAAGAGTTATTAAACTTTTATAAATTCATTGCACATTGCAATCTCTTCCAGCCACATAAAAGTTGTTTTAAAAAAGTAATTAGAGCCATTTCCACTATTAAAAGTTTGTTTTTGAATTCTTTTTTGAAAGATCAGGAAAATTTGAATGTAAACACATAATTACAACTTGTATGTAGTTGGCTGATTTTAAACATACAGTATTAATGATAGATTCTTTTTGCCAGGGTTAAGTGTTTGAAAATAGATAGTAATAATTTAGAGCTATATTTACACGAGAGAGAAATTATACCTTAAATACATAATGTTTTTAAATCTTGAAATTTTTTTATAGAACATACTTGTGAAGTTATTATACCTGTGAAGTTCCTATGGTTCACAATGTTTACATATTATGTAAACATATAATTATGAATTATCAAGCATGTTAAGATCTAACATGCACGGGCAACTAATTCCAATAGTAAAGCAAACATTATTAGTGCTAAAAGAAAATATTTCTAAAATATACAAATGCTAGCCATATCTGTATATTACTACAAAATTTATATATTGAGTGTTTTAATTGTAAACTGCAATAAAATAAAAACAACTGGCAAAATCATTTGAAATCCTATTGTAATTTACTATAAAATAATTATTTGGAGTAATTTGAAAAGAGATCAAAGCTAATGTAGCGCCAATTATATTTGTACTCTGTACTTGTAGCAGGGCATTAGATGCAACCAAAATTTGTTTAACTGCAATTATAGTCCTACAACACGACAAGAAATTAATTAAACTAACTGGGGAGATAAATAAATGAACTGACTTAAAACCAAATTAACACTTGAAGAGATTCAAGAGATTAGATTTTTTAAAAAATTTAACTTACCAATTTTTAATTAATAATGAATGTAAAAAAACATTAATGTAATTAACTAATTATCATTAAAATATCTAATACTGCTGTATATTATATACATCTTATATTAAAAAATTAACATTTACTGTAGTATATATTATTATTTTTAATATTTTTTAGGACATGCTTGGCCTAGGTCTATGTTTCTATGAGATCTAAAGTGCCATAAAATCTCTCTTATTGTTTTCTTATTTACTTAAAACAGGAAATATGACATTTCACTTTTTAAATATCATATCAAGTTATGGTTATTAAAACTATGGTTATTATCATTACTATTATTATCTTTTTTTTTACAAAAGCATCTTACTAATTAGTTTAAAGTTCCTCTCTGTTATACTCTTCACAGAATACACTAACATTAAAATATAAATATCTAATTGCAATTCATTTGAGCAGTGTATATCTTGTCTATGTAGAGAATAATATATACTAGAGGAACCTTATTTATATTAAAATCATTAGATCATAAGTAAGGCCAATTTTATATACATAACACCGACTGATATAAATACAATATAGTACATAGCACAATGCATTCAAGCCTTTACATCCCAATTACAGGTAAACTACTTTTGCTTTTCAAGTTTGCTTAATGATTTGCTGCCAAAGAACTTGACGTTTGAGTAAAAGTTGTTTGACTGATTTTGGAACATTAGGACTTGCTTAATTGAAAGAATTTTGCAATAGCGAAGAAAATTATAAAGTACATGTCATACAGTAAATTTATATAATAAGCTATAGTACAGCTTAAAAATATAATAAAAATTCTCTAGAAAAGCAGCCTGCTATGATGGCAAATACCAGTATACATCATAAAGAATCTTTGAAATAATATGGGTGCTTCCTTTAACTTTATTTTTACTTTATTATTACTAATTCAGTAATAATATGTCAGTAAATGCAATGCTCGAGGTTACTGCTTTTGCAATTTGTAGAGCATGAATTATAATGTAATCAATTAGTGGTGATGACACAATTTATTCATTTTAAGTTAATGCATTTTCAATCTTTAGGTACTTCAAGTTTAAACCTGTGTGCATTTAAAATAAGAAAAAAAAAAATCAATATTTTAAAATAATAAAAAAACATTGGCAAAATTTACAGCACACTTTTACGTATAAAAATTTAGAATATTTTCTCCGTGTCTAATTTTTTTTTTTTTTTTTTTTTTTTTTTTTTTTTTTTTTTTTTTTTTATAATTATATATTTTAAATTTTACACTCCATGTTTGGAACTTAAGATTGCACTAATTTATTATCCGAGAAATGTGATGCTGTTCTATGTTTGACTAAGCAACGATGCACTTGAGTTCACTTGAAGAAGGCGGTATTTTCAAGATTATTAACAAAGCCCCTTCCTCGCTAGCTACTCCTCTGGAAGTGATATTGAGGAGAGAGGGGGTGGGGGCAAGGGTGGACTGCTGGCCTTTGCTAGCGGAAGGCTGGGTGCGGGCAGGCTCGGAGGTCCCATGGGTCCCACGCCCAGCAGCCAGGCCAGCAGTGCCCATCAAGTCGAGTCGTAAGCATAGATGTAGCCTTGCTGCTGCAACACAAACAGACGCTTCTCCACCGCATCTTTATCTGTAAAAAACAAAAACTTGATAATTTAATAATAATAATAACAGAAATTGTTGTGCTAACTACTAATTGTCATAAATTAGAATGATTCTTGGAGAAAATTGGTCAATATATTATGTTAGTAGACTGAAACTAATGCCAAAAATAATATATTAACAGAGGAAGGTTAATAACATAAGATTCATCATCATTTATACAGTAAGTTCTTACTAATTTGAGGTAGAATGTTACGTTTATTTTATTATTTACTACCGGTATCTTTACAATCATCCTGTAGGATGAAATGTGATAATAATTGAGATATAAAGTGACATTTGTAAATTATGTAAAAAAGAACACCAAGACAGAGGGCATCTATTCAGATGCTCTGCATTAAGAGCGGAACTTGACTAGTCTTGTTGCCTGGCAACATGAAGCGGGAAGAGCAGGAATCCTATCTCTATTGGCTTGCTAGAAGTAAAATGGTTTAAACGTCAAAACGCGGGCATAAGAAAAGAAGAAGGAGAAGAAGAGATATAAAGCAGTATCATACCACAGCAAGAATTATTTGAGGTGAGGAGAAGGGCACAAATCTTTCAAGTGATTCTGAATCTGAAACTATGGAATCTCAATGTGAGGTACTTACACTTTGAGAGAAGGGCGCGGTCTTGTTCATGGTGCACTTGCTGAGACAGAGAGTGCAGCAGGATCTGTGCCGTCTGGTAGCGATGAAAACATTCCTGTGGGTTGCCAAACAGCTCATCCAATGCTGCAGACTGGCACTGTAAGCACATCAGCAAGTATTAGCAGTTGTCTAGCAACAGGCAGAAGCTCAAAAAAATACATAGAAGATATTAGTACATTCAGAACAGCACTATGTTAATCAAAACATAATTTGCTAATGAATATGATGGTTTGACTGTATGAATTAGTAAAGTGTCAACCTTGATTGAGGTATTTATTTGTATTCGTCTATTGTCTTTTGTTTCTACCAGAAAATAGATTATATAAATATAAGAGACAAGACAGACGCTCTTTTGCTTAGCACTGTATGAATTTTGTGCTAAGACCTTGAGCTTGAGATGGATAAAGTTTTAAAGAGAAAAATAAACAAACCACTGTCTTGCTCTGGTAAATGTACAGTCACAGCCAAATTTAGTGGGACAGCAAGTGCATTCTGCAGCAATTTCAGATTACCTCACATTTTAAAAAAGTATAAAAAGGTAAATAAATTTATGCTGAGTTGTTCTCCTGATCAGGTTCAGGGGGAAAAAAATCAAGTCAACTAACCATTTCAATGGCATAGTTGTACAGTATACGGTCTGCGGTGATGCTAGAGGTGCTGGGGTCAACACCTGCTCGCTGCAGCATGCCTGGCATGTTGAGCTGCTTGCATGTGCTCAGGCAGTAGTGGAACTTGTCGTTGAGCATGGAAACCACTGCAAAACACCAAAATTACTTACAGTTGTTTAATTTCAAGGAGTTTATTTAATAATTACATATACAAGGGGTTGCTAAATGGTAAAGTCTAGTTCATCAACAGGCCAAAATACCTGTCTATCTGCTCAATGCAATTATTTTTTCCTTCTGTGAATGGTTCACTTTTCAAGAATTCAATATTATATTGCTCTCTGATTCAATTTCCTAGCAACTCTTTCTTGATTTTCAGGCAATGGAACAGTGAACTTTAGTTTTTTTCAAACAAATTGATACAGTGCATTGTCCTGTTTAATGTGTTTCTATTTTCTTTTTTTTTTTTTTTTTTTTTTTCATTGTTTGTTGAGATCTTCAGCTAGAAATGTTGGCAAATAAACTTTCTGATCTTGATTGTTTTTCATATATATGTTATGTTTTTTTTTAAAGTACATAGAAACACATTTGTGTTTCTATGTGTTTCTATCTACTTTTAAGTAGATTTGTTGGGAAGGGACCAACAAATATTTTTCTATCATATGTGTTTCTATCTACTTTTAAAAAAATAAATATCGCTTAGTTCGATTTTTTTCAAATAATTAATTAATATATATGTTATGGTAAGGAATATAGCTTATTTTGAAGGAATAAGATCGCACTTACCACTCTTGACTGTGGATGATGGCTGGAGACGGGCAGCTCTAAGTTCCTGGGTGGCAAGGTTGAGGCCTGACGAGAGCAGCTGCAGGGCGCGCACCAGCAACACCAGCTGTTCTGCTCGTCTCAACCCGTCTGCCCCCTGCTGCCCTGCTCCTGGAGAACCCTGGTGAGCTCCAGACTGCGGGGATGCACTGTCTGCCAGTGCAGAAAGGGGAGTGGCCCGCGACCGAGCCAGCTCGATCACACAGTCAGCAAGCGCAAGCACAAAGTTCAGCTTGGCCAAAGTCTCATTATGCTCTCTCTAAAACACACAAAAAAAGTGGAATTAGTACTTTCAATGGCTTCCTTACACTTCATTTAGAATAATATATCATCAGTTCATTGAATTCAAGCACACTAATAGCATGGTGATATAAAATACAAATAAGGCAAAGAAGACAGCAAGTACTGAGGTATCTGAAGGCTGAAAACAAATACATAATTCAGAATACACACTCATAATAAATTCAGATTCAGATCTTGGAAATTGTAAAAATAATATGCTTGTAAAAATAATATGTGACATTTTCTTTTATGTACATTGCATTTAATTCTTAATTGACAAAATAATTCTGGTAGTGTCTTTTCAGTACGGCCAATTTTTAATACAATATACATAGTAATTTTATTATTTCATCTTTAATGAGGAGAACCTTGCGACAGCAACCATGTTTACACAAAAGTATGTATACTCAATATTTGGAATGTTATAATATTTTATTCACTTTCTTAGAACCTTTTAAAAGTAGATAAGATTGTGATCACGATGTAAATGTGCACGAAAATGAAAATCAGCTCATTACCAAGTCTCTAAATTTAGCCTGTCTCACCTCCAACAGGGTCTCCTCTGGCAGCTCTGGCGCTACGAAGGTGATGGGACCCTCCAGTGCTGTCGCTCCCCCTGCCTGGGGTGGCGATGTACCGAACACATCTCCAGAGTCTTGGAACAGACCAAAGCTTGGCCTCCTCTGGAGCCCTGCTCTCTCTGTTGACAAATTAGGTAATGTAGTTTCTTTATAACTAGCCTGTTAAGTTCCTAATGTTTTTTTTTTTTTTTTTTTTTTTTTTTTTTTTTTTTTGCTTTGAAATATGAACTATGGACCAAATAAATAAAACCTCTTAATTCTCAATTCTCTAGGCTTTGGGATTGAACTGTAATACAGTACTGAAACTCAAAGTGCATACTTTTCTCAACTTGTTCGAAATTAATTAATAAATAGGTTGACTTTGAGGAAAACAGCTTTAATTTTTTTTATTTGCAATTTCTTGCTAGACAAAACCCTTTGTTTGTTTGATGTTAACACCTCTCTCTCTCTCTCTCACCTGTAATCTCTGGCAAGGTGACTGCCCTGGTGACGAAAGGAGGCAGCAGGGGGTGTCCATGCAGTTTGGTTGACCATTCGGCAGGTAAATTGCCACAACGGTCGCTGGCCGTACCACAGCAGGCATTGTCGAAGGCCATAGCTCCAACTGTCGTGGAGCCCACAGAGCCTGGCAGACGGGTGGGTGAGCCAAGGATGGGGGGAAGCATGCCTCCAGCAGCACCACCTTGTGCAAACAAAGGTCCAGTGAGATGGGGGGACGAAGACACACCTGGAAAAACACATCATTGACACTAAATTATAGGACTAAAATCAACACATTACTCTTATGTGAAGAACATAATTATGAAAAACCTTCATACACTTATTATCATTAAGCAAATTATTTAGATTCAGCATTTTCTAATTAAAATTACAAGCATCAGTTAAATAAAAATCAATAAATACAACAGGAATTTGGTCCTGGATTTAAACTTAATTTAGGATAGAATCAGTCAGTGTTTGATTCAGCATTTCCTTACCCCCCTCCCTCCATTGCAATCTTATGTTACTTGTAAAAATAAACTTCTTACAAAGATAAATCTAAATTTATACATTTCACTCACATATTCTACAACACCATTGCTAGTTAAAAAATAAATAGTTGTTACTACACTTTGAAGAACTCACCAGACCGTCTCATGGGGGAGTTGCTTGGTGTGACATGCCTCACTGTTGGGCCCTGGACAGCAAACTGAGCCACTGGGGACACCTGCCAAGTAGTGACTGGGGGCGGGGTGCCACACGAGCTGCCAGATGCTGATCGTCGTCTCCCTGCTCCCGGGGGTGTGCCCATCGTGAACTGGACCTGCAAGCACCCACGGTTAGCCAGAGCCTAGCTAACACTTATGAAGAAGAGTCTTACCGCAGGAGGAGACAGGGAGCTGATGTCGGTGCCTGTCCTTTGTGACTCACTTGGTCGCTTCATACTTATAGGCTGAGATCTTGGTACGGAGTTCTGTAGAAGATTTGAATAGGTTAAGAGTGGCGCTTACACTAACAAGTATTAAAAAAAAATCACTATTTGTTCAAAACATTATAATTTAAAAATTTTAGCCCCAGTCCCAGTATTACAATGAATAAATTTATAAGATGAGATACGGTAATTACAAATTGAATTAAATATATTTGTTTCAAATTCTAATTACAACAGAATATGGTAGAAAAGAATATGCAAGAATGCAATACAATATTGCACAGAATATAACAATGCTAGACTGGAAAAAAGGCACCTGATAAAATACTAGTCTTACCCTGACTGGTGAGAGCTGCTCTGCTGCATTCCCAATCTCCAGGTTGTTGTTATCAAGCTGGGGTGGGACAGGGTAGCTGCCGTGGATCTGCTGGTATGTATCACGCTGCGAGGGTACTGGGATGGGCTCAGAGCCAAGTTTACCCAGCAGGGCTGTCGCAGGGTTTACAGGACCGGGCTGCTCAGGGATTGGCAGGAAACTCGGTCTTGGAGGACTTGCTTGCAGGTAGCCAGCTCCACCAACCTTCTGATACACAGTTTTGTTGGTAGGACTGCGGCCAGAAATGCTGCAATGTAAAATATTATCACTCCTTCTGCGCCACTAGCTGCAAAAAAATTGTAAATTAAAGGAATAGTTGGAACTAATAAAATATAAAAATTGATTTTCCATTACGTAATTGTTAGTTTACCTTCATTTATTGACTTTATTGTAGAGAGAGCAACATACCTCAGCAATAAAAACTCATATTTTAAGTTAAAATTAATAAATGTTATGGATTTTTACCCTTTTTTGATAAAATATCAAAATTTATAACAAAGAATTATTTCGAAACTTTCATATTTGTTAGAATAGAGTCTCACAACATTATTTTTTCTTTTAATTCTATGCTGTCATATTTTCCACAATAATTTTTCTCATGATGGGCTATGACACTGATGACAGTACTTTAATGGGATACATGAGCAACACAAAGATTATCACTCACTCGGAGTAGTCTGAGGGAGTGCTAGAAGGTCTAGGAGAGGGTCTGTCTGCCAAGCCATGGCTGCTGTCGCACGAGTTGTCCGAGGAAGGAATGTGGCTTGGTACCAATACAAAGTCGTCATGATCCTCGGGGCTGGAGCAGCTGCCATGGCGTGTACACGTCGTCGGCGAGCCTGAACACACAAAATGCCAACCTTAACTACCAAGTACAGTCTGTGTGATAATTAAA
Organism: Siphlonurus alternatus; assembly: GCA_949825025.1. Classification (NCBI taxonomy): domain Eukaryota; kingdom Metazoa; phylum Arthropoda; class Insecta; order Ephemeroptera; family Siphlonuridae; genus Siphlonurus; species Siphlonurus alternatus. Next base: position 815,392 of record OX463778.1, read on the forward strand.
ACAGGCAAATCTAATTGTATAATGTAAAGAACAAATTACAGTCAACCGGGGTAACTTTGAAAGCCCGGGGTAACTTTGAAAATGAGGAAAATAAAGATTTGTAATTTTTTATAGACCAATCTAATGTGTACACTGAAGTTTTTTCTCACTATATGGTAGGAACATGTTATTAGCTAATAGAGAAAAATAGATTTAAGGGTTGCAGCTGATAAATTGAAGATAATTATTTTTTTTTACTGAAGAATGAAAAAAGTGACCAAAATAAGAAGTCTGGAAATAAGCCATCCACAAGGTAAGCAAATACAAGTTGGAACTTGTAATGCTATTCAGTGTTATATTTTAACCCTTCTTAACACATGTACCAAAGGATTTGAAATTTTTCCTCTAACATTTTTTTTTATGAATTTTTACTTTCAATGGGGTAACATTGAAGGGTTCGGCGGGGTAACTTTGAAGGGCTTTGGAGAACATCACTATTTACTTGAATGAAGCTTTAAAAAGAATCTGATATAAAATTTAGTGCACGAATCATACTATATATCATTGCATCAAATATTTCAATTAATTTTGAACTACTTTTTTCTCTTTTAAGTCCACCGCAATGATTTTTAGTACTTTATTCTGGTCCGGTACTCCGTGGCGGAGCCAGAAAAAAGTTCCAAAAAAAGTCTTCCATCTTTCAGAATGTTTCTCCCATGAGAAGTGAGTAGGGGAAAGTGAACCCACCCATTGCCCATGTATTTCTCTGTGTACCATAACATCAAGGGGGGGGGGGATTGTCTATGCCATTACCTGTAATTACCGGTACTATTGTTTGACATTAGAACTATATTTGTCTCATTTCATGCCTGAACATTTTTAAGACTCAGTTACTGTTAAATTCATTTATTAATTTTATGATAAAGGTTAGAACAGAACTACAATCATACTAATTAAATTTTAATTTCAGATTCATTAAGAAATCTCTTACGGACTACCGGTAGGCCTGATTCGAGTACAGAAGAGGTCAACAAATACAAAGAGTGTATACAATCAAGACTGCACTGATGAAAATTTAGACCTACCAGTAGGTCACCTAGCCATCACCCCCCTCCCCCCTTCCACCCCCCATGGAACCCCTTTTGCCTTCAAGTAGAACCAGGCAACCAAGCCACTGCTTCAAGTTATATTGCTCCTCGTTGGAGTATGAAAGTCAGAGTGAGTCCGCCGAGTCTTGGGATGGAGAGGTACAGGGACTAGAAGGAGCAGTGGGTGGGAGTTTTATGAACTTATGAACTATTCTAAAGGTGACCTAAACTATGGACTCCCCCTCCCTCCTCTTCCCCTCTGTCTACAGGTGGCATCAGGTAAAAGTGTGTCTCCAGCACATTTCTCCAGGTCTGAAGTCAGAGTGAGTCAGCTGAGTCTGGTGGGGTTATGGAAGGTGGAGGGGCAATGGGTGGTATATTTAGTTAACATGAATGACCCCAACCATGCATGACCCCTCCCCTCCCTTGCCTAAAGATGGCACTAGGTAAGAGTGAAGAGTGTCGACATTCCTCGTCTGTTGTAAAGTCAAGAGTAAGTGATCAGAGTGTGAATGAAAAAAAGAGCTCAAACAATGATGACAAAAAATTACAAATGGGAATAACACAGATTATAGTGAAAAAAAAAAAAAAAAAAAAAAAAAACAAGACCCTGTCTACAACTGACAAGTGAGCTCGTCACTGCGATTAGCGACTTAGCGACGGAACTGAGGCTTCACCTATGGAAATTCTCTGCTTGTCAAGTTAAAGAAGATGTATTGTGATATTCAAAATGGTTCAACTATATGTTCATTATTGAACAGCCAACTGACCATGGACTTCAAGTTCTCTGTTAACCATCCGAATACTATTTCGGAAATGATGCCAGTTCAAGCCTGAACATGAAGAGAAGAAATTTCTAAAAAGTTTGAACTTAACTTTTTAAATTTTTCTGCATTCTTATAAAATTATTAATGTTTGTAAACATTTATGACACAATGGGGGACATTCACAAAGCACTTTAACCCCAACTTTAGCCCCAAGTTGTATCCCTGGTACTAAACTAGGAGCTAGACATGGTTAGTTCCTGGTTTAGCACCATGTTTAGTACCAGGGATAAAACTTGGGGCTAAAGTTGGGGTTAAAAGTAGTTCAGAGAGAGAAAAAATAAATAAATAAAATGAATGTTTAAAATATTTGAAGGATTTTAATTAATTACTGTAATTAATTATCTAATTAACCTTTAATTAACTGCAAATAATGGTTTAATATGCTACTAAGTTACTGAAAAATATGTCCAGAACAGGGGAAATTACATGGTAGGACACATTAATAAAAAAATTACACTTTTAAGTTGCTTGAATATAAGTGTCCGCAAGGCCCTTCAATGTTACCCCATTGCCGGGGTAACTTTGAAGGGCTTGTTTTAATTTTTTTTTACAGTTAATAATTGGGGTAAAAAAATTTTACAAACATTTTTAGACATCTCTAGCTAAGTTACACAACTGGTAATTTTTTTATTTGCCAGATATTTTTTTTTTTTAAAGTTATGATCAGAAAGGTAGTAAAAACCCTTCAATGTTACCCCGGTTGACTGTATCCAAAACAACAAAATTTATAAATGGAAATATACTAAACTGATAATTTATACATTTTTTTGAATGACTACATTGTGCAAGTATCGTTCTAGAAATCACTAAAAACTGTTCATACTTATTTTGATTTATTTATTTTTTTCTGTAGTAAAAATAGAAGTTGTTATGATAATATATAATTAGCAACATTTTTGACCATCACCCTACACTTGAAAACAAAAATTAAAATATCATGAATGTGTAGTTGTTTACCTGAATGATACATAACTGACTGTTTGTTGGTCAGTGGACTTTTCTGAGGCAATGACTGCACAAAGAATTAAAAGAATTCAGTTTAAGAAAATATAATTTGATCTGACAGTAAATACCGGTAACAGTATACTGTATTTTCATTTGAAATTAAACAACAATGATGCTTTTATTTTCTTGTCAGTGCTTTGAGAATCACTTACCCACTGGCGAGACACAGGCGGCTTCTGCACCGTGCTGATCTGGTGAGTTCCTTTTTGCATTGTCCTGGTACAGAAGTGTGCCAGGTGATGGAGGAAGGTGGCCTAGTGAAGATACGAAGAGTTAGTTTATTTTTTACCATAGTAATAATAATCTGCATATGTAGCCATTTTTTTTTTTATTTTCTTTCTAAGCTGAAACCTGTTGAAGGGTATTGAAAAAAATACTCGGTGGTGGTTGGAAAACGTTCACAAGAGAGTGTTCTTTGCCACATAACACTCAAACTATATAAATTAAATGTACAAGGGTCTGTCAATCTTTTTCCTCACCTGGAATAGGACTGCTACAGGTAGGTGTGTTCTGCAGAGAGCCTGGACTGTGGGCCGTGGCCCCTGGGGTAGGTACAGCAGGTAGCGTGTGCTTACGAGATGGTACCGGCATTGGTGCAGTGGTAGTCTTGGGCACTTGCTGGTGATGATGTGAGCGCTGCTGTGACACACTACTTGATCCCTTCTTTAGGTAAGGGTGGGAGAAAAATTGATCAAAATCCATCCGCTCACGAGCATTTCGCCTTAGCAGCCCCATTAGCAAATCAGCTAATTCTTGAGAGGTCCCAGATGGAATTCTAGAAAATTTATATTTATAATTATTATTTTGTTTTATTATTAGTTTTATTATGAGGTGCAGCATACTTACTTGGGAGATAAATTAGCATTCTTTTCGTAGAATTGTTTGAGAGCTTGAGGTGTCTGTGCTTGGAATGGTGCTTTACCAGTAAGACATTGAAATACAATAGTTCCAAGGCTCCACAGGTCTGCTTTGGCATCATATTGTAATGACATTATAACTTCAGGAGCCTAGAATAGAATATTAGACTTGTTAAATTTTGCTCTACTACATAAAAATTAATGCTCTTACCATATACATAGGAGACCCACACAAGGTAGCTGCCATAACTCCATCTTGTAGAAACCTTGCGAAACCAAAATCCGCTGAAACCAAAAAATTATGTGTAACAATCACCAAATTTTCTATGTCTTCTCAATCTTACCTATCTTCAGTCTGATCTCGTGAGGTTGCGGACAAGCCTTAGGCCCACCAATGTTGTGGCTTAGTAGAATATTTTGTGGTTTGAGATCTCGGTGAACAATACCCTTGGCATGAAGCGCCCTCATTGCTCCAGCTTCAAGAAAAGATCAAGTTAAACATTTATCATTTTCATGTCAGAGATAAATTCTTACCTAGTTGCCGCAAGAATAGACGGATTGTGTCTTCACTCAAGGTACCTTTGGCTGCAACAGAAACTTGTGTTACTGTAATATAGTTATATAGCACTGTATGTTTATGAAAGAAATATGTAAATTAAACTTGCAGCTGGAAAACTAGTGATATTGCAAAATCATTAGCTTAGATAAATATCTAGAGTGCTCCCCTTTCTCCCAAATAAGGGAAAATTATTTATCATTACTCTTTAATTTTACTCATAGAGAATTTATTTTATAAAGGTGGCATGTGATTTTATAATATACTGAAAAATATCAGGTCAAATTCTTGGAGAAACTACATGGCAGTAGCAACTCACCATTGAGATAATCTGCCAAGTCTCCACCATTGCAGTACTGTAAGAAGTCAACAATTAAATTTCTGATACTAAATTTCAACTGTTAAGGACACTAACCTCCATGACAAGGTACACATTAGTTGGTGTCTCCTTGCAGTCCAGTAGGGCCACAACATTTTCATGGTGCAACTCTGTCAGCTCCTGAAGAAATCACATACGTCAAACAACAGAAAAATAAAGGCAAGTCCCATGAGCTAATTTTCATTATTTTATTGCATAATGTAAGTTCTTATTTTGCCCAATTTACAGCAAAAATGTTAGTGTTTATATACATAATTCTGTATGTGTGAAGGGAGTCAATTTCCCCTTCTATAATATTAAAAGCCAAGGTTAACAATGTCAATACTATTCTTGATGGATTATTTATATTTATAACATGTCTTAGGATCTGATTCTGTTATATTTTTGGTGATTTTTTTATTATTGCTACATGTAATATTTGATATACTATTGTCTAATGTCTCAAACTGTTTACATGATTCTGTTTATTTGCATGTTATAATCCATCTTTATTTAATTACTTATGTTCATTGGCCAGTTCCTGGATTGCTGAACTGTTAAAGGCATTTCTATTTTTTTTTTTTTTTATTTTTTACTTGTTGTATTAAATATACAGTTGACAAACACCATGAGGTTGTTATTAATAACACAGTTTATGATGTGCTTATATTGTATTGTACAATCGAAAAGCAATAACATAAATATGAATATGAGTAATGAAAATTGCACCTTTGCTTAATTAAAAATTTTCAGATTCTCCAATTATTGATTTTTGTCTTTATTTTTTTTAAATGTTAAATATACAGCTGCATCAATTCACCTTATTTTTTATTAAAAATTATTTTTTATTTATTTATTTCTTTATTTATTTATTCACTCATTTATTTATTTGCTTGTTTGCAATGAATGTTTGCACATTGATTGTTCATTATAAGCCTTAAATAAATGCTGTGTGTTGCCCAGATAAGCCTATGACCAGGTGGAGTGAGGAAGGTGATTGTTTAACTCTGTAGAGTTGATTAGAGCAATGGCCTTGGGTGTGCTGTGCTGAGTAACTATGTTAATAAACAAACCGTTTACACTTCCCTGTGACAGAGCAGTCAGAAAGATGGCCTTCAGATAAGAGAAAGGATTCTATTTTGTTTAAATAAATTATCTGATCAGGAAGACATATAAGGAAGTTTTGTTTGTTTATATGTAACATCATAAATAAATTATGAACGTTTTTTTTTTTTAATATAATTTTTCCAAAATAATAGAACAATATGCAGTCATTAAATAAAATAATAATAAATAATGTGACATAAGTTAAATAATGATACAAAGAGTTATGATATAGAACCACAGTAGAATAAAATGACAAGTTCAACATGATTTTTACTACTGTATGCTTCAATTTGCATATAATGCAACAAAATGAAATGCAAGTAATAATGAGACTTCAGGTGTTCTCAGGAGGAAAAATGTTTCCCGTAAGTCACAATGTTAGAAAATTTGAATTTGTTCTCAGAGCCTATTAAAATTAATTACTATTGTAGCTATTAATTTAAAACCATGGATCTTCTGATAATGAATCAAGAGCTTATTCCTCTCTATTTTTTTTTTTTTATATAGGTTTGGAAAGAACAAAGGGAACTTCACTGTATAATGAGCTGAATCAAACCTCTATTGCATTAGAGATAATAAAAAGAGCTCTTATTGCAAATCAGGCATTCGAGTCTGAAGGCCTCATATACCGTTATGTACAGTAAAGTGCTAGATCATTTTGATTACTGCACACAAAGAAATCATTTTGATTACTGCACACAAAGAAAGTGAATAACTAAATAACATACATTGCAGGTGACTTATTTTCATTCAGTATAATTATGACAGTTTCCTTACCTTTAGAATTTTTATTTCTTTTCCAAGAAGATTCTGAGATTTGGCAAGATTCTTTTTTGTGATGCTTTTTATGGCAACCACAAAATTTGGAGTCTGTAACAGAAAGAAGACAAGCTATGTTATAACAGGGACACAATATAAGAAAAGAAACTGTGTTGCAAGACATGTGAATTTTCTTTTCTCATCTTGCACTTCATCAAACATTCTGTGACAGGGGGGGTAAGGGAAGTTTGGGAAGAAGTTGTTTCTGACATCAATATTGATGTCAATATAATCAATATTGATTATGAAAATTCACCCCAAAATTATACACCAACTGAATTTTAAATAACAATGAAATTATTTTGTAAATACAATGCAGTATGTATTTGATACTGCCTATTCGGCAATTTTTTTTTTATTGGTTAAAATATTTTTATTTTTTAAAAAAAGCAAACAGTAACAACAATAACAGGTGCATTTGCTACATGTAAATAATGTAACTAACTGCATATACCGGAAAATTATGGTACAATATATTGCTATACTGCTGGACCGGGATGCGGAAAAATCGGGGGGGTTCAAGCAGGCACGGATCCAGGGGGGTGTCTTGGGGGGCTGCAGCCCCCTCCAAAATTTTGGATTGAACATGGGCAACATAGGCATTTCTCCCACTCCAATTTGCTTTTTTTTTAACATTTGTCTTATACAGAGAGCCCTTCAATCCCGAAATTTGGTTCTGGGTCCTCGCCTGGGTTTAAGAACTGGTCGAGCAAAGTGATAACCTGAGGCGAGCCATCTTGGTCTGTCTACATTTACGCTTTGAAGTGTGCCTATACTGTAAAATCTAATCTCATCCAGTTACTATAATTTGATAAAAATTCCTGTTCTTATTATATTATGCATTACATACTGTATATATAATGCATACCCAGTATTACTATCAGAATGTATTGTGCCCATTGCATATTAAGATATATTTATGCAAACAGTAGTACTGTATGCATATAATATGTATGAATGTATACTATGATGTATGATATGCTTATCGAAGCATAATATATGCATAGATAAAACGCTATCAGATAATAAGAGAAATAATACATCGAGACAATTAAGACGATTTCCCTATTATATATAATATATATTATAATAATAATATTATTATGCTTTATCAACAATATGCATAAATATTCATTATATTATAGGATGATACTGTATGCATATCATAAAATATATTGCGTATTTATACAGTATACAAATATGATATACACATGCCCGTGACCTTAATCTCCTGCAGGCTAAGATGATGAAAGACCCTGCCTAAAATTTCCAATGTATGCATAACGATCGTGACCTCATAAAAGCAATGCAACAATTTTATACATGTCATGAATGCATAATTATGTATTTATGCATTTAATGAACAAAAAATACAGAATGTCTTCTTCAAATACACTTACCTTTCTTCGTCTTCCTTTGAAAACCACTGCGAATGCACCATGGCCAATCAAGTCTTTTGTGTTATATTCAAATTCCCCTACGATCTCCATCGTAGTAAAATTTGTGTAAGTTGGATGAAACTTTTTATTTCTTTCTTCTTACAACGTTCATTTCAGTAGCTTATCTTTTCCATTCTACCATAACAAACCGCATAAAAAACAAATTTTAGACTTCGAGACTACGATGTTCACGCGCTGGATTGAATCTGAGCGGATCGATAGCACTTCGGGCCCCTCTCTTCGGGATTTGGGCGAGGACCTGCTGGTTCAGAATACAAACGCATATTTCACAAAATATTGTGCACCAAAATGTACTGTAAGCTTATTTTAAATATTATTGAAAAACCATCAAATATACACTACGCGATTAACAACAGTATGACGTGATAAGACAGCCTGTATACTTGATAACCTCGAGCTCGAGAAACAAGTTATTACTTTTAATACTTTTTTTCATCTTTCATCACACAAAATATGAAAAGGCTTGCATAAAGTATTTTTGTGATGTTACTCCAGTTTTTACAGCCTATTTTGGTTCCCGTCTACTCGTAAAATTCGTAAATACACTAAAAGAAAGCCTCTACTAAAATGTCAGCTGTTCACGCGCAGACGGCGCACTGCGCTGACTGCGCAGACGCAGATCAGGGCTAATCCAGGGTTATTCTCCTATTGTTATCGGGTGACGGGTATTCTCGAACGAAATGACCGATGGCGGCGCTGTCTGCAGAGTGATGACGTCACAAAATGGCGGACGTAATGCGGCTCGAAAGAAATATGGAGTATGAAAAGCAGGTTAATAATTTGATAATGTGCGATTAGAAGCTTACATACAAACGTAAAATTTGACGCACCAGCTGTCAAATTAAATTCATGCAGGGGCTTTACAATATTATTGGAGCCAATCGCACCCCTTTCAGCCTTTTCAGGGGTGTTTTTTTTTTCCCCATAGGAAATACGAAAAGTTTTTCCAATGAATATATGACCGAGATGTAACAATTTGAAAACTTATAAGAATTTTATGGAGAAAATTTCATACAATAGGTAATTAATTTACACCTCTGAAATAATTAATTAATACAGATTCACTACCACACCCCCGTGGCACCACCTCTACCACGCACACCCCTGAAGTGCTACTCGATCGGCCGTACCCCGTTATTCAGACCTATTAGTGTTTTCCACTTTTTTTAATAAACGAGCTAAAATTATAAAACATAATTTTCAAGGGGTTATCAACCCTCCTGAACTAAGAAATATTTTTAGATTTTCTCCCCGACGCACCCTTGAGTGTTAGATAACTACCCCTAAAACCAATTTTCCTTAAAAATTGTGCTAAAATTATGAAATTAATTTTCAAGGGGTAATCGACCCTCCTAAACTAGGATATAATTTTAGATTTTCTCCCCAACGCACCCCTGAGGGTGGAGAACTACCCCTAAAATCCACTTTCCTTAAAAATTGTGCTAAAATTATGAAATTTATTTTCAAGGGGTAATCGACCCTACTGAAGTCAGAAATAATTTAAAATTTTCTCCCTGACGCACCCCTGAGGGTGGAGACCTACCCCTAAAATCCACTTTCCTTAAAAATTGTGTTAAAATTATGAAATTAATTTTCAAGAGGTAAGTCACCCTCCTGAACTCGGAAATAATTTTAAATTTTCTCCTCGACGCACCCCTGAGGGTGGAGAACTACCCCTAAAATCCACTTTCCTTAAAAATTGTGCTAAAATTATGAAATTAATTTTCAAGGGGTAATCGACCCTACTGAAGTCGGAAATAATTTTAAATTTTCTCCCTGACGCACCCCTGAGGGTGGAGACCTACCCCTAAAATCCACTTTCCTTAAAAATTGTGTTAAAATTATGAAATTAATTTTTAAGAGGTAATTGACCCTCCTGAACTCGGAAATAATTTTAAATTTTCTTCCCGACGCACCCCTGAGGGTGGAAAACTACCCCGAAAATCAATTTTCCTTAAAAAATATGCTAGAATTATGAAATTAATTTTCAAGGAGTAATCGACCCTACTGAAGTCGGAAATAATTTTAGATTTTCTCTCCGACGCAACCCTGAGGGTAAACGGCTACCCACCATATCCTTCTTTCTTAATAATCGAGTTGAAATCGTGAATTAAATTTTTTTCGGGATTTATCGTAATTTTTCATGGAAAAAAAAATATATCAGACTCGCCTCCTTACTTGCAGTATGATGATGGATGTCCACCGTTATAATAATTACATGGCGTGAAGGTTCATGTTTTTGGGTCTGCACAATGAGGCTATGTGTGATTTTAATTAACAACTGAGGTGTGACCATCAATTCCACATAACGTCTATCACTTTCAGCTCGTCAATGGTCTCAAATCTCTTTCTGAAGCAAAAGGTTTACAAGAAGAGATTTGAGACCAATTGACGAACAGAAAGTGGAGATAAGACGTTGCATGGAATTGGTCACAACTCAGATGTTATAAGAGGCCATGCACCTACACACATAGCCTCGTTGAGCGGACCAACATGTGCCATCACGCCAATTAACGGTGCTGAACACATTGAGTGAAACCATCATCATACTGCAAGTGAAGAAGTGAGTCTGGGATACTTTTTCTCTGAAAAATTTCGATAAATCCCGAATAAAAATTTAATTCACAATTTCAACTCGATTATTAAGAAAGAAGGATATGGTGGGTAGCCGTTGACCCTCAGGGTTTCGTCGGGGAAAAAGTCTAAATTTATTTCCGAGTTTCAGAGGGGTTAACAAATATTTGAAAATTTAATTTTTTTATTTTAACACAATTTTTAAGGAAAATGGATTTTAGGGGTAGGTTTCCACCCTCAGATGTACGTCGGGAAGAAAATCTAAAATTATTTCCGACTTCAGTAGGGTCGATTACCCCTTGAAAATTAATTTCATAATTTTAGCACAATTTTTAAGGAATATTGTTTTTCGGGGTAGTTCTCCACCCTCAGGGGTGCGTCGGGGAGAAAATCTAAAATTATTTCCGAGTTCAGGAAGGTCGATTACCCCTTGAAAATTAATTTCGTAATTTTACCACAATTTTTAAGGAAAATTGTTTTTCGGGGTAGTTCTCCACCCTCAGGGGTGTGTCGGGGAGAAAATCTAAAATTATTTCCGAGTTCAGTAGGGTCGATTGCCCCTTGAAAATTAATTTCATAATTTTAGCACAATTTGTAAGGAAAATTGTTTTTCGGGGTAGTTCTCCACCCTCAGGGGTGCGTCGGGGAGAAAATCTAAAATTATTTCCGAGTTCAGTAGGGTCGATTGCCCCTTGAAAATTAATTTCATAATTTTATCCCAATCAGTAAGAAAAATTAACAATAACTTAATATCATATGGATCGACATATACATATTATGCATATATACCACGCGCCGCGCGCAAGACTCTATTTAAAGCAAATGACACGGTGTATGGTCACATTTATCTGTTATTTTATTTATTAAGACTAATATTTAACTTTATTATGATAATTAAAAATTTGCAAGTGGATAATATTATATTATCACGTAAATTAACTCAGGAATGGTATGTTGTTCCTATACTGTTATGAACAGCTAGCCGCATTCTAGTAGTTCACACTTTTGGCCGCTAGAGGGCTGAATTTGGTTGCGTTCGCGAATACGCGCATCAGAAAAAGTGGACATTTTCATTGTCGGGGATACGTAACTCAATGTTAAAATCGAATTTTTCGATACTTTTTCTGGAGCTCCAGAGGATTTACATTCTTAACCAAATGCACAAAGGGGTTTTAAAGGGTGAAAAGAACGATTTTTGAGACGATGGAGACATTCACTCAGTGAAATCATTGATTTTAAAGAATTAAAAGTTGGACGCTTCTGATTGGCTGATTAGAATTTGTTGATTTTTTCAGTTACGATTTCCTATTGTTGAAAATTTGCGCTTGGTCCAGGGCCGTCCCATGCGCACGGTCAGTGATGCAACGCTTCGCGAAGCTTCGCGCGAAATTTCGCTAGTTTCGCGAATATTCGCGAAGTTTCGCAAGCCAAGTTTCGCGAAAGTTTCGCGCGAAACTTTGCGAAATTGATATATTTGAATTTCCCGCTATACTTTTTCGAATCGTATTTAATGAATACGCCGTTTTCTTCCTAATTTTACTTTAATGACAGGTTTAATTGCATTAATGAATTAAAAATGAGTTCAATTTAATTTATTAGATATAAAAAAATTTATTTCTTTTTTATTACTTTTAAAAATTACTTTTAATTATTTTTAAATTCATTTAACACATTCGAGGATAGACAGTTCATGAAAGGGGCCATTTAATCTTGTTTTCCTAATTTTTTTATGAATATATGAAAAATCGCATTGTGACAGTCATTTTTTAAATTTCGCGAAATCTTCGCGAAGTTTCGCGAATATTCGCGCGAAAGTTTCGCGAAAGTTTCGCACACCATGTTTCGCGCGAAGTTTTGCATCTCTGCGCACGGTGCATACGTTTAATTTTTTCTGCTCTATTATAGAGTTTTCCGTAAATTAATAGCCATTGCTTAGAAAAGCTGCGCAGAAACGAGTTTTAAATGTTAGTAGTCTACTGCGCATAGCTCCGCAAAGTGTGAATGATAAAAAAGCTTGAATCCAAATGAAGCTGCGCAAACGCTAGGTGACTAATCTGCGCACAGCCAATAGCAGCTTTGTATGCTTTATGAACAAAGATACGAACTTCTACCCCAGATTGCTTGCGAATTGCGGTGTTTAAAAATTCTTTTAATACGTTCTGCAACCGGTTTGGCTTGTAGTATTGTAAATAAATATCAAATTTGAGATGAGATAAAAAGCAACGTTCTCGCTAATGTTGAACAAAAATTCTGCTCCGGTAGGGGCCCCTCGTGCAGCGAAACAGCTGTTTTGAGCTCACTACGTGACGTCACCTTGGGTGTTTTTGGCCAAAATGCGCAGATCAGTCCAAATTCGTAGGGCTGATGGACCTATCTATTATAGTTTGTATCATGCGCTTGGTCCCTGCATAAATAATTAATATTTTTGAAATAAATAATTATAACAATTTATAACACTATTTTCTACCATTTATGATTTTTTAAATAATTTTTATGGTGTAAAAAGTCTTTTTTTAAATTAAAATTTGGGCAAACAAAGTGTTTTTTTTTATTGCAGCTCTCTGATTGGTTGAAAATTGGACATTCTTCAACCAATGATATCGCTCGAAAATTTTCAACAATTAAAATTTCAGCCAATTAGAAAAAAATCAACAACTTTATTTTGGCCAATCAGAGCAATTCCAAATGACCACTTTTAAGCCAATCAGAATTCAGTATTTAGCGCCATAAGCCAGACAGTGGCGCGTATACCCTCTATTATAGGAGAATAGCCCTGTTATAGGAGAATAGCCCTGGGCTAATCCTCTGTCCTCTGTTAATTAAAGAAAGTTGGGTTGGCAGTGTTGGCACTCTATACAGGAATTTCATGTTTACATTTTGGGTAGCACGGAGATGCCCGAAGCCGCCCGAAGAGCTTCGGGATGTAGGCAGAAAACCCTAAAATCCTATGCTGTGCGTGTTAACATAACTCACAACACCTCTTTTCTCATAACAGTTTTGGTCACCAAATATTTTTTTTCACTAGCATTGGTTCTTCCCATGTAGCACACTTTATCGGCTAAATATTGGTCAGATATTGGGAATATTGGCTTAAAATCTACGATATCACCCATATGTAGCCAATGTTCTTACAATATTGATATGCCGACATTGCCCAATTTTGGCATTTAATATTCATACAATGTTGGCTAAAAGTTGGTAGCGCAATATTTAATTTCACTACCTTGGTCCAATATACGTTAGCCATATATTCATTAAATGTGGTTGTCCCAATGTCAATGCAACGTTGGCTGGGCATTGAAGTTCAATACTTGAAATATTTATGTCGGTACAATAATGGCTTTCTGATATTGCTGCGGTGTCAAAATTAAACATTGGTTGAATGTTGGCTAAGGATTGAAAGTCAATGTATCATATAGGAATTTGTAACAAATATTCAAACAATATTGATATGTGAATATTGCTCAATATTGGTGCTCGATATTCATGCAATGTTGGATTAAAGTTACTAGCACAATATTTAATTTCATTATACGTTGGTCCAAGATACTTTGCCGTATATTCATTGTATGTAGTTTCCCAATGTCAATGCAACGTTGGCTGGGCATTGATGTTCAATACTTGAAATATTTATGTCGGTACAATAATGGCTTTCTGATATTGCTGCAGTGTCAACATTAAACATTGGTTGAATGTTGGCTACGGATTGACAGTCAATGTATCATAGGAATTTGTAATAAATATATAAACAATATTGATATGTGAATATTGCTGAATATTTGTGCTCGATATTCATGCAATGTTGGATTAAGGTTTCCAGCACAATATTTAATTTCATTACGTTGCTCCAATATACTTTGCCGAATATTCATTGTATGTAAGTTTCCCAATGTCAATGCAACGTTGGGTGGGCATTGAAGTGCGATGTTCGAAATATTTAGTTTGGGATTGGCTAAATATTGGCCCAATATTGCACCAATTATAAGTTCTAACTTTGTCAATAGATGGCAGCAAAATTAATTCAATTTAAAAAACACTTAAAAATTAAATTAAAATTAATTTAAGTCACTGTACTTTTTTTTAAAAGTAAACACTAAATAGAACCATTATGCTGGGAATTTTTAAGACAATAAATATTTTAATGCTGTTGTTAACGGAATCAAAAATTAATAAACAATAAGAGAAACTCTAAAAAGAGATATAGATTGAAATAACAAATAGTCTATGATAAAAATACAAGTGTTATACATTAAAAATATACTCCATCATCGAGACTTGGGAAAAAGTCTTAAAAAAAAAAAACCCCATGATGCATGCAGCTCCATATATGTAATATATGTTAATAAGTACATATTATTACCCTATGGAATCAAAATCGAATCCAATATTGTGCCAATATTGGTTGGCCATTCCTGAGATTTATAAAAAATATATTGTATATAGCAAACACTTGCCCAATATTAAATTAAATATCAAAGAATGTTTATTTTAAATGTTGGTGCAACATTGGCAATAAATATCCTCCAGCCATAGAGGTTTGTTGCAGCTGCACTATTTAAATGATATTAAAATTAAATATCCGAACAATGTTTATCTTAAATGTTGGTGCAACATTGACATTAAATATCGTCCAGCCCTAGAGGTTTGTTGCAGCTGCACTATTGAAACGATATTAAAATTAAATATCCGAACAATGCTTATTTTAAATGTTGGTGCAACATTGATATTAAATATCGTCCAGCCATAGAGGTTTGTTGCAGCTGCACTATTGGACCAACGTCGAATTTGATATTGAGGCGATATCAAAACGATCTGTGGTGAATATTGCGCCGATCAAATGTGCTACATGGGTTCTTGTCACCATTTATGAAAGAAATTTCTACGAGAAATGATACGAATCGTCAGGAGAAATTAATTTCGAGACCAACTTTAACACGTATTTGCTATGCCACTGACAATGTTTTGCCTACACAATTATGACGTCATATTGTTTTGTGACGTATGGTGAAAGACCCGTATAGTCGCTCCCTTCCGGCTTATTGAGGCCCAATTCTGAATTCTGATTGGCTTAGAAATAACCATTTTTGCTGAAACGCCTCCCTATTGGTTAAAAAGGGGTTACCCTTGTCCAAAAAATCCGCAGTGGTCAAGCGTTTGACCACTGCTTAGTGGTAGATTGGCCAGTGGTCATGGTCAGGGATTAAGTGGTCAATTCTAGTGGTCACCCTAGTGGTCACCCTAGTGGTCACCCTAGTGGTCACCCTAGTGGTCACCCTAGTGGTCACTCTAGTGGTCAATTCTAGTGGTCACTCTAGTGGTCAATTCTAGTGGTCACTCTTGTGGTCAATTCTAGTGGTCACGCTCTAGTGGTAGCGCCGTGGTCTAGTGGTCAAAAAATCGGTATGACTGTAGGTAACGTCATCACGAGGTACAGAAATGCTGTTAACACGACAATACAGAAGAGAATATTCTAAGCATCATGGTACCATTCATTCCTTGGGGAAATGAAGAACAACGGAGTAATTAATTTTTTAGTAACGCATGCATTTGCATAGGGAACTGAAATGACGCTATAGATTCGGCAACACTGCTCGCAATTTTGCGCCAAATTTTCAAATTTAGAACTGGGGCTCGAGAAGCGAGGCTGACGTTAAAATTATTTTTCAGCTTCGACTTTAAGAAATCATCGAAATCATGACTATTATCACATTATCACAAAAGGGGGAGATCAATCATTCAAATTGCAATAACTCTTCGTAGCATGCTTTAATTTCATTGAATTTTGTAAGTTGCGGCTCTTATATATTCTTATGACAATATAACTACAAACAAAAAATAAGTCTGCAATAATCTGGTTATAACCTATAATAAAAAAATGTTTATTAATTAACTTAATCATGCGGAATTATTTCAATTTGTTAATTATAACTCGACTTCTTAGCATGCTTCAGTTTCATTGCATTTTGTAAGTTGCGTCTCTCATTCTTATTACAATATATAACTACAAACTAAAGTAAGGTCTGCAATAATGTGGTTTTCAAATAAAAAATTGTTTATTTACTTCTTGCTCATGAAATTATTTCAAATTGTAATAACACTAATAACTCTTCATAGCAAGCTTTCAATGTAATGCCATGCAATTTGCATGTTAAATCTATATATTATACTTATGGCAACATATATATGATATCAAAATAAAATTGAGTCTGTAGTATAATCTGGTTGCCAAATTGAAAATTGTCAATTAATTAAAATTTATTATTCATAAAAAATTAAAAGTTATTCATAAAATTATTCAAATTGCAATAACTCTTTTTAGCATGCTTCAAATTCATAGCATTTTGCGAGTTAAGTCTCTCATTCTTATTCCAACATATTTAAAAAAATAGAATTGAGTCTGCAATAACCTGGTTGCCTATTATATAATAAAAAATTGTGAATTCATTTATTAATAAAATTATTCAAATTGCAATTAACTCTTTGTAGCATACTTTAATTTCAATGCATTTTGTAAGTTAATTGCGTGTCTCATTCTTATGGCAACATTATAACAAAATAAAATTGAGTCTGCAATAAACTTGTTTCTTAATAAAAATTTTTTAATTAAATTTAAGATGGAATTAATTCGAATTGCAACAACTCTTATCAGCATGCTTCAAACTCCTTGTTTTTTTTAACGTTGAGTCTCTTATTTATATGGCAACGTAATTACAAAATAAAATTGAGTCTGCAATAATATTTTTTCTTACTAAAGAATTGTTATTAATTAATTTATAGAAGTAATTGATTCAAATTGCAGTAATTAACTCTTTTTAGCATATATATACTTTAAAGTCATTGCAATTTGCAAGATTTGCTTTTCTTATTCTTTTATGGCAACATGATAGCAAAATAAAATTGAGTCTGCGATAATTAATATCTTTTCTTAATAAAAAATTGTTAATTTAATTCATAGAAGGAATTAATTCAAATTGCAATAACTTTTTTATAGCATATGCTTCAAACTCATTGCAGTTTGTACGGTGAGTCTAAAAATCTTATAACAACATTTTTGCAAAATTAAATTTAGTCTGTAATGCACGAGCTAGATATATTCCAACAAATTATTTTATGATATTTTATTGGTTATGCAACTCATTGAAATTGTAATAACTCCTTGGAGCATGCTTTAAATTCACTTCAATTTGCATGTTTCGTCTCGTATTATAAATAATATAATATATATATATATATATATACATATACATATATATATATATATATATATATATATATATATATATATATATATATATATATATATATATATATATATATATATATTATATGCACGTCTCAAGTTAGTCAAGTTTCTTAATAGAAAATTGTTTATTAATTCATTCATGAAAATATTTCAAATTGTGATATCTCAAATCTTTATAGCATATATATATATATGTTTTATTTATATATATTCATTGCATTTTGAAAGTTCAATTTAAAAATCTTTTGTCAAAATATATTTGCATTGCAATATAACATGTAGTCTGTAATAATCAATTTTGTTAATTGTTATTATTATTATTTTTACAAGGATACACCCCATACAGCTCGCGGCGGGGTAATGGGTATATAGGGATAGGGTATAGGGATAAAGTAGGGAACGGATGATGGCCGCGGCCTGTTACGCGTCCCAGCATTAATATTCGCTGAGGTGATCGAGACTGAGGGAACCGTGTGGAAAACCTCAGTCGATCAGGACGGACACCTCTATACTTTTTATCAATGGACCAAGCATGCGCTAAAGGCCTGTGAAGAAAATATAATAATTAATGTAAGAATTGTATGAAACTATATAATATACCGACTGAATTTTATTTCATTTCACCATAACTATAAATACCTCTTATATAATATATATAATAGATAATCATGCATATATATATAATAACTGAAAAACTCCCTAAAGTTTTAAAACTATATGATTCTTAAGCGGTTAAGCGATTATATTTCTTGGATAGATGTTGGTGATTATATTACTCTCCGGATCTTGGCTTGATAGTTGCAATGTGCATTATGTTCAAGCGCTTGAAAACATATAAATGGCACTCGATCGATCAATATATCGATCCCGCTTTAATACACAAAATAAAAAATATTTTGTTTTCTAAAAAAATGTTATTTTGACAAAACCAAAAGTTTTACAGCTTTTAATGACTTTAATGTGAAGGTAAAAGTACATATAACTGGAATCATAAATACATATAATATATACATCGAAGAAATTTTGTTGAATATTTTTTTGGCTATTTAATTTTATTTGTGTTTCAAGCTTCGAAGCGGGATTTTTTTCCCCGACCGCTTGTGGTCTCTAGCGGACAAATTATGAACTCGATGTAATAAATCTCTTTCGCACCAGTGTTTAAACTATAGAATTAAGTTAAGTCATTGGGAAATTTCGTTAAGTTTTTCAAGATATATATATCTTTATTATAATTAAGTATTATAACTTGCAAGTTAGTTTCAAATCTTGGGACTTTGACGCCCCACCAGACCGGAAAGGGTCAAACTTTTATAACTCATCTTTTTAGCATGTTTCGAATTCATTGCAACTTGCAAGTTGCGCCTAATTTTCTTATGGCAACATAACTGCAACATAAAATTGAATTTGTGTGTAATCGAGTTTCATTATAAAAATATGTAGTTATTTTTTAATTCTTGGAATTCTTTTAAACTATATTATAATATCTCCTCGTAGCATGCTTTTTTTAAATTAATTGTTTGCACGTCGAGACTATTTTATCAATTAATTTTGTCGATTATATATAGGCAATATAATAATAACCTCCAAAATGTACACTCCTCACCTTGGTAAATTTTTCTCTAAATGAAATTTTCAGAGACTGAAAGACCAGCCAAATCTGCAAATAAACTTTAAAATGTCTTCAATTCTTGATAAAGAAATACATATTATAGTGAGGACAATGACTCAAAAAAATCAAAATCATTTGCTGTACTTGTGTGAAAATTTTGTATATTATAATACAGTACGTGTGTGATAGTGAGCAAGACGCTTATTATATAACGTGCAGTCATTTTCACGTTGTATAATATTAACTATTAACGCTACTTTCTGGTATCTGTTAATAAATAACGCCACACTCACAGCATACATAGTTATATTGGTCATTGAAATTGTTTTAACTCCTCAGAGCATGCTTTAATTTCTATACAATTTGCAATTTGAGTCTCTTATTAATATGGCAACAGAATTAAAAATTAAAATTGAGTCTGTAATAATAGAGGTTTTTAATAAAAAATTGTTAATTAATTTATTCATGGAATTAATTAAAATTGCAATATATCTTCGTAGCATGCTTTACACTCATTGCAATTTGCACGTTGAGTCTCTAAATCTTATGGCAACATTATAACAAAATAAAATTTAGTCTGCAATGTATTAGATTCCAACTATTTTTTTTATGATATATTTATATTGTATACATAATTATGTAAATCATTGAAATTGCTATAACTCCTCAGAGCATGCTTTAATTTCTATACAATTTGCAATTTGAGTCTCTTATTAATATGGCAACAGAATTAAAAATTAAAATTGAGTCTGTAATAATAGAGGTTTTTGATAAAAAATTGTTAAATAATTTATTCATGGAATTAATTAAAATTGCAATATATCTTCGTAACATGCTTTACACTCATTGCAATTTGCACGTTGAGTCTATAAATCTTATGGCAACATTATAACAAAATAAAATTTAGTCTGCAATGTATTAGATTCCAACTATTTTTTTTATGATATTATATTGTATACATATATGTAAATCATTGAAATTGCTATAACTCCTCAGAGCATGCTTTAATTTCTATACAATTTGCAATTTGAGTCTCTTATTAATATGGCAACAGAATTAAAAATTAAAATTGAGTCTGTAATAATAGAGGTTTTTAATAAAAAATTGTTAATTAATTTATTCATGGAATTAATTAAAATTGCAATATATCTTCGTAGCATGCTTTACACTCATTGCAATTTGCACGTTGAGTCTCTAAATCTTATGGCAACATTATAACAAAATAAAATTTAGTCTGCAATGTATTAGATTCCAACTATTTTTTTTATGATATTATATTGTATACATATATGTAAATCATTGAAATTGCTATAACTCCTCAGAGCATGCTTTAATTTCTATACAATTTGCAATTTGAGTCTCTTATTAATATGGCAACAGAATTAAAAATTAAAATTGAGTCTGTAATAATAGAGGTTTTTAATAAAAAATTGTTAATTAATTTATTCATGGAATTAATTAAAATTGCAATATATCTTCGTAGCATGCTTTACACTCATTGCAATTTGCACGTTGAGTCTCTAAATCTTATGGCAACATTATAACAAAATAAAATTTAGTCTGCAATGTATTAGATTCCAACTATTTTTTTTATGATATTATATTGTATACATATATGTAAATCATTGAAATTGCTATAACTCCTCAGAGCATGCTTTAATTTCTATACAATTTGCAATTTGAGTCTTTTATTAATATGGCAACAGAATTAAAAATTAAAATTGAGTCTGTAATAATAGAGGTTTTTAATAAAAAATTGTTAATTAATTTATTCATGGAATTAATTAAAATTGCAATATATCTTCGTAGCATCCTTTACACTCATTGCAATTTGCACGTTGAGTCT
Organism: Siphlonurus alternatus; assembly: GCA_949825025.1. Lineage (NCBI taxonomy): Eukaryota > Metazoa > Arthropoda > Insecta > Ephemeroptera > Siphlonuridae > Siphlonurus > Siphlonurus alternatus. The sequence continues at coordinate 836,720 of OX463778.1, forward strand.
CTAAATCTTATGGCAACATTATAACAAAATAAAATTTAGTCTGCAATGTATTAGATTCCAACTATTTTTTTTATGATATTATATTGTATACATAATTATGTAAATCATTGAAATTGCTATAACTCCTCAGAGCATGCTTTAATTTCTATACATTTTGCAATTTGAGTCTCTTATTAATATGGCAACAGAATTAAAAATTAAAATTTAGTCTGTCATAATAGAGGTTTTTGATAAAAAATTGTTAAATAATTTATTCATGGAATTAATTAAAATTGCAATATATCTTCGTAACATGCTTTACACTCATTGCAATTTGCACGTTGAGTCTATAAATCTTATGGCAACATTATAACAAAATAAAATTTAGTCTGCAATGTATTAGATTCCAACTATTTTTTTTATGATATTATATTGTATACATATATGTAAATCATTGAAATTGCTATAACTCCTCAGAGCATGCTTTAATTTCTATACAATTTGCAATTTGAGTCTCTTATTAATATGGCAACAGAATTAAAAATTAAAATTGAGTCTGTAATAACTCAAGTAAAACAAAAATGTATGCAACTGGTATGCATCACGTATAAATCTGGTATGGAACGGGCTAAAAATGTATGCAATACGGTTGGAACACGTATCAGCACGTATGCACAGCAAAAACGCAAAATCCTCTAGTATGCAACAAGGTTGGACGGACTGGGTTGCAACACACTTGCACATTCTCTAGTATGCAACTAGGTTGGACGACTGGGTTGCAACACACTTGCACACCCTACTCTCGGTTGGAACTCACTTGCACACAAAAATCTCGGTTGGAACTCTCTTGTATTTTTTCTCAACTCCCTTCTAGTTTGCAACTCGTATGCAATGTGTACGTGACCTTAAACTTCCTTCAAAAAACCGTTAAACGTATGGAAACTCGTATGCATCAATTTGAAGATTCATTCCTAGCTGTGTAAAAGATGGCTTGCCATTGGTTTAGAAGTAATGTTAAAAAAATTTCAGCTCTTTTTAAACCAATAGAATTTGTTGTTGCATACCCCAGCTGAAAATTATTACTTTATAGTTTCGTAAATATTGTGTTAAACTTATATAATTCTTAAGTAAGTAATAAGTTTAAATTGGGACACTTAAATCTTTTGTTTCGGTTACGTAAACCTTTCGTTTCCTTTACGTAAGAATAAATCGTGTAAATCTATCGTAATCCTGACGTTAATATTACGTAAATATTTTGTTTCGGGAGATTCAGAAAATACACTGTTTTTATTGCATACATCGTGTTATTTATTCATATTTTGTAAAAAATACAAATAAAAAGTAAATTAAGCAGGGAATCTTCCAATTCTCGATAGACGAAGCTGCTCTTTGACGACATTGACACACAGCCGTGGTCACAAACTGCAGTATTCCGGGCCAATCGCGTCTTTGCAGGCACCGCGGGACTCCTCGTGGCCTTCGCACTCTGTCTGCAGGGGCAGTAGAGATGGGGGTCCATAAGGAGCATATATAGGTGTAATCGGAGCAGGGTTTACGAACAAAAACGTACTGATATAATGTGAATCATACATGACATAGTTGTATTACTGTATGCATACTGTACAGTACGTATGTCTTTACAATCATGAACTTTTTACATATATAATGAACCTGTATCCTGTATCATATCACTGAAAGAATCATGCATGACATAGTTCTATTACTGTATGCATATGTACTGTACAGTATGTATGTCTTTAGTCTTTACAATCATATATGCACACTCTACATAATATATATAATGAACATGTACCTGTATCATATCACTGAAAGCCTTCCATTAATTCAAATTTTTTTAATTAATGTAATTACACTCATGAGTTCATAAATTTCAAATTTAAGTGCTTGCAAATGCTTATTCAGGCAATATTATACAGGGTCAATGAAACATGCTATATGGTACCCTATCTCTACGGTCTGGTTGAACCTGGTAAGGTGCCTGGTAACAAACTTGGCCATCTGCTGGTACAATTTAACATTATATCCGTACCAGCCTGGCTGGTAAGAAATGGTCACTCTGCATAGCCTGGCTGGTAAGATTTTACCTGGTGTGCTGGTATGGGATACCAGGTCTTACCTGGCAAGCTTAGATCAAAATTTCCCTCCCCCTCCTCCTGCCTTAAAATATGCTGTTTGCTAGTTTTTTTTAGTATCAAAAATCATTTTTTAATTTTCTATATACGAAAAAGTACAGAAAAAATAAATTTAAAATTTTTATTTGGTACTTAAATGATACACTCAAAACTTGTTTTGACTTATGCAGTGCTGACATCTGAGAGGTGGGGACGGGGTGGGGATATGCGGGTAAAATGGCGGCCACAGAAATCATATTTAGAAATAAATTTAAGGAATGGAAGGAAACTTTTTAAAGGGACTCTTCTTGCATCTCTTCCATCCATAATACTGTAGTCTGGGATCTTTCAGTGGCTCACAGTATGCCAATTCCTGCAGGGCACAGTACATTAAAACTTTGATTCAAAATGTTGTGGCATATATATAATCTTGATTCTGATCATTCAATTCGATCTTTGAAATAAATAAAAAAAACATGAAGGTATGCTTTTATTAAATATTTGATTTTAATTTGAATGATGAGAAACATAAAATATTCAAAATAAAAATATGTACTTACCATGCAAGGAAAATAATGAAGAGCAAGAAGAACAAACTGCTGGCATTGTGTCTGCAATGATCTGCAGTTGACTTATGGTTTTTCCTTGATTATGGGTTTCTGTGAGCACAAAAGTAAATCATTAATGCCTACACCTAAGCAGTATGATTTATTTATTACTGTTAAGATGTTTTTTTACCTCCAAAGTCACTTTATAACACAATTTTAACAGTAAAACAGGTCATTTTCACGGTTGTTGACATCTTCAATCACTTCCATATGTTTTGCTATGATGCTTCACTTTTTCACCACCAGGTGTCAGTAACTAATAAAAACGACTGAAAATTTGTATTAATTTTTAAATAAATTATTAATTAAAATAAATCAATTCATTCCATAATTAATGTGCAAAAAAATTGTTTTTTTTTTTTTTTTAGTATTTTGGTAAATTCTCATCAACAGTCGATCCACACAGTATAAAAATTAAATTGTATAATTAATCTATATTTACAGTGTATATCAATAAATTATTTAAATAATTTATGTATAAATTATAAATATAATATAAAATATTATTATATTATAATTAATATGTTAAATTAATAATATTTAAAAAATAATAACAAATTAGTATATAGTTACAAGATCTTCTGGTAAATCATACCAGGCAATACCAGACAGTGGCTGGTATTGCCTGGTATGCCCTGGTTCGGCTTATCAGCATTTCATGATGGCTGGTAAGAACAGGTACGGCTTACCAGCACTGCTGGTTTAGTGCTTGTAAGAGTCTACCAGCCACCTTACCAGGTTCAACCAGACCGTAGAGATAGGGTACTCACACTCATGAAGTTTGGCCGGGGATGCATTTCTGATCTGCCTGCTTTGTCGAGATTCTCACGATGAATGCATACTCTCAATTATCCGTGGGGTGCAGGAATTTATAAATAATCCCCATAATCCTCACGATAAGGGTGTAGCCTGTGTAGATAGAGGTCACGAAGAGAACATGATCCTAAAACAAACATCACCGGTGTCATTGACAAGTTTGACATTCACATTCAAGATAAAATAATGATTTCTGTAAGCTAAATTCATTCTTGTTGATGCTAACACTTATATTATATATGATTTTTACCTTGAATCCTGGAAACTTGCTCTAATTCTGACGAAATCTGCATAAAATAGCTGCATCGTCGAGTGTTGTTTACGAAATGGCGTCTTCCTCCCTTCCCACTCCCCCCTTCCCACACTCGCCCAACCGTCATGCGCGCGATCGAGAGTTTAAATTTTAATTTATTATTTTCTTACGTAACTCTAACGTAAAAAGTACGTAACAATTACCATAAGATTACATTTAAGATCACAGTTACGTAACTGTAACGTAAAAAGCACGTAACAATTACTTTAACATTTTATTTAAGTTCAAAGTTACGTAACTGTAACGTAATATGAACGTAACTATAACGTGCTACACGTAAAAATCACGTATTACACGTAATTATCACGTAAAAACTACGTTATGATGATGTTGGAAACGAAAACATTTTCAGCCGGGACCCTTTAACTTTAACATTCCAAACACGAAGGCAGCAAGCTGCAAGCAAGCAGCAGAGCAGCCATGGACTCCGAGCAGAGCGGACATATTATAATGCTGTTGCTATAATATAATATTATTATAGCAAGGAATCAGGTAAACATTACAATTAATATAATTTTATAAATATACTCATTTTAACTTTTATGTATATACATAGTTTAATGCATTACAGTACAATTTATAACTGCATGCAAATTCATTTAAATTCAAACTTTAATTTTCTATTTGTCAATTTTACTATTAAAATTGATCATTATAAATATTATTAATAAAAATTACCCTGTAAAATTATAACATGGATAAATTAAATTTGATCTGATTCTCCATAATTATAAGTACTTACTATATTATACCTTTGAATGATTAATATATATAGTAATAATAAAATAGATAATGTAATCAAAGATGTATATTATGTATTTTAATTATCTTCTCTTATATGTTTTTAGTGGAGGAGCTGGAATGCATGCAGCAGCATCTAGCATATTCGAAAAAATAAAATCATCTGATGACCTGATGCTGCAAATTCCCATCCATGCAGAAAGAACTCTATAGCTGAAGGCCGGCCGGTCGCCATTATGGCAAAGTTTAGTTGCACGTGGAGAATAAATTGTAGGGGAAACAGGAAGTAGGCGGGAGGGGCGGAAATGGAGGAGGGGGCAGGGGACGCTACTATTGTGCAAACCAGTTGCAATTGAATTGCAAACCAATCCATACGAGTTTACCACGTGGCCAAGGCCCTGTAGTAAAAATGGTTGGAACACGTATGCACGTATGTAAACTGGTATGCACGTATGTAAACTCGTCTGTAACTATTCTGAAATAATGTGACGTCATCTGGTATGGATTTGTTTCAATTCCATACTTCGAACAAACCTTTTTCCATACCAGTTTTTGCCATAGCATTAACATAGGATTTCCATACCAGATTTATACGAGATGCATACCAGTTGCATACGTTTTCGTTTTACTTGAGAATAGAGGTTTTTAATAAAAAATTGTTAAATAATTTATTCATGGAATTAATTAAAATTGCAATATATCTTCGTAGCATGCTTTACACTCATTGCACTTTGCATGTTGTAAGGATTGTATCTATTATTCTTTTATGGCAATTAAACCCTTTGAATTTATTAAAGACTGGTGGTTCGGCTGCAAGACTTGTGGTTCGTGTGCTCGCTGCGAGGCCTCGGTGAGTGGTCTGGTCGCAACGGTGACAACTGAAGTTTTTTGGGCGTGAGCCTTTGACATGAGCCGCCGTTGATGCAGATCTTGGCAACCAAAAGCCGAATTCGTGCAAAGTCCGAAATATATAATGAGCACAACTAGTTTTGAGTATCGTCGAGTTATGAGAAGAACCCGAACAATCTAATATTTCAGCTCGATGCTCAAAAAAAACTTTGCTCAAGTCGAAATGATCAAAACCCGAAAAGACTTTCTTTTCAGCTTTTACTCATTTCCATTTGAACAAAACTAGTTCTGTGCATTTTTTACACTTATTTTAAAAGTATATAATATATATAAATATACCATAATTATTAATGACTTAATTGCTGTATGTTTATTTTATTTATAAATATCTTTTTACGGTTTTAGCTTATTGCTTATTGGTACGTTATGTAAATTGTTATGCTTTTTTTATGTTAACTATTATTTATTTATGATTATTATTGACTTTATTATATTTGCATGGTACTGTGGTTATGTAACTGTTACTGAATAAATAAGAATTTAAAGCATGAATCCTAATATTTTATTTATAATCATTTTCTTTCACATAATGGCAGTGTAAGCGGCATCGTCAAACTGAAACCAATTATTATAATTACTATAAGGGGTCATGCTTTGTATCACCTATGTAAATGATTAAACTTTATAAAGAATGAACTAATTAATCATGATTAAATAATTATGCATGTGTGAAATAGCTCTTGAAAAATTAAATATATTTTATTGGATTTTTTAAATACTTCTAGTTAATATTTTGACGGCTTATGTATTTTAATTACTGACTTATTAAGGGTAATATTAGTTTATTAGTTTCAAAACAATTTAACGAGCTGATTTTTTTTTTAATTAATTTTTTTAATTTTCAGCATAGGGCTTTCCCATGAAGAGACAAACTAAAAAATTAATTAAAAAAATCGGCTCGTTTAATTGTTTTGAAATTTTTTCTATGGCTTTTAGGCACTATAATATCTGTCTCTCAATTTTTTTTTTTGAAGTTTTGTGAATTTGCTAAGGTTTACATGTTTATAAAAGGGCAGTACGTCGAGCAGCTGTTCGGCGTTATCTCAACCTTAACTTAAAAATAAATTTAAAAAAATAAAAATTCGTCTTATATGCATTTGTATTGTGTTCATACACATGAACTATTAAGATATTAAAAAAAAAAAAATGCGTCTTAAAAGTGCACTTGTACGTACAATGGACAACATACATGAAAAAATTTATTGCAGAAATGAATAGAAGGTACCAAATTATGCTACTCTGAATTTTTTCAGATTTTTTTGAGTCCCATCCAGAACTATTTTTAAATAATTATTGAAAGTCCTGTGATTTCAGTTGGCACCCCTTAATCCTTAATAAAAAGGATAGAGACTGGATGCCTATTGACGCCTCCAGGGGGCGTGGCCGCACTTTCAATACTTATTTAAAAATAGTTCCGGGTCTCCAAAAAATCTGAAAAAAATCAAAGTAGCATAATTTGGTACCCTCTAATCATTTCTGCAATAAAAAATTTTCATGTATGTTGTCCATTCACAGTATAACAACAAAAAGTTGTCGTTCTGTTTAATTATGCCTTTTGTGAAGTGCGCCAACCTATATGGCTTATTTATTTTTTTATTTTTTTTTTACGCAAATCCAGAAATAAAATGCCTTGTTATGGTCTCCTTTTTCCGAAATGATCACTTTATATAGATGTCAAAGCTTGTATCGTCAAACAATATATATTAGCCAAAACAAGTCTATAATATTAAATTAATATTATTTTCTTTGTATATATAAATATCTTATCATATTTAGCCTGTTTATTATATAGCTGGTATTATAATGTTCAGTTCATTAACAATTTTTATTTTTGCAATTACGCATTTACGATGAATCGTTATAATAATAATAATAACAATTTTTATTCGAACATAAAGGTCGTACAAGACAACATTGATCACGTCAGAAACATAGCATACACTAAAACAACTATACAGCTAATGCAACATGAGTGCGCATTTGAAATTAATTAAAATTATATTTAAAATAACAGTGCTCGACATTAATTTAAATTAAAAATTAATTGTATGTATTAAGAGTATAACTTTAGTTTTTAACTTTTAAAAGTATCAATTGCATCACAATATTAATACAATTAATTACATGCATATCTTCGTGCTTAAAGGTATAATATAATACTGCTGTTAGCTCCATTCTGATTTGCAAAGAATTTGAATTAAAGGAACATAATTTTCATCATTACAAATCAGACAGGAGAGCCCCTCTTACCACGACAAGGTCATAGCAGCATATCAGAGGGGGGGGGGGGGGGATGGGATGGGGGGGATGGGATGGGTGGAGGAATTTTAAAGGAATCATTGATGATAGAGTTATCTTTACAGCATAGATCACGTAAATTCTTACATATTACAGGTAACTATATAATATTACTTAAAATTCACATACATTGTAAAAAAAAAAATAATAACAATAATAATAGGACACGAATATCGTATAAATTATTATTTATGCGTTTTAAATTTTAATAATGGATATATATATATATATAACATATTAATATTTAATAAGAAATTAAACAAACAATGTTTCAAAAAAAATTATAATCATACTATACTATACAATTCGTTCTTATTAGCACCATATATGAATTCTTGCTGCACATAATATCAACGACTATATACTGGAGGACGGCCTATAGGACAACTTATGAAGAACCTCGATACTCGACATTTCTCGCCAACCTTCGGGGAACTTCGCTAAATGAGCCACGTGCTCGGGCGGTTTCTTTGAAGACGTCAAAGATTTGACAGCTTGACAGATTTGACAGATGGCTAATAAAGCGGCACCTTTGACCGCGGTATCTTTGTAGCTGACTCTATAGGCCAATCAAATGCGCTACAAAAGTCAACGTCGTGACGTCACTGGGTTAAGGAAATGTCAGCCGGTTGGCGGCAAAAAAGTTAGGCCGTCCTCTTAGTAAATAGTTCTTGACATAATATAATTATATTATATGGTTCACAAAACACGTTGAAGGTCCAAATCTATGTAAGTTCACTGTCTTATTTAGTTTAGAACGAGACTTAAGATGCAGATAAAATTTGTTGTCTTTTTCATCGGTTATTATTATTACTATTTTTTTTTCACCATAAAAATATTTTATGTTGTTTATAGCTTAGTATTCTGTTTTAATTAATAAAACTTTTCAATTTTTTTTAACACATTATCAATAATTTCATTACCTAAATAATCGGGTAAAAAAGCCATAGACTTCCCTACTATAAATATAAAACAATAATAACAATAATGACATAATAATAAATAATTCCACATTAACTAATTACAACAAAAGTGGTATTCAATTTCAGACAGAAATTAAACAATTCAACATACACTTTCACTACGCGTCGTTCACATCAACTGGAAGTTCATTCATTAAGCTATCTCTACCTGGAATGAAATAGTAACGTGTACCAGGCACCTGGAGAATTCCAGAAAAATGTTCACCGCTTCTATAGACTCTTACGTAATTATTATTGTAATTATATCCAGCAATAATTACATGATTGTTGTGAATGAGAGGTGGTTGATTTCTATGTAAGAAATCATGTTGAAAATCGGAATCAAGGGCAGCAGCAGTACAATTTCTGCCATATGTGAATTGCTGTGTCACGTTGTTTTTGAAGTTGTTGTAGATAATAATTTTTCTTTTCATTGCGACTGCTGTTGCTAGTTCTACTAGGGTATCTGCATAGTGGAAGTTGGCAAGAAGAGTTGGGTAACGTCTTTTTGCTGATGAATAGAGATCTGCACTGCATCCCACACTAATAAGCAACATCCGAATTGAGTTTTGGTGGTCAGCTTGAAGTAGAAGGGAATTTCCAAAATATTGTTGATATTTTAGAATTATATACATAGTGGCTACTCGAAGAATGGAAACATACTTATCCACACCATAAATATTCCATGAGCACGATCCATAAAAACAGTCACCACCTCCAAGAGTGTTCATCACTTTATAGTGATCTAAAAAGCAAGGATAAATTTGTTCATCATAATTATCGCAAACACGATTCTTTAGCAGAGTGTCATCATAGACAGCAAGAGGTTGTCTTCTTAGAGAAAGAAGCATATTTTGTACTCTATTATCATTAATATCAAAAACATTTTGAATGAATTCCAGGTCTCGATAACAGTCCACTCTCATAAGGTAGTCAAGTATGTTTTTAGCAGCCCTTTCGTTCAAATCTTCTGGTGTTATTCTAGGGACTGTGGGAAATTGAACTTGTAATGTCAGGCGAGGTGCGGGGGATGGGACGGTCGTGCGAGGCGCGCGAGGTGCGACGGTCGTGTGAGGTGCGACGGTCGTGCGAGGTGAGACGGTCGGTCGAGGTGCGACGGTCGGGCGAGGTGCGACGGTCGGTCGGGGTGCGACGGTCGGTCGAGGTGCGACGGTCGGGCGAGGTGCGACGGTCGGTCGAGGTGCGACGGTCGGTCGAGGTGCGACGGTCGGTCGAGTTGCGACGGTCGGTCGAGGTGCGACGGTCGGTCGAGGTGCGACGGTCGGGCGAGGTGCGGGGGGCGGGGCAGTCGTGCGAGGCGCGCGAGCTCGGACATTTCTGCGAGTCGCGGGACCAGGGACAATAATGCGAGTCACGGGGACAGATGCAGTAGAGGAGAGACCAGAAGTCGCAGGGAGATCAGAAGATGGTGATGTACTCTCGATTTCGGGTAGCCTCAGTCCATCCTTGCAGGGACCACTATACACTTTATTGGCACTTGCAAAAAAAGTTGCTACCTTACATCCTGGATTCTTTATTATTCTCCTCTTCTTGGGGTTTTCTAGATCAAAAGGGACTTTGAAGAAGTACTGTCTGTACATAAACTCCGAGATGTAAAAGTCCAAACCGTCTTCCCGGTTGCACTTAACTGCATCTCTTAGAGCTCTCCAATTACGCTCTTGCGTGTTCGTATGAATATATCGATATCTTGGATGCACAAAATTGTATTTGTGGATCACAACACCATGGCTTGCGAACCCCAACTCTTTATCAATTCCTCTGTAAGGTTTGAAACCATCCGTATATATTGTTGTGCCCTCCTCGACGTGAGCTGCTATTATTTTAAATAACGTTGCACGTCTCCGATTTGGTACTCGTACGAGGAACATTTCCCTTGTCTCTCGGCATATTCCACCTAATATCCAAAAATGCTCGGATACTAGCACTCTTCCTACATGGTACTTACAAACTGCAAGATGCGCTTCATCCAGCTCGACGATATATCCAAGACCCCCGATTTTTTTATCACTTGAAATATTTGAGATAATTATTTCACATATTGCTCTAAATTTATAGTACCAGTGTATGGCAGTTTTCTCCTCTACATTGCACTCGGTTGCAGCTTGACCAACTGGTTTTGCCTCTACAAAGAAATAAAGTAACTGTACAATTCTGCCATAAGGAATACGTGCGTGTTCAAATAAAGTATTTTCCAAAGGTGACACTTGATGTTGACAACGCCTATTGTGTCTGCGATCAATCACATTGCATCTAAAAATGTAGCCACACCCATTATTTGCTGAAGTGTATCCCATTTTTATATTTCCACATTTTGTACAACCTGGACCATCATCTCTACCAGGAATAAGTCCACATACCACGAGAGCTGTTACAAGAATATCTTTTTTATCTTCGTCAAGTGGGAAATAAGTTAGAACATTTGAAGAACGAAGGTTTGGGGATATTGCTTCCCAACTTGCCTTATCAACAATATAATTCATATTGTAATTATTATTGATGTTAAATGTTAATGATTAACTAAGAAATTAAGTATTAATGTAAAGGAAATGAAAACTAATGATATTTTACAAGTTAAAATTATTTAAATCCTTACTTACAAATTAATTTATATATATATATAAATATATATATATATATAACATTATATTGCATTAATTTGAAAGTTATAATATATCTTGCTCAATTTAAAAATAAGAAGTAATCACCAGAAAATAAGCTTACAGGTTGATACACAATATTTTACAATTCGTTTTGCATAAATTAAAACCTCTATTTAATGATCCCAATTAACAAACTACATGCAATTTATATGTAACAAGTGAGAACTAAATTAAGTAAGAAAAAATAATTAGGTCTTATTTGTTTCTTACAAAAAGTTCCGATTGTGAGATAATTATTACAATGTAGCATAATTATAATAGTAACACATTTTATAGACTATAATAAAACACACTGAAAAAGAACTAGCCTTCTTGAAAGCAATAATATTGAAATTATGGATATACGTGCTATGTACAGATGAATCGTATATGTATTAATTGTGTTATATTTTTATTTTGAGAGGGCAATATTAATTTATATGTTAAAAAAATGTCACCTTCTGTTTATGCATGTTATTTGACGCCCTGGCCTTCATGTAATATATATCTTTTACACTTTGGGTCATAATTGAATAGCATATTATATGTGGTGAAGTTTTCGACAATGTTGTACTATGTAATGATAATTATATTTTAGGTTCCTCTGCAACAGTTTTATCTTCATGAAATGTTGCACTCATAGTTCTATAAGTACGTGCTTCAATATAATTCATTACATTGTAAAACCACTGCTTGCACAAGTACAGCATATATATATATATATATATATATATATATATATATATATATATATATATATATATATATATATATATATATATATATATATATATATATATATATATATATATTTATATTACATTGTATACATTTTATATTACTACTATACCTCAGACGAAATTCACCAGTAAATTAATACATAGTCTGTTAATTTACTGCTGCAATGAAGTCCTTTTTCAGAAAACTATTTTTTATTTTAAATAATTAAATAAAGATATTATATTACTATAAATTATTTACAATTTAATATAACAAAATTTCATGTTCCTCTTTTCTTTATATACGATTAAAATTTAATACTGGAAAAAGTTTTAAATTTTAGCTGTGTTGACGAAAATTATTCATCAAACTTGAATATCGTGTCTCTTTTTTTTTATATAGTACTCTATTTCTGGTATATGAAATAAAAAGAAACAAAAAAAAAATACTATAGGAGTGCAATTTAGTGAAATATGCATAACTTTATATATTTCAGTTTCAACTTGGCTGATTTTAAAACATATAAATTTAATATGCTTAATTCGTAATGCATAATTTTAATTTCAATGCAATGCATTTAATTGTTTTTTGTTTGTATTTCTTTCAATTAATGGATGTAATGATGTAGTACGGTCTACCATTGCCATATCATTTTGACTCGAACAGAAAATAAAAACTTCTATTTTATATCAATGTTATAAGTGCAAACTATATATATTATGGTGGAGATAATGTCGGTCAGCTGTTTTTTTTTAGCTCCATTTGATTAACATGTAAACCTTAGCAAATTCACAAAAATTCCGAAATTTTTTTGAAAGGCAGATATTAGTGCCTAAAAGCCTTAGAAAAAATTTCAAAACAATTCAACGAGCTGATTTTTTTTAATTAATTTTTTTAATTTTCAGCATAGGGCTTTCCCATGGAGGGACAAACTAAAAAATTAATTAAAAAAATCGGCTCGTTTAATTGTTTTGATTTTTTTTTATGGCTTTTAGGCACTAATATCTGCCTCTCAAAAAATTTTCAGAATTTTTGTGAATTTGCTAAGGTTTACATGTTAATCAAATGGAGCTAAAAAAAACAGCTGACTGACGTTATCTCTACCTTATATGCTTTTCGTAAATTTTGCTTTGGTACTTTTGGTAGCTCAATTGAAAGTCAGTAAATAATAATATGTATTAATGTCAACATTGAAAAACCTTGCTAATTGCTGTACGTCCGATGATAAACCTAAATTATTAATTTTTATTTGCAGTTATTAATTGCAAAAATAAAAGATAATTCGTCACTCGTCCGCCAGTAATGAGTTATCTGCCATTTATGGCGAGGACAACAATGAATAAGAAATGTTACAGCTCATAATATATGCGCTCAACTGAAATATCAACGAAATCGTGGTGGGCAGATAGCTCATTGTTTCGGACGAGGGACGAAATGTTATTAATATGAATAGAAAAAAAAATCATATGATTAATTTTTTGATTAATTAATTTGAATATGACTATAACATGTAGCTATATACCACAGATCTCACGATACTCTCTTCATAACATTGTATAATTATATTATGTATAATATAATGATTAAATAAAATTATCATATTTTGCCTCTTTAATTAAAAAATAATAATTAAGGTGCACCCATCTGCAATCCTTAACAGCAATATTAAAATTATTTGAAATTTCATGAAGAACTAAGATGAAGTATATACAGCAATTCAAAATTAAACGCTCTCTTTATATTAATACGATATAGATATTACGATATTTTATTAATATTTTTATTGCTACAATTAAAAACTTAATTTTAAATATAGTCAATCGTGCATGGGAGCATAAATATTATTATTACAATATATTTCGGAGTTTTTGGACTCTCACAAAAGATGTAACTAATGAAAACACAATTGTATATTATATATATAATATTATATTTTGTATAAACATGTGGACACTAAGAGTGTAGCCAATCATAAAAGTGTTTCTGAAATCTGTGCGGTAAAGATACTCGGGTAAAGAATTTTATGATTTTTTCACATGCACACAATTCTGTATCTGCCATGTATATGTAATGCTGTAACTCAGATAAATTTTAATTTGACATTGCAGAAGAAATTTAAATAACACAAAAGCTATTGAAAATTCCAATTTCGAAAATTTATTCATCTCCTAATAGACATGCCAATGAAAATGCAGATAACTGAAATATTCATTTGAAGTAATCTTCCACTATAATGTTCCGTGCCAGTAAATACACCTTTAACTTCTTGTTAAAATTCACAATATTGCATATATAGTTCACAATATCAATATGGCAATCTATTTATAATTATAAGCATACTAATTAATTTGTTGAGGTAATTAAAATTTTAATCAATGGCAACAAAGATATTTTTTTGGCTTGTAAAATACTGCACATTTTACACGTGCAATGTTAGTGTGTGCTATTTTTTTTACATGATAATAAGGTGGTGGATATATTTATGTACTATTATGTATCCTCTCTCTAAATGTGGTTAGAAGGCCTTTATGCAGTAGCACTATATAGGATGTAATATACGTAGTATATGTTATATTAATATGCATTTGACAAATACATATTATAATCATCCCTTAAGAAAAATCCATCATTTTAGCATAGTAAAATTGCAATATTGCATGCAACATTAATGACAATTTGGTGCAATTAAACCACAATATTATTACACTATATAAACTTGGACACTATTTCACAATTTATTAAATTGTAATAAATTACCATTAATTGTGAGAATTAAATATGGAAATTTATCATTTAATTAATCTTCATTTTATGGTAGATTATAAATTGTGCCATACTTATAGTGCGGTCAATAAAATTATAATAATATTATGCATATCGATAATTTCTAGCATCATAATTAAAAAATGTGTGGATTGTTCAATTTGTGCATGCCTCATCACACTATAATATACGAAAGATATCAATAACATTATAATTTAACGGCAAACTGCTCTTGACAGAGGGCTTACTCCTGTACCTATTATAACAGTGTTAGTGCATTATGAGCTTTATAATATGAGAAAACTTGCGAGTTATCGTGCCATGTGACATATTAAAAAGAAAAAATAACATAAAAAATTTATTATATATAAAAAAAGAAATTTCAATTGTCTATCTAGCCATTTATATTAAGAGATGTGGGCACATGCTGAATTGATTTATAATTTATTATTGTTTTATGCTGACGAGTCTGAGATGGAGTCTGGCGTGGATTCAAAAAACAAAAATAGGGTCAATGATGCTTTTCGGGGGTTGGGAGCGACCCCAAGCCACCCCTGGATCCGCGCCTCCACGCCTGGCTGGCGTATTATTTAGCAGACGATAGTATATATTTAAGTACTTAAATTTCATGTACAGTATATAAACAATTAAAAAATAAACAATTCTTTATATAGCTTTGTATTTGTTGTGTGTGTTATAGGATTAGGATCTATGTCTAAAATAAAATTCATTTTCTGCATGTGGAATTTTATAGAAAATAATGTGCAAAATGTGTAGTCCCTCATAATGTGACATTTTGTAAAACACTCTAGTTTAATAAGTAAGTGTAGCAAATATTTGCCTGTATCTAAGGAATCATTACATGCATGTAAAATATTGTGTCATCTTTTGCCACAAAATTAAATGTATCAATGTTATTCCCCGAACACGAGTTTTCTAAAATCTTGGGGTTTATTGTGTACAAATATTTGGTAGTATATAATGTTAAAATATAGGTGTGTGTTTCTTTCAATAAAAAAAAAAATTAAAAATATATCTAATTTTATTAAACAACATGCAGCACAAAAAAATAAACATATTATTAGTAAAGTAAATTATTTTAACAGTAAGAAAATAATAAAGTTATTCAGTAACTATTATCTCAATTGATTGATTTCATATAAAAATAATATTTGTTATTAAAATTTATTACATTAAATATCATTAAATAATAAATATATCTTTAAAAGTCCACATGATAATCAAATAAATAACTACTTGAAATATATATGTAATTTATGTTCATCAACATGCTAAGTAATAAAGTAATGTACTGCTATAGTATATAATATAATATAATATAATATAATATAATATAATATAATATAATATAATATAATATAATATAATATAATATAATATAATATAATATAATATAATATAATATAATATAATATAATGTAATGTAATGTAATGTAATGTAATGTAATGTAATGTAATGTAATGTAATGTAATGTAATGTAATGTAATGTAATGTAATGTAATGTAATGTAATGTAATGTAATGTAATGTAATGTAATGTAATATAATATAATATAATATAATATAATATAATATAATATAATATAATATAATATAATATAATATAATATAATATAATATAATATAATATAATATAATATAATATAATATAATATAATATAATATAATATAATATAATATAATATAATATAATATAATATAATATAATATAATATAATATAATATAATATAATATAATATATAATATTATATTATATTATATTATATATATATATATATAAAATAATTTCATATAGTAATTCTGTTTTCATGCATGCAAAATTAATAAACATTGGTAATAGCATTTATGAGAGTTATGTCTGACATAGAAATTACTTATTCATTAAAACTCAATAATTCATAAAATAATTTCCATTATAAAAAAAATATCATGCACAATGATGCTCGATCACCAACTTGACAGTGCTAATTGATAAATTGCAATCATAAATTGCCTGATATAAATATATGTATCTAACGTGAACAAGTTTATGCATCATGGTATATTTTTGTAGTGTTGTTTAAAGTAGAGTGAGCGATTGCATTTTTTTAATATTTTATTTTCTAAAAATAGTTTAAGGTACCCTCTATTGAGAAATGAAAACCAAAAAATTCCATCTCAAATAGTTTCACCACAAAAAATTACCAAAGTTGGTGTTTCGGAGGCCTTTAACGTGCAGCCTTATGGAACATAAAACCGCGTTTTACTGCAACATTTTCTGAACTATGCTACCATTTAAAAAATACCTACGTAATCTATGATAAATTCTTTAATGGATTTTTAAATAAAAAAATTTTTTTACGGAGCCGTTTTTTCGGAAAAAAATCTTTAAGTTTTTGCGGGTTAATTCCCATAAGGATTTTCATGATTTTTTTCCAAGAAAACGACCCCGTAAAAAAATTTTTTTATTTGAAAATTCATTAAAGAATTCATCATAGATTACGTAAGTATTTTTTAAATGGTACATAGTTCAGAAAAAGTTGGAGTAAAACGCGGTTTTATGTTCCATAAGGCTGCACGTTAAAGGCCTCCGAAACACCAACTTTGGGAATTTTTTGTGGTGAAACTATTTGAGATGGAATTTTTTGGTTTTCATTTCTCAATAGAGGGCAGCTTAAACTATTTTTAAAAAATAAAATATTAAAAAAAATGAACTCGCTCACTCTACTTTAATTGTTTTACGAATTATTGCTCCTTGATGTTTTTCAACTTAAGGTACAGATAATACGGATAATCTGACCCAATGCTAAAAAAATCCATGAAAATTATGAAAAAAAAATTAAATGTTCTCCTCTACGTCCCCTATACAGTAAAATATCAGGTATACAAAAACGAGCTATATAGACTAGTTTTCTAGTAAATAAATTTAACATTGAGAAATGGAACTTCCATGTAAAATTAGTCAACTTTAAAAATTAATAACTCGAAAACTAGATCGTTTTTATATACCTGATATTTTACCTACTGATAGGGGATGAACATTTTAATTTTTTTTTCATAATTTTCATGAAAGGGATTTTTTTAGCATTGGGCCAGCTGATCCGTATTATCTCTACCTTAATAATCTCTAAAATTAATAACATATATTTTTTCATTGAGAACGAAGAGAATTTCCGTTCATGCGGACATTATAATAAGTTATAATATGTATAAGTCCTGATTCAATGCAGAGAGAGAGAGAAAAAAAAAAGATAAACACATTAATTTTTTTATGCCCTTTTCAAACAAAATTATGACAATTACTATATATATATATATATATAATGGAGTGTGGACCTCAATTTTTTTATTGCAAAAATAGATAGAGCGTGCAAAATTATGCCACCCTGAATTTGTTCAAATTTTTTAGAGCCCGGGAACTATTTTTAAAAAAATATTGAAAGTCCTTTTTGTGACGTCACGCGGCGGCAAGTCCTATCTTTTTCTTAAGGAACGGCGCCTCGTGACGTCACAAAAATAACTTTCAATAATTTCTTAATAATATATTTACCGGGCTCTATAAAATCTGAAAAAAATCAGGATAGCACAATTTTGCACCTTCTATCCATTTCTGCAATAAAAAAAATTGAGGTCGATAATCTACTAATTATCGCTTTCATAATGCTTTCAATAATTAAAATAATATATTATCTAATAAAGTTTGTTTATTTATTTAAATAAATAATTTATTTATTTATTTATTCCACCTATGTAAATTAATACATAATATATATTATATATGCATTATTTTATTGTAAAAAAAATTAAAAGAATAATAAAACAAACAAAAGAAAGTAAAAATAAAAATGGACAAAATATGCATGTTTGAAAATTTTTAGGGTGAGGACCAATACTGTAGCACCAAAGGGGCACCATGACACAAAAGTGGCATTGATCCATAAAATATACATATATATTTTAAGGTTATAGAGGCCTAGTCATACAAAATATTATTACATGTTCAATAGATGTCTCTTTAAACAAAAAGAGAAAGAAGAAGGTGGCTGTAATTTAACATCGGCAGGTAAGTTATTCCACTGACAATGAGTGCATGGTGCAACGGTATACAAACTATACAAAGCCGTTTCGATTCGATAAAGTAAAGTCCGTACTTTGTGGGAGGGATAATTCTAGCCACACCAAATTGCGTCCACGAATTTCACGACCACTCACAACAATATATAATGAATACTTACATCCATCTCGTTATTTTAGAGATTTTACGTAAATTGATTAAAAAAATAGAACCCCAAAAATTGCATATAATTAAAACTAACGATCAAACATTTTAAATTGCAACTTATTTTTGCAAAAAAAAAAAATAATAACAATAAATAAATAAAATAAGTAAAAGTAAGTATTAAGCTCAAAACCCGAAATAATCAATTATTTCGAGTTTTGAGCATATATAACTACCTCAAATCGAATTGAGCAAAAACCGACGGAGACTTTTTTAAATCGTGTTTTGCGCGTTTTCATTTGAGCAAAACTAGTTCTGCGCATCAATTAAGCATTTTTCAAAGACATTAATTTATTTAGGACTTTTTAATTTGAGGATCAGAAGATCTCTATGCAGGCATGGACATATGGAGCTGTCCCTAAATAAGTACTAAAATATTTCCAGGGCTAAAATTCAGAGTTATTTAAAGTTTTGCAAAGAATGCCCTGACTGCCAATATAAATATTTTTTTAAATACAGGGTGTCCCAAAGATCTTTAGGTTTTTCAAACCCAAATTACGAACAAACAAACAAAATTAATACTGACTTCATATACATCAAATTAAAGCTCTGAATTTAACATTTTCAAAAATGTCAACAGAAAAAAAAATTAGAATGGTGATTTTTTTTTACCCGTTAGAAAGCAAAATGAGCACTTTTTTTTCAAAATCACGACTGCACCTGCACTTAAAAATTGTTCACTTCAATTCTCATGCTTGATAATTTTTTTTTTCAAAGAAAATGCAACAATGCTTCTCTAAATGGGCACCATTGGTGGCTCAGCAAACATTCAGTCCCCCCAAAAGCTCACGCCACACATTGCGCAACATGACAGGCATGGTGGACTGGATCGTGGTGGTGATGCGCTGCTTTAGCTCCAGCACGTCTCACACTGGAATTGTGAATACGGTGCCTTCCACTGCAAGTTCCTTCCACCTTCCACATGATAGCCCCGTAGGAAGAATTCTGAAGGAGTACAGTGAGGGGACCTGGGGACCCATGGTGTGGAGTCTTAAAAGCCTATACAGAGGCCTTGGCCCCAAAGCGACGCAAGAAACAGTGCAAAAAGCTCCCATTTTGGCCATTTTGCCTTCTGACAGGTAAAAACTAAAAATCACTTTTCAGATTTTTTTTTCTGTTCACATTTTTGAAAATGTTAAATTCAGAGCTTTAATTTTATGTATAAAAAGTGAACATTAAAACACGCCAAACGGTGGTTATTTAGCTTTGAAAAATCTAAAGAAAACGTGAGTTCAAATCTCTATGTATTTTACTTATTAACTTTATAGGCTTAACAACTTATAGGCCTTTACCTTAATTTTTTTCCAGCAGACGAGTCGATTCCAGCTGGCAGTCTTTGCAAAACTTTAAATAACTCTGAATTGTAGCCTAATTTAGAAATATTGACTATATATTTCATTGCATTAATTAATTTAAAAATATAGTGCCATGTCCATATAAGCTTAATAAAAGCCAATTTTAATTCTTTTAAATATGATACAGGCGCGGATCCAGGGGGGGGGGGCTGGGGGAGCTGCCCCGAAATTTTGGATTTAACATGGGCAATATAGGCATTTTCCGGCCCCACTCCAAATTTTTTTCTGGATCCGCGCCTGATATGATATATAATATATATATATATATATATATATATATATATATATATATATATATATATATATATATATATATATATATATTTGCTAGTGTGTGAGTTATTATATATTATATATAAACTTATATTAAAGTAAAATTATATATACTAATTGAAGATGTAATTATAAATTAAAGTTTAAACTTTTCCGGTCTGGTGTATGGGGCATGAAAGTCCCAAGATTTGAAACTAAGTTATAATACTTATAATTGAGATATATATATATCTTGATGACATGGAGAAATCCGAGAAATTAATTTATCCATGCTTGAAAAACTCAACGAAATTTCCCAATGCCTTGACTTAATTCTACAGTTTAAACACTGGTGCGAAAGAGATTTATTACATCGAGTTCATAATTTGTCCGCTAGAGACCACAAGCGGTCAGAAAAAAAAATCCCGCTTCGAAGCTTGAAACACAAATAAAATTAAATAGCCAAAAAAATATTCAACAAAATTTCTTCGATGTATATATTATATGTATTTATGATTCCAGTTATATGTACTTTTACCTTCACATTAAAGTCATTAAAATCTGTAAAATTTAACTTTTGGTTTTGTCAAATTTACATTTTTTTTTTAAATTTTATTAAAAAAAGCTGGCTGGGATTGATCGAATAACGTACGTGCATTATATATATATATATATATATATATATATATATATATATATATTTATATATATATATATATATATATATATATATATATATATATATATCTGTGTGTGTGTGTGTTGTGTGCAATGTGTTCAAGAGATTCCAGAACAGAGAAAAGTTTTAAAACTTAATTAGCGAGTTTTTCAGTTTTTATGATTATAATCTAAGGTATACTCTTACATATAGTGAAATAAAATTCAGTCTTATATGAGCAGTTTCTTACATTATTATATTAATTTTATAATTAATATATTCAAATGGTTGAATTAAAATTGCTGCAACTATAACAACAAAAATATGAGAAATTTATTATAAATGGAAATTTCATGTTTACATTTTTGGTAGCACGGGGATATGCCCGAAGCCGAATAAAATAATACAAGAAACTGTACAGACTGCATGGATTTTATTTCATCAAAACATCGATCTATATCGGTTTGTAAGAATATGGTCATCCTCAATTAGATAAATTAAAGGAAGTAAAAATATATTTTTTTTATTCTTAATTAATATTTTTTTAAATACGTACACTAATTACAAAATGAATACCTAACAGACTCAATTTCTTGGTGTAACAATGATTCCATAAGAATACTATGATGTCGTCACTCGTCACTTGACAATTGCAATGCATTAAAATCATGCTAGGACGAGTTTTATTACATTTTAAATTTGTTATAAATGATATATATTATATGAAAAATAAATTGAAATTCATATTATATATATATATATATATATATATATATATTAAGGAACTCTATCAATACAGACTCAGTTTTATTTTGTAGATATGTTGTAATAATAATAATAAAAGACGAAACATGCAAATTGAAGTGAATTTAAAGCATGCTCCAAGGAGTTATTACAATTTCAATGAGTTACATAACCAATAAAATATCATAAAATAATTTGTTGGAATCTAGCTCGTGCATTACAGACTAAATTTAATTTTGCAAAAATTTTGTTATAAGATCCGTACAAACTGCAATGAGTTTGAAGCATGCTATAAAAGAGTTATTGCAATTTGAATTAATTCCTTCTATGAATTAAATTAACAATTTTTTTATTAAGAAAAGATATTAATCATCGCAGACCTCAATTTTATTTTGCTATCATGTTGCCATAAAAGAATAAGAAAAGCAAATCTTGCAAATTGCAATGACTTTAAAGTATATATATGCTAAAAAGAGTTACTGCAATTTGAATCAATTACTTCTATAAATTAATTAACAATTCTTTAGTAAGAAAAAATATTATTGCAGACTCAATTTTATTTTGTAATTACGTTGCCATATAAATAAGAGACTCAACGTTAAAAAAAACAAGGAGTTTGAAGCATGCTGATAAGAGTTGTTGCAATTCGAATTAATTCCATCTTAAATTTAATTAAAATTTTTTTATTAAGAAACAAGTTTATTGCAGACTCAATTTTATTTTGTTATAATGTTGCCATAAGAATGAGACACGCAATTAACTTACAAAATGCATTGAAATTAAAGTATGCTACAAAGAGTTATTGCAATTTGAATAATTTTATTAATAAATGAATTCACAATTTTTTATTATATAATAGGCAACCAGGTTATTGCAGACTCAATTTTATTTTTTTAAATATGTTGGAATAAGAATGAGAGACTTAACTCGCAAAATGCTATGAATTTGAAGCATGCTAAAAAGAGTTATTGCAATTCGAATTAATTCCATCTATAAATTAATTTATCACAATTTTTTGTTAAAAAAAATATTATTGCAGACCCAATTTAGTTTTGTAATTAAGTTGTCATAAGAATAAGAGACTTAACTTTAAAATTTCAATGAGTTTTAAGCATGCTAGCTAAGAGTTGTTGCAATTCAAATTAATTCCATCTTTAATTACATTAGATTTTTATTTATTAAGAAACAAGTTTATTGCAGAATTAATTTTAGTTTGTAGTTATGTTGCCATAAGAATGAGAGACGCAATTTAAAAAATACACTGAAATTGAAGCATGCTACAAAGAGTTCTTGCAATTTGAATAATTTTATTAATAACTTTTAATTTTTTGTGAATAATTTTTAATTTTTTATGAATAAATTTTAATTATAATTGACAATTTTCAATTTGGCAACCAGCTAGATTATACTACAGACTCAATTTTATTATGATATCATGTTGCCATAAGTATAATAGATTTAACATGCAAATTGCATTGCATTATTACATTGAAAGCTTGCTATGAAGAGTTATAATATTAGTGTTATTACAATTTGAAATAATTTCATTAGCAAGAAGTAAATAAACAATTTTTTATTTGAAAACCACATTATTGCAGACCTTACTTTAGTTTGTAGTTATATATTGTAATAAGAATGAGAGACGCAACTTACAAAATGCAATGAAATTGAAGCATGCTACGAAGAGTTATTGCAATTTAAATAATTTTATCAATAAATTTTAATTAATTGACAATTTTTCACTAGGCAACCAGATTATTGCAGACTCAATTTTATTTTGTTACCATGTTGCCATAAGTGAAATAGATTTAACTTGCAAATTGCATTGAATTTAAAGCATGCTAAGAAGTCGAGTTATAACAAATTGAAATAATTCCGCATGATTAAGTTAATA
This sequence comes from Siphlonurus alternatus, assembly GCA_949825025.1. Classification (NCBI taxonomy): domain Eukaryota; kingdom Metazoa; phylum Arthropoda; class Insecta; order Ephemeroptera; family Siphlonuridae; genus Siphlonurus; species Siphlonurus alternatus. The sequence continues at coordinate 860,804 of OX463778.1, forward strand.
AACATTTTTTTATTATAGGTTATAACCAGATTATTGCAGACTTATTTTTTGTTTGTAGTTATATTGTCATAAGAATATATAAGAGCCGCAACTTACAAAATTCAATGAAATTAAAGCATGCTACGAAGATTTATTGCAATTTGAATAATTTTATGAATAACTTTTAATTTTTTATGAATAAATTTTAATTAATTGACAATTTTTTATTTGGCAACCAGATTATATAACAGACTCAATTTTATTTTGATATCATATGTTGCCATAAGTATAATAGATTTAACATGCAAATTGCATTGAATGCATGCCAAGAAGAGTTAATTATTTCAATTTTAAACAATTCCATGAATAAATTAATACACAATTTTTTATTAGCAAACCAGATTATTGCAGACTTAATTTTAGTTTGTAGTTATGTTACCATAAAATGAGAGACGCAACATACATAAAATGCTTTGAATTTGAGGCATGCTATGAAGAGTTATTGCAATTTGAATAATTTCGGCAATAAATTAATTGACAATTTTTTATTAAGCATATTGCAACAAGATTACTGCAGACTCATTTTTATTTTGTTATGTTGCCATAAGAATAATTAAATAAGAGACACAACTTGCAAATTGAAATGAATTTAAAACATGTGACGAAGAGTTATTAAAAAAATTGTAATTTAATTATATAAATAAATTTACTAACAAAATTTTTTAATAAAAAAATCAATATTAAAAGACCAAATTTTACCTTGCCATTATATACGTTAATTGCAATTTATGCAATTTTTTTAAATATATAAGAATATATTTTAATTTGAAAGAAATCAATTTATATAAATATAGGTTAAGCATGTTAAATAGACATATATATCATATATAGGAGTGCTTCCAATTCCCTCATAATCTAAGATATCCATTACCTCCAGAGGACCTGCTTAATATAAATATGTTTGGAAATTGAACCATGCAGTTTTTTATATTTTTTTCTTTTTTTTTTTTTTTTTTTTTGCAAGGATACACCCCTAAGAGCTTACAGCTCGCGGCGGGGTACTGGGTAGGGATAAGGTAGGGAACGGATAGTGGCCACGGCCTGCATGCTTACGCGTCCCAGCATTTGCTGAGGTGTGAGACTGAGGGAACCGTGGAAAACCTCAGTCAGGACGGACACCTCTACTTTTTCTCAATGGACCAAAGCGATGTCCAAAGCCTGGGGAACCACTAAATTCCACATACATGAATATCATATATATATATATATATATATGACTGCGTAAAGAAGTACTAATAAAAGGTGTATTTATTGTAATAATTTATAATTTTGTGTACGATGTATTATGTGAGTTAAATGTCACTCGACCATATAATATATATAATATACTGTGTGTGATAGAAATTAATTCAATATTTTATATGCTCAACATTGCATATATATTATAAAGTTAACACTATTGTATATTATATATACATATATTGTTTTAAAAAATTGTTCCAGGAAACCCACGATATACTCGATTAAGGTCCCTCATCTACTTAATGTAGAGGGACCTTGATACTCGATCGTTTTTTCTTTTAATTTTACATGATTGTTTAATAGTTAATGATAAATTTCCAGAATATTTCAAAAAAGATTTAGTAAAAAATAGTGAATTGCATTCCTACAATACAAGAGGCTGTAATAACTATTTTAGAAATTCTGTAATGGAACAAGTACTGAATAAAAATCCATTTATATTATAATTGTGGGAAGTCTTTATTTAATAAATTACCTGATGATATTAAGAATTGTGAAAATAAAAAACAATTTAAAAGATATTGTATACAGTTTGTAAAAGACAAGTTTCCTTATAGCAGGTAAATTATAATAATAAAAAAAAATTATATATATATATATTAATTAGACTGTATGTAATAGGGAATATAATTTAGTCGATTTATTTGATGGTCTAATTATAATTATAATTTTTAATTTGTATTTAGTTAATTTTACTGTAGGCATATATGTAATATGAAATTATCTAATATGATCGATATACATTTAATGTGTGCATTTATTATTGATTAATGGAAAATCAATAATAACAATTTCATTAATAAATTAATTATCATGTTATTTTATTTATGTCAACAATATATATTATATATATATATATATATATATATTAATATGCCAAAAGGTTATTTTAAAGTTATATATGTCAATTTGTATATGTAATCTGTTTTATAATCTTATATTTTTATAATAATATCTATATAGCGCAAGCTATTAAATAAAGAATATTTCAATTTCAATATATATATATATATATATATATATATATTCTGACAAAATTATATAAATTTATTATATATTAATGAAATAGACATAATGGCAGAGGCCATTTCTCCCATTATTTCAAATTATTGTGACTGCATGTCCTTTTTGTTTTACCATTGTTTTTGTGTGCATAATGTGTGTTTATATATGCGGTATGTAATATATTAATATATATATGTAGTTGTGATTTCTTCTCTATTTTTTTCTTATTATTCCAGATTTACTATTTAAAAAATTACATCTAAATTATGCAACTGCCAATTTAAAGTGTAATATTAATAAACTATAGCTGTATTTTAATATGGTTGTCTTACTCTCTTTGTTTATCCGCTATTTCAGATACTAAACAAAACTTTTTCCCTCTTCTCGCGAGCTTTAGCTCATTGAGCTGTAAACACAATCTTGTATCTAAATAAAATATGTATTATGTGAATTGATAATGAATAAAAAAAAAATATATATATAATATATTTTTATTATTTATACTAGATTGTATATTATGTTTAACTGAACTAGCTATATAACAACTAATAAAAGCGTACATGAAGCCTCTTTTTCTACTATGTATAACCAAATTGAATTTATTTGTTTTGATTGAATTGTTATTGTTACGAAATTAAAATATCCAAGAAATACATTACCAATGTATATAATGTTTGATCTCCCCCTTTTGTGATAATAGTCATGATTTCTTAAAATAGCTGAAAAATAATTTTAACGTCAGCCTCGCTTCTCGAGCCCCAGTTCTAAATTTGAAAATTTGGCGCAAAATTGCGAGCAGTGTTGCCGAATCTATAGCGTCATTTCAGTTCCCTATGCAAATGCATGCGTTACTAAAAAATTAATTACTCCGTTGTTCTTCATTTCCCCAAGGAATGAATGGTACCATGATGCTTAGAATATTCTCTTCTGTATTATCGTGTTAACAGCATTTCTGTACCTCGTGATGACGTTACCTACAGTCTTACCAAAAAATCGTTAGTAGATGGTGATCACACGCCGTATATCACGAAGCAGTTAGCACTTTCTTCAGCCTCAGACAGTGGAAAAAATAGCTACAACATGTAATAAAATTATTATTTCACATTTCTACCTTGAATAAGTAAATTATTTCACTTAATTCAAGATAAAAATGATACATATATTATACATGCGTGTGTACAAGAAAACGACAAAAAGGCATGCACTGAGAGAGAATTGTTCATTTTTATTATTATAACATTAATAAAATTACAATACAAAAGAAATATAATAATAATTATAAAGCATGCAAGTTTTTGAAGAATAATTACCAACCAGCGAGATATATGTTCCGGCGATATTTTTGTCATGTCCCAAAAGAAGCCGCGCGACAATCATTGACTGTTAAAGGCTACCTGGAACAAATTATTCAACACAAAGTAACGAGAACTTAACAAAAGAACATTTCATAACACGTTTTATGTACTAAAAAGGTACTTATCTGACATAAAACAGCTTGATAATACGTTTTTCAGAGCTCGCACTTTGCTCGACCTCGTGTGCGACGCCATGATGTTTCTTTATCACGTGACGTTGCGCATGCGCTCTAGAGTGACCACTGAGCTCAGTGGTAAAAAATCTGACCACTAGATAATTAAGTGGTCAATTTTTTTTTTTATTGACAACGGATATATTTATATGGTGCGGCCACGGCAGGCGCGAATCCAGGGGGGGGGGGTGCCCCTCCCCCCAAAATTTTGGATTTAACATGGGCAATATAGGCGTTTCCCCCACTTAAATTTTTTTAACATTTTCGGTAGCCTGGCCCCGGCCCCTCTTCCAAATTTTGCAGCCGCCCCCGCCCTGCCCCCGCCTCCCCCCCCCCTGCCCCAAATTTTTTTCTGGATCTGATGCGCCTGTTACGCGTTAGAGGTGATCGAGACTGAGGGAACCGTGGAAATCCTCAGTTGATCAGGACGGTCAGTGCAGTATGTATTATTTGCAAGCCATGAAACTCCGTACCCCAACAATTAATAAGTAATAAAAATATTACACACCTCTTATCACTAACACTCTGACCACTACCACTTGGTCTGACCACTACCACTAGATCTGACCACTACCACTTAGGTCCTACCACTTAGTCTAGTGGTCCTACCACTAAGGCTACCACTTAGTCTGACCACTACCACTTAGGTCCTACCACTTAGTCTAGTGGTCCTACCACTAAGGCTACCACTTTATGTGACCACTACCACTAGATCTGACCACTTAGTCTGACCACTACCACTAGATCTGACCACTACCACTTAGGTCCTACCACTTAGTCTGACCACTACCACTAGATCTGACCACTACCACTTAGGTCCTACCACTTAGTCTAGTGGTCCTACCACTAAGGCTACCACTTGATGTGACCACTACCACTAGATCTGACCACTACCACTTAGGTCCTACCACTTAGTCTAGTGGTCCTACCACTTAGTCTAGTGGTCCTACCACTAAGGCTACCACATGGTCTGACCACTACCACTAGGCTCTACCACTACATTTAGTGGTCCTACCACTAAATTTAGTGGTCCTACCACTAAATCTAGTGGTCTGACCACTCATTTTAGGTGGTCAAATCATGACCACTACTCTAATTTTTGGACAAGGGTATTTGCGTGTTTTTTACAATTTTCAACAATCCAATTTTTTTTGTAACGGTCGTGAGTGACTTTACCCGGTACAATAGAGGATTAGCCCTAACGCAGATCAGAAAACAGCCAATCGGCTGGTTCTGCCCCATAAAAATGAGAAATGACCGAATAAAAGTCGAGCATGCCCGAAATCATACAATGAACTACGACATTTACAAAAATGAAGCAGAAGTGCTTGGGTGCCCTTGGGTGCATGGCTGTTTTTGGCCTATTCTCAGAAACGGATCAAGAAGAAGAAGAAAATGAAGCAGAACGGGAACTGCATGGTCACCCATCCAAGTACTAACCATGCACGCTCGACGTAGCCTGACTTCGGTGATCTAACGAGAACCGGTCAATGCACTGCGCCACGCTCAACCTCAAAATATAAAATACATTTGGTGCCAAAATTATCAAACATTGAATTGTTAATGCAAATGTGCAATTAAATAAAACTAATCATCCTTAATTGTGTGACTGCAAATTGTCAAAAACACCCTGTAAAATCTGTAATGCAGTCAACCTGCATTACACTCCCCTCTATAAATGCTTTCGTAAGCATTTTTCTTGTGAAACACAGTTAGCTGGGTTAGTGCAGGAGTTGTCTGATATGTTGGATGCTGGGGGAGAGATGCATGCGATTTTTCTGGATTTTGAAAAAGCTTTTGATAAGGTGCCTCATAGGGAGTTGGTAACTAAGGTTCGGCACTGCGTTGGAGATGAGGAGTTTGTGTCGCTGATTGAGGATTTTCTAAGGGATAGGGTGCAGAGTTAGGGTTGGAGCTTTGTTTTCAGACCATGTCAGAGTATCGTCAGGGGTTCCCCAGGGCAGTGTCTTGGGTCCTTTATTATTTCTGATTTATATAGAGGATTTGCCAAGAGGAGTGAAGTCGAAGGTGAGACTGTTTGCAGATGACAGTGTTGTGTACAGGAAGGTGGAAAGTGAGGATGATGTTGTTGAACTTCAGTAGGATCTTGATACTTTGCAAGAGTGGGTTGATGATAATGGGATGAAGTTGAATGTGGCGAAGTGTTGTGTGGTTGTGTTTGGCAGGAAAAGGACAAGGAGGGTGTTGCAGTATATATTGGGGGGTGAAGTTTTGAAAGAAGTTGAGAAGTACAAGTATTTGGGTGTGGTGTTGCACAGAAAATTGATGTGGAATGAACATATTAAGTATGTTAATTCTAAGAGTAGAAAGTTCTTAGAGTTTGTTATGAGAAATCTGAAGGGAGCTAGTATGTTCGTGAGAGATAGCGCTTATAGAGCCATGGTGTCGAGACCGATGCTTGAGTATAATATGGATGCAGTGTTTGGGATCCATACAGGTGTGTTGGGGTGAAGGAGTTGGAGAAGGTGCAGAGAAGAGCAGCGAGAAGAGTTATGGGGCGTATGGGAAGATGGAAGTTGGTGGGAGATGGAAAGGAGGTCAGAAAAGAGTTTGAGAGTGTAACTGCGATGATTGATAAGTTGGGGTGGGAGTTGCTGGAGGAGAGAAGGAGAAATTGTAGACTTGGTGTTAATTATGTATAAAATAACAAGAAATAGTGAGGGTTGGAGGGAGTTGAGCTCTCGTATTAAGAGAGGTGTTTACATTGGAAGGAGTGATCACAGTTGGAAGTTGGATTTTGTCGGCAGTAGAAGTGATGTGGGAAATATTCCATCATTAACAGGACTGTAAGAGAGTGGAATTTGCTGAAGGCAGAAGTTGTTGAAGCAGAGAGTTATGAGTTGTTTAAGAGGGTTTTGAGACAAGCAAACCCTGCGCGAGCCACCGTGGCGTATAGCCACATTTGCCGCGTTAATTTTATTATTATTATTATATTATTATTATATACTTCTTGGGGAGACAGCACTGACAGCAGTCACAGCGTCACAGCACCCCCCTATCTCTACGGTCTGGTTGAACCTGGTAAGGTGCCTGGTAACAAACTTGGCCATCTGCTGGTACAATTTAACATTATATCCGTACCAGCCTGGCTGGTAAGAAATGGTCACTCTGCATAGCCTGGCTGGTAAGATTTTACCTGGTGTGCTGGTATGGGATACCAGGTCTTACCTGGCAAGCTTAGATCAAAATTTCCCTCCCCCTCCTCCTGCCTTAAAATATGCTGTTTGCTAGTTTTTTTTAGTATCAAAAATCATTTTTTAATTTTCTATATACGAAAAAGTACAGAAAAAATAAATTTAAAATTTTTATTTGGTACTTAAATGATACACTCAAAACTTGTTTTGACTTATGCAGTGCTGACATCTGAGAGGTGGGGACGGGGTGGGGATATGCGGGTAAAATGGCGGCCACAGAAATCATATTTAGAAATAAATTTAAGGAATGGAAGGAAACTTTTTAAAGGGACTCTTCTTGCATCTCTTCCATCCATAATACTGTAGTCTGGGATCTTTCAGTGGCTCACAGTATGCCAATTCCTGCAGGGCACAGTACATTAAACATTAAAACTTTGATTCAAAATGTTGTGGCATAATCTTGATTCTGATCATTCAATTCGATCTTTGAAATAAATAAAAAAAACATGAAGGTATGCTTTTATTAAATATTTGATTTTAATTTGAATGATGAGAAACATAAAATATTCAAAATAAAAATATGTACTTACCATGCAAGGAAAATAATGAAGAGCAAGAAGAACAAACTGCTGGCATTGTGTCTGCAATGATCTGCAGTTGACTTATGGTTTTTCCTTGATTATGGGTTTCTGTGAGCACAAAAGTAAATCATTAATGCCTACACCTAAGCAGTATGATTTATTTATTACTGTTAAGATGTTTTTTTACCTCCAAAGTCACTTTATAACACAATTTTAACAGTAAAACAGGTCATTTTCACGGTTGTTGACATCTTCAATCACTTCCATATGTTTTGCTATGATGCTTCACTTTTTCACCACCAGGTGTCAGTGACTAATAAAAACGACTGAAAATTTGTATTAATTTTTAAATAAATTATTAATTAAAATAAATCAATTCATTCCATAATTAATGTGCAAAAAAAATTTTTTTTTTGTTTTTTTTTTTTTTTTTTTTAGTATTTTGGTAAATTCTCATCAACAGTCGATCCACACAGTATAAAAATTAAATTGTATAATTAATCTATATTTACAGTGTATATCAATAAATTATTTAATTAAATAATTTATGTATAAATTATAAATATAATATAAAATATTATTTTATTTTAATTAATATGTTAAATTAATAATATTTAAAAAATAATAACAAATTAGTATATAGTTACAAGATCTTCTGGTAAATCATACCAGGCAATACCAGACAGTGGCTGGTATTGCCTGGTATGCCCTGGTTCGGCTTATCAGCATTTCATGATGGCTGGTAAGAACAGGTACGGCTTACCAGCACTGCTGGTTTAGTGCTTGTAAGAGTCTACCAGCCACCTTACCAGGTTCAACCAGACCGTAGAGATAGGGCCATGCAATGGGCGCTGTCAGCACTGTCAGCAGCATACAAAAGTGCATCCAACTGCATACTAATTTCAAATGCGCATGCGCGAAAAAGCTTCCGTGTATGAGACCCATGTCCGGTTACCGTGTTACCGAATGTTGAGCAACCTTGATGTTGAGGACTTGAGGTTTGAGGTTGTGGAACGTCCAAAAAGAGGAACCGCATCCCTAAATCTAACGACATTCTTCTTACATCCACCTTCAACGTTAAAAAGGGATTGTTTTTGTTTTTATTTCTTTTTAAAGACCCATTTAAACAAATAGATACAGCTTTTCGTACAACTGCAATGAAGGTGTATTTTGGGTACTGCAAAAGTTGTTGATGCGGTGAGTTTTGTTGATGCTCTCACTTTTTTTTTCCGCCTCTGAACGCCGCGTTATTCTGGTATGCATACTTACAGCAGTTACAGCCAAGGAGTTGCTTACAGCAATGTTTTGATTTTTGATAGGGGATAGGATGTGATACAGAAACTGTGCATTAAAATTTGACCCGTGTTTGCATGACCCTTGAATCCCTTCTTCAAATGTTCAATATTAGGATTAGTCTGGTTTAGACTGATATAATTAAATGACATAATATATAATGCATACTTATAACTCATGTATGCATACTTACTTTAATTAAAGCTAATAGAAGTAAATTGCTTTTTGCAGCAAAGAAAAAAACATCCAGCAACTTACAGCAGGTTCTTACGTATAATACCAGTACTGCAGCCATCATAACCATTTGTTTCCACATCTCGTCTCCACAACTCGGAGAGTAATTCACTAAAACTGTTGGAGAGTTACAACATCCACAATGTCCGCTGTGACTTCTGACCAGAGTCTTTCAAATGATAACCAGGTAATACATGAACATGCATACAGTATGCATACTGCCTGCTGTACACATCAGGAGGTTGTTCTGTGTTGTCAATATTGTCATAATATTATAGCCAACTCCTTAAATGCAGACCCCCCCCCCCCCCTCTGGCCCTTCAGTTCAGAAAATTCAGAAAATAATCTGCCCCGTCACCAGGTTTCAGTGGAACCTTTTTTCCCCCAGGACTGACCATGACTGTGTGATCAAACGAGTTAAAAAAAAACATTGCATTGTTAGTTTCTATCTAATTTCAATGTAGTGAATATGGCTAAAGGAGCTTTCTCATGATATAAAATTACTATGGAGTCCGTAGAAATGTTGTAGACCTTTCATATATTTTTGTTCGTCTGCTGCTGCAGCGAAAAATTGTGTAAATGCCGTAGAAAAATCAAGATGAGTTTGATTTTTCCATGGAGTTGAATGGGTTGCAGCAACTCAAGAGGTTCTATGGCGTGTTGCGAGGCATGTTTCCGTAGCAATTTTTGATTTGCTCCTTAAAACTCCTGTTTGATCCTTAGGCACTAAATGTACTTGATGATTCAATACTTATTGTTAGTACATATATTATGCTAGATAATATGCATAAAGTAAATTATAAAATAAGTTAATAAAAAAAATTGTAAGTTATATTTTAATGAAATTTTGTGGTTCAACTTTCAGGGTTCTGTTGATGGCAACACATGCCTGGAACTTGCTCTTGAGGGGGAAAGACTGTGCAAGGCGGGAGACTGTAGAGCTGGAGTGACATTTTTTGAAGCAGCCATCCAAGCTGGAACAAATGACCTCAGAACATTAAGTGCCATCTACAGTCAACTTGGCAATGCATACTTTTACTTGGGAGATTACATAAAGGCAATGCAGTATCACAAACATGACCTCACGCTTGCCCGCACAATGGGAGACAAGCTTGGAGAAGCCAAAGCTAGTGGAAATCTTGGCAATACATTGAAAGTCATGGGAAAATTTGATGAAGCAACAATTTGTTGTAAACGTCATTTAGAAATATCTCGTGATCTTGGTGACAAGGTGAGCATAAATTAAATAACTCTTAGAATTTCATAGCAAATTACAGTTTGCATATTTAAAACTTTTTAGCTGGATTATACCGGACCGTTAGTATGCATACTGTGCATCATTAGAATGAATTGTTTTACACTAATGTTCGTCTATCATTGATTGATTGATTTATATTTTGGGGCAATTGACACATTTTGGTCATGTATGCCCCCGTTCGTCTATCAGGGGGCCAGAAAAGCTTCGGACACCCTCTCCCTCTCTTAATCTAATTAGAATATTAGAATGGCAATGTAAGATTCCCTGTTGCACTCAGGCGTGGATCCAGAGAAAAAAAAAACGGGGGGGGGGGGGGGGGGGGAGGGGGGTGCCTCCATAAGGCCAATGTTAAAAAAAATTGGAGTGGAGAAAATGCCTATATTACCCATTGTTAAATCCAACATTTGGGGGGGGGGGGGGGCTTCCCTGGATGCACTTCAACTTGTAACCTTGATGGCTAAATCATCTGTTCCTCTATAACTGTACTTACTTAAAAAGTAAAATGACTACGTACTACGTTTATCCATTTAAGAATGGCATTTTTAAATGACGGTGGGATTTCAAAGCCATGATAAAGTAATTTAGCTGGATTATTGAAATATGAACTGGTTACTCTTGGTGCCTTGAAACAACTTAATTCTTTCTTAATTCTTTCTTCAGGTCGGAGAAGGGCGTGCTCTATACAATCTTGGCAATGTTTTCCATGCCAAAGGGAAGCATATCGGCCGCTTGGGTCAACAAGACCCCGGGGAATTTCCTGAAGAGGTTCGCACATGCCTGCAAGAAGCTGTGACCTATTATGAGTAAGTTGTAGCCATGTTAGTTATTTTAATACTTTGGGGCAAAGTGTAATTCTCTTTGGATTGTAGAGAGAACCTAAAGTTGATGAGAGAGCTGACAGACACGGCTGCACAGGGAAGAGCTTGTGGCAACTTGGGAAACACCCATTATCTACTGGGAAACTTCAGCCAGTCTATTAGCTACCATGAAGAGGTTGGTTATTTTTTAATATCAAATTTGATTTTGCAGTGTTGCCAAGATTACTTTGTTTGTGTGTGTTTGTTGGTACATATTATAGTATACAGTATTAAATATAAACTTTTTTTCATTCACCTTGAAAATTTATTATTGTAAAAATTACCTTTTATTTATAAATTTGTTTATGGAAATACAGAATGTAAATTTATACATAATTAAATAATTAATATTTGGTATACAGAACTATATAACTTTAAAAAGGGATATACTATAAATGTAGAGGACAGCAAAAAATAATACAGCTGTATTATTAATTTACCAATACTTGCATTTTTATTCCAATAGCGATTGAAGATTGCTCGTGAATTTGGAGATAAGGCTGCTGAGCGAAGAGCACATAGCAACTTGGGCAATGCACACATATTCCTTGGTGAATTTGAGACGGCTGCGGAGCACTATAAGTAAGTTGTTGCTAATCACGTCACTCAGTTTATTGGTGCTGATGCTTTGATTGTGTACAGGCACACTCTGGTGCTGGCTCATGAGTTGGGAGACCGTGCTGTGGAAGCACAAGCTTGCTACAGTCTTGGGAACACCTACACGCTCTTGAGGGACTACCCAACAGCCATCGACTATCATCTTAGACACCTGCACATTGCACAAGAACTTATGGACCGTATGGGAGAAGGTTTGTGTATATAAATTCTTTGGTTTATGATAATTTACAATTTGTGCATTATTTTATGTTCAAAGGTGACTTCAAACCGGTTAGAAAACTGACTAAGTTTTAAATATTTATGTAAATTCTCAAAAGTATTAAATAATGTATTTCCTTTTCTTTCGTTTATAATTTTTGCTGTAATATTTATTTATTTCAAAGGTCGTGCCTGTTGGAGCTTAGGAAATGCTCATTCTGCAATGGGGAACCATGAAAAAGCACTCTACTTTGCCAGTAAGCACTTGGAGATTTCTAAGCAGGTGAGGATGCCATCAAGATTCATTCAACTTGATGATTAATCAGTATGGTTATCATCTGATATCATTTTAAGGATTTTATCATATTTTTAATTTATTATAAAAGAAAACACAAACTGCACTTTCAGAAATAAATTTTAATTTACTTAAATACTGTAATTAATTATTTGGCTGTTAATTAATCTGTTGGAAGGACATTGGTTTAATAATAATCTTTCAATATGTGTCCTTTTTATTTGGCAGCTTCTTCTGTATTTCTAATTTACAAGACACCTTTTAATGTACTCTAATTAAATATTCAAGTTACCTTGCAATTTGTCATCAAAAGTTTCATTAAAATCAATGTGACTATTTCATAGTTCTCGTGATACCTTTACTATCAATCCATGAATGTTTTAGTACAGTATATAGAGTTGGGACTTCATTACATTTATTATTTATTAATATTTTACTTTGGTGAATATTTAAGATGGATTTTTTTCCTAAAGAAAGAGTTTTAAAGACATTGTTGACGTCCTTGCTGACCCCTGTTTATGTGTCCAGATTGGTGATCAGCTGGGCCAGGCGACAGCGCAGATGAATGTGACGGACCTGCGGAAAGTATTGGGACTGCCAAGCGGGGACGAGGAGTGCTGTCATGGGTCTTCCTCTCCACCCAATAACAGGGTGAGAAGGCAGAGCATGGAACAGCTCGACCTCATTAAGGTGTTGTTTTGATTGTTTTTATTTTTTGTATCATTTATTTTTTACCCTGTCCCCTATAATTTTTTCATGTGTTCAAAGTTGTAAAATTTTTTTTTTTTTTTTTCAGATGACTCCAGATGCTAGAGCTAAGGGTATTGCTGGAGCTGTTTGTAGTAGTGGCACACATAATTTACAGCAGGCGGGACAAGTGAGTATATTAAAGTATTATCTTTATTATTTTAAGAAAATATAATATACTGTATTGAGCAAAAGAGGGCAATACCTAGGGATAGGTGCAGCAGCTGCCTTGCCTAATTTGTGAGGGAGGCTGTCTAAATTCTTTGTCTAGCAATCTGAAAAATAGATTTTTTAATTTCATTCAGCTGCAATCAAATTACAAGACATTTTCAATAGAAAAGAAAGTATAATTAATGTTTATGCTATATCCTAAATTTTACATAAGTTTTTAATAATAATATGTAGTAAAATACAGTTGCTGCTGAATGGGTGTTGTAAAATGGCAATCCAAGTACAAAGTGAAAAGTAACTAAAAAATTATGCTATTATTTATTTATTTTTAGTTTACAGTTTGTTTGTTTTTCTCCTTGTTTTGGAACAATATAAAAATTAGGTAAGAGACTTTGCCTCATTGTTTTGAGGGGTTTCTCCCCCCTCCCCTAAATTATTATGATACTGTATAAAAAACTTTGAAACTATAGATAAGGTACATATAGACTTAATAGTAATAAACTTATGTTACTTCTAGATAAATTAATATAATTTACTTATGATTTTGAGTGTTTTTTTAGCAGTTACACTATAGTACAAACCATTTAATTGTATCAAGCATAAAACATTCATAATGCAGCTTTTATTATACTTTATTTTATAACCTATAATGATGTGGATTAATATTGACTTAATTTCTTATCTCCTCCCACACGGCTGAGAGATAACAAGGTAATCAATACCATTAAGTACATCAATGTCTGTCCTGCAGAGCTCATCTGGTGGCCAGCCTGTTGAGGATGAAGATTCTTTCTTCGATCTGCTATCAAGGTTCCAATCAAAACGCATGGATGACCAGCGCTGCTCGCTAGCAGTTGTTGACAACAAAGAGAACACCAACAACAACCGCGTCAAGTCAAGTTCCAGCCTCATGAACAATCACCCGGCCAAGAAACCTCAGCCTCTGGTCCCGCCTCCTTCTACACTGCCGTCAAATGGTGAGCCTGAATACTTTACTATCAATGTCACTTTAACTCTGCTCTGTTTGTGGGTATTATCACAATTTTTTGTTTTATATATTATGTATGTGTGAGTGTATAAAATTAAAACTTTACTTGATTCTAACACTAATCGATTCAGTGACGAACACATTTTTTCATACTTACATATAATTTGCAAGTACAATTTGACACTTAACATCCATATAATATGGGTTCTGTTCTTTTTGCATAATAATGTAAGCATAATTTTTTTATTACTTCATTGCTGTAGATAATTTCTATTACTACCATACCATAGTTGTTGAACTAATTCTATCTGACAACATCTTAAAGTACTAGTAAACCCGGATTAACATGTATTTTTCTTTTAATGACAGTCTATAGCAAGGCCCAATTTTAGGTTTAAAACATGTGTCACACTTCATTGGTAATTTTAATTATTGTTTAAAAGTATGAGGGTCTGACGACAAAGGGCCACAAGGCTTCTCTAGCTTGAATACGTTGTGTGAGACCCAATGCAATATATCAGTTTCTTTTGACCGAGGGGTGTCAGCGTGGTCACGGTTGATCATGTCAACAACACGAAAAGGACACATTGAGAAGGCAATTACTATTATTTTTCTTAGTTGTAAATTTTTTTCAAGGAGTTGAACAATAAGGGTAACCCTCCCTAACCCTCCCTGTGGCACGCCATCCATGTGTGGGTCATGTGGGAGGAGGGTAGGTTTGTAAGGAGACAATGAGCTTACGGGGTGTTATTTTTTACTGGCTCAATCAAAAGAGGAGGTCGAAAAATATCCCTTAGATTTTTTTGCGATTTTTTTAAGCACTGCATCATACCTAGAATGGAGATTAAAAGTGTCTCTTGACCTGGAGGCTTTGTCCGCAACATTCTTTGGGTCAACTATATAATGTTTCTAAACAAACACGTTGCTATGGAAACATATGATTATTTTTAATAAACAAGCAACAATGCAATAATTTTTTACAAGTGTTATATAGTTGAACCAAAGAATGTAGTGACGTCATAGGCGTTGCGGATGGAGCCTCCAGGTAAAGAGACATTTTTAATCTCCATTCTAGGTATAATGCAGTGCTAAAAAAATCGCAAAAAAAATCTAAGGGATATTTTTCGACCTCCTCTTGATTGAGCCAGTAAAAAAATTACACCCCGTAAGCCCATTGTCGCACCCTCGCCTGCCGGGGAGTCGAAGGCAGAAAAAAAAAAGAGAAAGTCTTCCGACAATTTCAGTGATTTTATATCGTCAGATTAAATTATTTTTCATGATCTTCACAAGCGTCGCAGAAAAATGACACTATATACACAGATTCATTTATGGGATACAGTACAAATTAATCTACTTAAAAAGTGTCAACTCTGTGGCAGCGTGAACAGGCCTTATATTTGCTAGCAAAGTGAGCAAATCGGCAAATGCTTTGACTTTTCTTTCATATTTTGACCCAGCCGCTCCTCTCTGTGGCCTGATGTCGTCACTGAATAGCCGACGTTACAAGCTGTTGATACGGGAACTTAAGGGTGGATGTTGTTTTTTTGTGCCCAGTATTTTTTAACTACCTATGATACATGATATATATCAAAGACAAGGCCAGTGCTTACTAATCTTTTAACTTAAAGTGTATACTAAATTGAAAACATTTCAGGGGAGGTTGCACGTGACGAGTTGCTGGACCTGATTGCTGGCATGCAGAGCAAACGCATGGATGAGCAGCGTGTAGAGTTGCCTCACCTCCCTGGCCTCGTACCTCCCCCCGGCCACTCTGTGCTGCAGCGCCTTTCAGTGGCTGCAGGGCCAGATGCTCCAGGACCTGATGACAACTTCTTTGATATGCTGATGAGATGTCAGGTGAGACTATACATGTATAATAATTATGCTATTATTTAACTGATTTTATTAAACACAAATAGTGTACAGATACAATTAAACATGAATAAATAAGACATAGAACATAGACACAAAAAGAGTTATAGAACAGAAATATTAAATTTATATATATTTATATATAAATATTGATAAATATAAAATAGTTAATAATATACATATTATTGTAATAGAAATAGAAACTGTAAAACACCTAAATTTCATACTGCTTACTCAACTAGTATTTATAAACTATGTTTTCAGGTTTTCAGTCAGTACTATTATTATTATAAATGTACTATTATTGGTACGTACATTTATGTCTGTATTGCTAGAACTAAATTTGTTTTTGATTTGATTATGCCAAAAGAGATATTATTTTACCTCCACAGTTTCTATTTCTATTACATGCTATTATGACTCCACTTTTATGATTGCAGTAGAAGTTGCTCTGAATGAGTTTGTTTGAACACAAGTATTTCTTTGTCAATAATTTCAAGGTACTGTCTAAACAATATGGTACATTGATTTTTTTACATCAGCTTTCGTTTTCCACCTTGGCGCCACAGTATAAAATACTGAAGTCAGTAGCAGCCTCTTACGAGCCATACTGATGAGCATTGGAAAATGCGAAACTCGGGTCTATGGATATAAGAGTGAATGCTGCTATGGAACTGAATATCGCTATTTTATACTGTGGCGCCAAGGTGGAACACGAAAGCTGATGTAAAAAATCAACAACAACCCCTTGAAAACTCACCTAAAAGCAATATGGTACATTGTCATTGTTGCCATCCTTGGTGAAGAAAAATTTTTGGGGCAGCAAATTTATACACTATGCAATATTGTAATCCCCCTTTACTTCTGATTGTTAAAAATATATATATATATATATATATATATATATATATATATATATATATCGGTAGTCATCTGGCAAAACCGGTCAAGTGGCGAAATTTTCGATATGCGTTTTTTTGCATAGTGCTGTACATTCCATTGAATCCTATGATATTCTAGAAGCATTTTGTCATCTGAACAATGCAACTATTTTTTTTTTTAATATTTAAGGGCAAAAATATCAAGATTTTTGAAAATATTTTTCTCATCGTCGAGTCTGGCAAAACCGGACAAGTGGTTGAAAAAAGTTCATCATGAATCTGGCAAAAGCGGACAAGTGGTTTAAAAAGCTGTCTCATGAATCTGGCAAAACCGGATATCTGGCTCTAATCTTGTTACAAAAATAATTGAAGATTTTTAATTTTTATTAATTTAAAATGATTTTTTTTAATACTGATTATTATAGACTATAATAGATAATTATTTTTTATGAATTCAGGGACCGGATGCACGCGTTTTTTTCATATATCCGAGATGCGGATCCGGATGCAAATTTATTTTCCATGCATCTGGGATGCACATCCGGATGCATTCATTTTTTCCTGTGCATCTGGGATGCACGGATGCGGATGCAAGCCCATTTTTGCGCATCCGTGTGCATCTTGCATCCGCATCCGATCCCTGTAATTTTTATGATTTTCAAATAATAATTAATTACTTATAAAAGAAGGGTGTAGCAAATATGTAGGTCGAGCGTGGCGCAGTGCATTGATTCAACCGGTTCTCGTTAGAGCACCGAAGTCAGGCTGCGTCGCACGTGGTTAGTACTTGAATGGGTGACCGTTTTAAGTAGAAATTGCTCTACTCGGTAAACTCTTCTCGCTTTCCACCCAGTGCAGTGATGCACTTGTGTGTGGTTTCCCAGGCTTTAGACATCACTTTGGTCCATTGATAAAAAGTAGAGGTGTCCGTCCAGACTGAGGTTTTCCATGACTCCTTATTCAGTCTCACCTCAGTAAATGCTGGGATGCGTAACAAGCCATGGGCCGCCCATCCTTTTCCTACTTTATCACTACCTATTACCCCGCCGCGAGCTGTAAGCTCTTAGGGGTGTGTCCTTGTAGTAAAAAAAAAAAAAAATTTGAAAAAAAAATAATAATAAAATAAAGAAGAAGCAATTTTTTAATCAAACCCCCGTATTTGGTTATATTTTACTTCTATTTATTAATTAATCTAATTACATACTACTTTGAATCCCAGAACCCTAACTTAACGTAAGCATTTCGCGGGCTCTTCTGGAACGGGGGCTGCCACGGCCTTAAAGTAAAGTGCTTGCCAGAAAAAAAAAGTTGAGTTAGTATTTTCTAAAAATAGTTCAAGTAGTCCTCCATATCGAACCAAAATTCAAAAAATTCTATCTCAAATAGGTTTGCCAGAAAAAAATTCCAAAGTCAGAGTGAACGCGTTGCTTAACATGGGGCCTTACCTGACAAAAACCCTCGAATATCTCGAAAAAATACACCGTTAGATGGTATGAAAAAAATATAGTCATGTTCTATGACCCAAGCTTTAACCAAAAACCAATTAAAAAAATTCTCTCGAATCCATTTTTCCGTAAAAAAATCAAGAAAATCTATCATGTTAATTCCCATAAGATTTTTTATTATTTTTTTACGGAAAAATGGATTCGAGAGAATTTTTTTAATCGGTTTTTGGTTAAAGCTTGGGTCATAGAACATTACTATATTTTTTTCATACCATCTAAAGGTGTATTTTTTCGAGATATTCGAGGGTTTTTGTCAGGTAAGGCCCCATGTTAAGCAACGCGTTCACTCTGACTTTGGAATTTTTTTCTTGCAAACCTATTTGAGATAGAATTTTTTTAATTTTGGTTTGATATTGAGGACTACTTGAACTATTTTTAGAAAATACTAACTCAACGTTTTTTTCTGGCGCGCACTTTACTTTAATTGCAATTCTTCCCGGAATTTACCTGTGACTGAGGGAAACGTGGAAACCTCAGACAGGATGGTCGCTAGAGCTTTTGTCAATGAATCGGAAGTGCAATGGTCCAAAGCCAGGGGAACCACATAGTGGAAAAGCGCAATGATTTACCCCTGGGTGGATAATGCATTTTTTGTTGAAAATGGTCACTCATCCAACTGCTAACCACGCTCGGCGTTACTTGACTTCAGTGATCTGACGAGACCTGGTCAAGCGCACTGCATCGTACCTCCCACATAGTCAAACTTGTTATTTTTGTGTAGACAAACTTTTTTTGAACCTACAATACCCACTTAATGAGTATATTTTTTTAATTTATAATTGAAGTGCATGTTGTACATTGGTATATAAAGAATTATAATGCGTAATAATGTTCAAAAGCGCTAGTAATTTATTATCTTACAAAGCATAATTGTTATAAATTATAATGCTACCGTTAAGAAGCACAACAATTAAGCTTCAATTTCAAGTGATGATTATTATACGCAATTATTATTTTGTATAATATTATTTTTTTATGTAAATTAAAATCCAGTTGCTCAATATAATAAAATAGTAATTTAATTGTTAACTTATTTTATAACGTTAAATTTAAAAAATCCTGAATTTGAGTCTGGCAAAAGCGGATAACTGTAGTCCAAGAATATTAAGAAATAGGTTGGACAAAATTAGTTACCAGCTGATACTTGGTACACAGTTTACTGGGACCTATCTGAACACACTGTAGAAAGTTCCGAAAAGTTCCGTGTGGAATAAGGTCAGAATCCGGGTTTGTCCCGGAATTCAAAAAACATTTTTTTCCCACGCGACTAGTTGGCGTAGAGTTTTGCAAAAAATATCAATTTGAAGCTTCCACTACCAGGCAGTCGAGAAAAATACTCGATTGTGAATAAAATTATTTTATCATATGAATAATTAATTAAAACGCTAATTAGTATGGTCAAATAAATTTTAAAAATGGAATATCTCCCAAAGTCTTGCAAATATCGATTTTGAGTTTATTATCATATTGACAGATCTTTTTATGGTCAATAGAATGCTTTTTGTTTCATACTCCGAACTTTCATAGATTTTGAGTTACAGCGTGCAGAAGTGCGCAATTCAAGGTCGCGCGTAACTCTACATGGGCTATAGCAGCCGCGCTACCTCTATAACACAATCGCATTGTATACGACATTTAAACACAATTTCTTGCTTTTTCTCTTTATAAATTTTCAAATTTTCAATGCAAAAATTAATTTAATTTTCGGGGGTCGGGGGGGGGGGGGGTTGGGGTTGGATTGTGGGGGGGAGGGAGACAAAAATGTTAATAATGCAACGCCTGTAATATAAAATTCATCACACCACGTTTATTTTTCCACCTTCATTATTTTTCATTGTTTCAAAAATTCGGGGGGGGGGGGGAGTTGGGGAGTCAATGGGGAGGGATATATGGGGGAGAGGGTTGCAAATGGTCTTATAAATTGATAATATTTGCAATTAAGTGCAACATATTTTTATGTATTATCCAGACTATCCATTATATTAATTATTATATAAATTACTTTAATTACAAATAATATATACGGTAATATTTAATCTTTTTACTATACTGTACGTACCTTATCGTACATAATAATATAATAGTATATGTCCACCAGATTCTTTCTATAATGCAAGGTTAATAAAGATTTACCTCTGAGATATTTTAATTTTACTTATAGTGAATTAAAAAGTAAATTTCAGTAATACACAGACGGACGTCTGCTATTTGTCTATATTATTGTATATGTTTATATAAACTAGGTTACATTGGGTGCAATTCACGCAGCAGTTAGCCAGGTTTCTATCCACGTTTAACTTAACCACGTTTAAATATACTTGTTTTACGTATTTTAAACCACCTAGTTAATCGTGGTTAAGCTAAACGTGGTTAGAAACCTATAGCTTAGCTAACTGCTTCGTGAATCGCGCCCTCTGTTGCGGAGTTGGCTCTCCCCTGTATATAATATACTAGCTAATAGCTTACATTGTACAAATGTGCACTATAAGATCTCTGCTAATTATAGTTTTATACATATTGAGACAGCTGAAACTATTTAATATTGTCTCAAATGCTCAATTGCAATCAAAGTTGCAATGAATGTGCAGATGTGCACACTAACCAAGACCTTGTGACATTATGATCATTTACAGAAATGCATGGCTGAAAACGTCAAACTGACTGCTATATTTTAAATTAATATAATATAAAACAATAAAATATCTGCAAAGCACGTTGTCAATGTCAACGTATATTTAATGTTTAGTTCATAAAAAATGTTTTTTATTTCCAAATAAATAACAATAATCGTCTTGCTGTTTGAGCATATTTTATTATAACGTTGCCATATGGCATACAGCTAGGTCCTGTGCATTTGCTGGCATTGGCTCTGACATGGATCACGGGGAGGATTTTGTTTCGTGACCATTTGATTGCTTGTTACTATCAGCTGAATACGTGTTACCTTCAAACTTTTCGCACTCAATTATAAGAATTAATTAGCAATATTTATAACAGCAACATGAAAATTTGTATAACCATTAGCAAATCCTTTTATTTATACTACAATACCATAAACAAATGAAATAAATTTAAAAAATTAACTATAGCAATTAATGGATGCGTCAGATTACTTGCACTGCAAGTTTTAATTATAGATTACAACAGAAAAAAACACACTTGATTTTAATATACTCTCGGATGACAAAAAAATACAATACAAGCAGAGTATGTATATAACATTAATATTAAATATAATTTATATTATAATTATGTATTATCAGGGTGACTTTTTGTACATAATAGATTTACAATTAAATGTTAAAATGTTAATTTTTATTGTATATTTAGATTATGATTAACCGAGGACAACGAACAATATTTGCAATTTCCTCTCTTCAACTCCCCCCCCCCCCCCCAGAATTTTTGAAACAATGAAAAATAATGAAGGTGGAAAAATAAACGTGGTGTGATGAATTTTATATTACAGGCGTTGCATTATTAACATTTTTGTCTCCCCCCCCCCCAAAATCCAACCCCCCCCCCCCCGACCCCCGAAAATTAAATTAATTTTTGCATTGAAAATTTGAAAATTTATAAAGAGAAAAAGCAAGAAATTGTGTTTAAATGTCGTATACAATGCGATTGTGTTATAGAGGTAGCGCGGCTGCTATAGCCCATGTAGAGTTACGCGCGACCTTGAATTGCGCACTTCTGCACGCTGTAACTCAAAATCTATGAAAGTTCGGAGTATGAAACAAAAAGCATTCTATTGACCATAAAAGGATCTGTCAATATGATAATAAACTCAAAATCGATATATGCAAGACTTTGGGAGATATTCCATTTTTAAAATTTATTTGACCATACTAATTAGCGTTTTAATTAATTATTCATATGATAAAATAATTTTATTCACAATCGAGTATTTTTCCCGACTGCCTGGTAGTGGAAGCTTCAAATTGATATTTTTTGCAAAACGCTACGCCAACTAGTCGCGTGGGAAAAAAATGTTTTTTGAATTCCGGGACAAACCCGGATTCTGACCTTATTCCACACGGAACTTTTCGGAACTTTCTACAGTGTGTTCAGATAGGTCCCAGTAAACTGTGAACCAAGTATCAGCTGGTAACTAATTTTGTCCAACCTCCCTATGTATTTTTTCATAACTTTCCTGGACTATGGTGGAAAAAAAGCTAATTGCAATCTGGCAAAACCGGCCAAGTGGCTACAAATTCCTGAATCTGAGTCTGGCAAAATCGGCTATCTGGCTAATTTTGGGACATTTTGTTTTTTCCTGAATTAATTATTAATTGTATTGAATTTCTAATTTCACTACAAGCTACATTCGTAATTAAGTGATACCACAAAAAAAATCATAAAAATCAGTAAAAAAACAAATATTTTATGAATTTTTAAACGCTCGAAAAAGTGTTTTTTGGCTCTCCTGTAAAGTTTCTAAAAAGCCAGTTGACCGGTTTTGCCAGATGACTACCGATATATATATATATATATATATATATATATATATATATATATATACAGAGTGAACCACAATTCGCGTGCCAACTTTTTTCGTAAATTTGGTATTGCAAAAATTTTCGTACAAACTTCAAATTTGGTACACTTGTAGCTGAGGGTTGTAAAAATTAGTTCAGGGTGTTAAAATTTTTATTGGACATCAATAACACCCCTTTCAGGGGTGGTTTTTAGAAAAATTATTTTCGCCTTATGGAAATTCAATGTTAAATGCAACTTTTTTTGAAATCATTGTAATTTTGCGCAGAAAGTTTCTAGCATAGGGTAATCGACCCTCCTGAACTCAGAAATAATTTTAGATTTTTTCCCCGACGCACCCCTAAGGGTGGAGACCTACCCCTAAAATCCATTTTCCTTAAAAATTGTGCTAAAATTATGAAATTAATTTTCAAGGGGTAATCGACCCTCCTGAACTCGGAAATAACTTTAGATTTTTTCCCCGACGCACCCTTGAGGGTGGAGACCTACCCCTAAAATCCATTTTCCTTAAAAATTGTGCTAAAATTATGAAATTAATTTTCAAGGGGTAATCGACCCTCTTAAACTCGGAAATAATTTTAGATTTATTCCCCGACGCACCCCTGAGGGTAGAGACCTACCCCTAAAATTCATTTTCCTTAAAAATTGTGCTAAAATTATGAAATTAATTTTCAAGGGGTAATCGACCCTCCTGAACCCGGAAATAATTTTAGATTTTTTCCCCGACGCACCCCTGAGGGTAGAAACCTACCCCTAAAATTCATTTTCCTTAAAAATTGTGCTAAAATTATGAAATTAATTTTCAAGGGGTAATCGACCCTCCTGAACCCGGAAATAATTTTAGATTTCTTCCCCGACGCACCCCTGAGGGTAGAAACCTACCCCTAAAATTCATTTTCCTTAAAAATTGTGCTAAAATTATGAAATTAATTTTCAAGGGGTAATCGATCCTCCTGAACTTGGAAATAATTTTAAATTTTTTCCCCGATGCAACCCTGAAGGTAAGCTGCTACCCACCATATCCTTCATTCTTAATAATCGAGTAGAAATTGTGAATTAAATTTTTTTCGGGATTTATCGAAATTTCCACAGAAAACAATATCCCAGATTCACCCTTTCACTTGCAGCATGACTGTGGTTTAAATTCACTCAATGTGCCCACCGTTAATTGGCGTGATGGCACATGTTGGTCCACTCAACGAGGCTATGTGTGTAGGTACATGGCCTCTAACATCTGAGGTGTGACCAATTCCATGCAACGTCTGATCTCCACTTTCAGTTCGTCAATGGTCTCAAATCTCTTCTTGTAAACATTTCGCTTCAGAAAGAGATTTGAGACCATTGACGAGCTCAAAGTGACAGACGTTATGTGGAATTGGTTACATCTCAGTTGTTAAAGGCACACATAGCCTCGTTGTGCAGACCAACATGTGCCTTCACGCCATGCAATTAACGGTGGACACATCCATCGTCATGCTGCAAGTGAAGAGGTGAGTCTGTGATTTCTTTTTATTAAAGATTCCGATAAATCCCGAAAAAAAAATAATTCACAATTCCTACTCGGTTATTAAGAATAAAGGTTATGGTGGGTAGCCGTACGTTGACCCTCAGGGTTGCGTTGGGGAAAAAATCTAAAATTATTTCCGAGTTCAGAAGGGTAGAGTACCCCTTGAAAATTAATTTCACATTTTTTAAGAAAAATGGATTTTAGGGGTAGTTTTTCACCCTCAGGGTTGCGTTGGGGAAAAATCTAAAATTATTTCCGGGTTTAGGAGGGTCGATTACCCCTTGAAAATTAATTTCATAATTTTAGCACAATTTTTAAGGAAAATGAATTTTAGGGGTAGGTCTCTACCCTCAGGGGTGCGTCGGGGAATAAATCTAAAATTATTTCCGAGTTTAGGAGGGTCGATTACCCCTTGAAAATTAATTTCATAATTTTAGCACAATTTTTAAGGAAAATGGATTTTAGGGGTAGGTCTCCACCCTCAAGGGTGCGTCGGGGAAAAAATCTAAAGTTATTTCCGAGTTCAGGAGGGTCGATTACTCCTTGAAAATTAATTTCATAATTTTAGCACAATTTTTAAGGAAAATGGGTTTTAGGGGTAGGTCTCCACCCTTAGAGGTGCGTCGGGGAAAAAATCTAAAATTATTTCTGAGTTCAGGAGGGTCGATTACCCTATGCTAGAAACTTTCTGCGCAAAATTACTATGATTTCAAAAAAAGTTGTATTTAACATTGAATTTCCATAAGGCGAAAATAATTTTTCTAAAAACCACCCCTGAAAGGGGTGTTATTGATGTCCAATAAAAATTTTAACACCCTGAACTAATTTTTACAACCCTCAGCTACAAGTGTACCAAATTTGAAGTTTGTACGAAAATTTTTGCAATACCAAATTTACGAAAAAAGTTGGCACGCGAATTGTGGTTCACTCTGTATATATATATATATATATATATTTTTATAAATATATTAAGAAGTGTTATAATAGTGGTATAAACAGCTATTTTTTTTTCTTGTTGCTACCTTCAGTCAGTATTGACATTTCTGAATTCAAAATAACAGCAGGGTCAAACAGAGCTTGTTAATGCTGCAGGGTGCAAGACTAGAGGACCAGCGAAGCTCTCTGCCAGAGGAGCAGGAAGCTGCAGTGGCTGACGAGGAGCAGGAGGCAGGTGGACCCGCCCCTCGTGCTCGTGGAGGCCCGACTGTGCCGGATGAAGATTTCTTCTCTCTCATCATGAGGCTGCAGTCTTCAGGCAGAATGGAGGACCAGCGCGCTTCGGTACCCTTGGATAAATCCAAGATGACCAAAAAGGACAAGAAGAAGTGAGTCCGTTTGTAACATTCTGTCTTTTATCAGTTTTAAATTTGAAAAGAACATTCTCATGCACAGTTTAACATTTGATTTATTGTTTTAAGCGCAATAAAGCACTTATGTACT
This sequence comes from Siphlonurus alternatus, assembly GCA_949825025.1. Classification (NCBI taxonomy): domain Eukaryota; kingdom Metazoa; phylum Arthropoda; class Insecta; order Ephemeroptera; family Siphlonuridae; genus Siphlonurus; species Siphlonurus alternatus. The sequence goes on from OX463778.1 coordinate 886,715, forward strand.
GTACGTGTGAAATTCTATGACATCCATCTTTGTCTATACGCCTGTTTCGTCATTACAACACAAAAAACTAGTTTGGCAACATCCCTGCCATAGAATTTTTTGTATTGGATTTGTGTTTTGCTCATGTAACCTTGAGATTACTTCCAGAAGTAGATGGGAGTAGAAGCATTCTGAAATTTCTGTAAAACAATTAAACATTTAAAATTCAGAAATTCCTGCCATAATATTTTTCTGCAAAACTGCAGATTTTAATTGTAAAAATATATAAGGCTATATTGTCCCTCGTCCGGAATAATGAGCTATCTGCTTACCACGATTTCGTTGCAATAACGAGGAGCTGTCTGCTATTTCAAGTGAGCGCAATAAAATTATGAGCTGTAAATCAGTATAAAATAAAGCTCATTTTTGTGCGCAACTGAAATAGCAGATAGTTCATTATTGCAACAAGATCATGGAAGGCAGATAGCTATTCTGGACGAGGGACGATATACCTGTATTATCTTTTCTGGCTACTTCTAGAAATAATTTATATAAAATTGTTTAGTTGTCGTATATTATTGATTTATGAAATTTCTGTGCTTGCCACATGAATTTTCTACACTGGTTCTTATTCTTTTTGTAAAAGTGGTTGTAATGTGGGAAGTGATTTTATTATTGTACATACTGTAGTCAGTTTTGGTATTTAAAGTAATATATGTTAGAGAAAATTACAAAAAAAAAAAAAAAAAAAAATGTAAGATAATTACACATCGTCGTGGTAGCATCTTTATTGCTGATTTCAACTTGGTAGGATTTCCTTACATTGACAATCTCAATCTATTTTCCAGTAACGTAAAAAATTGACATCAGCAATCTATGTAAATCCTACAAAGTTGAGATCGGCAATATAGACACTACCCCGACGATATGTTCATCACTGCATTTATTTTATTCAATGGCAAAAAATAACAATAATAATGATTTTAATTGTTAGTTTTCTTTAAAAACACATCATGAAACTTTGAAGCCAGATTGCCTTCATGTTGCTCAAATACTTTTTTCTCCATTTTTTTTTTTTTTTTTTTATTATTATTATTATTATTATTATTTATTAAGGTGGACTGAGATATACTGGTAATATTTGTAAAAACTGGTAGAAAACTTCACTTTCTGAAATAAGAAAAATTGCAACTGATGGTAGCAATATTTGAGTTGTTTTCACTTCAATTTAGTAAGTAAACTCACAGAGACACGGAACAGCACAAAATAAATACATATTGAGTTCAGTTCGTTATTATTAAAATCTCCTTAAAAGGGTACTAAAATGAATACTTTTTTTAAATATTCGGGTACAGGAGAATTATTCTGGTATCCCTGTGGTTCAATATTTTCATATGATGCCTAGTTCTTTTACAATTATGTAATTATTTAGTTTGAAAAGTGATTCCAAATGTCGTTAGTTAATTCAAGTCGGCTTGTGGCCGCAACACCCTGATACAACAAGAAGGGGGTAGAAGGGGATTCCCCCGATTCACAGGAGATTCTTGTTGTATCAGTGGCTACTGCGGCCGCGCGCTGTCTTGAATTGATTAAAGACTTTTGAAATCACTTTTCAAAATAAATAATTAATGGTAAAATAACTAGGCATCATACGAAAATATTGAGCCACATAGATACCAGAATAATTCTTATGTACCCGAATATGTAATAAAAAGCATTCACTTTGGTACACCTTTAATTAAATAAATATACATTATATATAATATATAACATGGATCCTGCATTAATTTTAAATATAAAAATTCAATAGTTGTATTTTTTACAGAACGCGTTAGGCAATTTAATAACTTAAGAATAATAATTATAATTAGAGGAAAAAAAAGGCCATTTCATTAGCTTTGCAAAAGTTGCCAATAAACCTAGATACAGTATTTGCAGTTTAACTGCATGCATCTCTTCTTTGCTGCCAAATATATTATACATTTTCATTTTTTAAAGCCACCATGCCAAAATTTGTACACAATTCATCTTCAATTAAAAAATATACAGTATGTAAGTGTATTTTTTGTATGTTATACATTTAACTGATTTAATATGTGGTGTACAGTACTGTATATAGCGTCTATATATGTAGTGAAAACCTTATAACATTGTTATAACTGTTACAAGTAAAAGCAAATAAGGATAGATAGAATATTCATATGGTTATGAAGTAACATTCTTTGTAAAAAAAGAAAAAGAGAAAAAAAAATTAACTTGATTAAAAATCAAACAACCTGATGTATTATCGTACTCCTTCCCTCAGTCTATTTAATGTCTTTTTTAATGCTGAACATTTTAAATTAAAAGACTCAATACCGCCTTATGTCATGGTGCTTGAGTATCCTGTATAAATGAATTTGTTCTGTTGCATTGCCCTTAACATTCACTTTTCATATCAGTTAAGTGAATAATAATGTTATTCATGTGTATTGTACAAAAGTTTAAAAAAAAAAAAAAAAAATGGAAAAAAAAAATTAAAAGATAAATTGTGTTCTGTGGCCTCTGGTTTGTGGAGTAATAGGGTAATAAAAAGTCGTGCCATCTTGACTAAAACTAAAAACAAATGAAGAAGTCTTCAAGAAGAAGAGCTCTGCTGGAAGTTTTTTGTGGCCTAAAAGGGTTAAAACACCAATACAATCCAGCATTTTCTCTCATTGTTACAGGCAAGATTAAATGTTTTAAGTGTCACAGACCTGGCACCAACAACGATGTAAACAGGCCTGAGAACTGTTAGTTGTGCCAAAGAGTAAGGTGTTATAAAGAACAAATATAATTTAGTAAAGTTAGCCACATAATTACAAAAGTAGACTTACAGTTTTAGCCATCCAGTCTTATTTTACCTTATAATTATACATATATTATAAATGTGAATCTATTTTATATTGAATCTACAAGTAGTGTTTACGTAATAATAATCTATATAATATGTAAAGCTTTTTACTTTTTTTTTTTTTTTTCCTTCACTGATGAAGGCAAAGCTTTTAATAATTGTAATATCACTATTCGTCTTTATTTTTATGTGTTTTAATGTCTCAACATTTTAAAGCAGCACAGCACAAACTGAATGATTATAATAATTTCTTCAACTGATCTGAGATTAATCTCATAGTGTAAAAGACTGGGACACACAGCAATGGTATAAGCATTGTAGTGGTGAGCACTAATTATAAGTACCATCAGGAGCATTATCAGTTTACAGTCTTTTTGACTAAAACTGCATCATATTGCTGTTCAGTAAATTAATGAATGTGCATAGGATACAATTAATTTGTGCTTTGTTGCCAGATCTAAAGAATTAGGTTGCGTAGTGCCCTAAATAATTTATTTCTTCAAATTGACCCAAGAGCTTTAAGTTTTTCCACATGCATTTACTGACAATGCTAAAACTCTGCCAGTTCCAATGAATCATATCAACAGATTCTTAAACATTCCTATCTCTTGGGTCTAATCTTTCTGTATATTTCTCATGTAATAATTCCAATCATGGTTGTATCCTACATCTTCTAAGGTCCTCAGAAGAATTGTTAAATTGTTCTATTTTCTTATTTATAAAAAAATAAAAAGAGAGAATATATTTACTGTGGTGAAAGAAAAAAATATTTATATGTAAAAAGTTTCACAAGAATTGTTCTGAATCACTAATTGTTCCCTGCTTGAATATAATATCATCAATGTAATATCTAACCCAAAGTAAATTCAAAATAATATCTGTTGTAAACTACATCTAGTGCATAAAGTGCACCAAAAATATATACAGCTAGTATTATTCAAGAGGATTATGTAAAATAAACTTCTGTATAAACGAAAACAAAATTTTATTCCAATAAAATTGTATTCCATAATTACTACTTCTTTACTTAAGTGGAAGCTTTTGAATAAACTGACGGTACCACATGTAAGATGTTGCTGCACTCAGGCCGTACCTGTAAATAAATTTTTTAAGTTCAGAGACATTATATTACGAAAGACTATCACATGGATGGTGAATTAATTGTTTAGTCACAAGACTAATCAAACTAAATTCTACAAATGGAAGAGTAAGTAAAACTGCAATGTTCTGAGCTGGAATTTTACAAACCTATATTTTATTGTTTAGGAAAAGAGATTTTTAATGTTAGATAAAGAAAAGGATATACGTATATTATCAAGGTTTAGGGAAGGATTGCACAATATGTGTTTAAGAGTCCAAATATGGCAAAATTGAGTTTCTTGTAACGTATAGCGACATGAAAAAGGTATTAATTTTTTTTTCTACTTTGTGAGTGAAATTAACATGCTTGTTATTTTTTCTCAATCCACACCAGAAAATATATGGAAATTTGAGACCGTTACCGGTATTATAAATAACAGGAAACACTCTCTAACTCTAGCTGTCCAGGGCTAGAGACAGTTGACTATTTTTTAGTATAAATTATTAATGTACTCAAATTCCCATACCCCTCCCTAAAGTTAATATTTAAAAAAAAAATCTCATTGTAAGTTTGGGAATAATTTTTAAAAGGTTTATTAAGTTATGATTGTTACCTCAACTTAAAATTGAAGGAGACACCTGTTCACTTAATGGTTTAAAAAAATTGTTTCAATCAGAGTGGTTTAGAAATAAGTTTGTGTGATTTTTTTTTATTCAGTTCTATTATGCAATAAAAAATGCAGAGTTTTATTGCCCAATTTTGTGTTGAGAAAATATGATGTCAAGCTTTGGACAAAATTTCTCTATTTGTAAATTGAAAAAACTATAACAAGTTAATGAACCTATAATATATCAAATACTTACAGTTTTTTTTATTTTTATTATTGACTTTATATGTATTCTGTTTTGAAATTGTAAATACATGTGAGCATCATTAAATGGAAAAAAAAAAAATGAGGCAACATATTTATTTGGTAAAGAGGAAATGGGGAAATATATATTATATATAATATATGTATATTATATATACATATATACTGATGAATTCAGATACAGTACATAACAATTTATTAATCAGTCCAATCTAGGTCCGTGTTTAAGAAAATACTAGTGTCAAACCTTTTTTTCATTAAGTTATAATGATATCCACTCACCAAGTCATGATGTAGGACATGTGCTCATTTCTCAGGGTTACTCTGGTCTGTCCCCCAATGGGCCCTCCTGGTACTGTAGTCTCTGTGATCGCATCAATGAATACTGGATCTGCAGATGCTGCTTCTGCCATACCTTCCACGTCTCTATAAATTATAAAATCACACGATAATTTATTGAAGGAATAGAAAATAACTGCAGTGAAAATTTGTACATCATAGTGCCTAAACTTCTACAGCTCCGAAAATTATATTAAAAATAACGGGGGAAAAAAATTTAAAACAAAATATTTTATGACTTGGAAAACAAGCATGCAAAGAAAATATTTTTCTAAATTGTTTTTGGGAATCAAAATTTAGCATTAAAAAGCAAATCGAATTACTCTAAACCAAGACAATTATATTTCTGTTAATTAATTGTTACCCGGAACTTATATGTTTACAAATAAAAGTAATGTATATTAATTAATAATACAATAATCATAAGAATTATAATACATTTTAACCCAATTTATATGATGAACTATTACTATACTGGATATAAATGGTAAAAATATGTTTAAAGAATTTTTATTAATTGACACGGAGATATTGGTGGACTTTGGGGCTATTTGCTGAAGTGCTAGATATTGACTCTTTTATTCTCAACTGAAAGGATACTTTATAGCTTCCATTTAAAAAATACATAATTGCCATTCAAAATCTTTGTTCAATTTTTTATTTTAAATAAAAAAAAAACTTTCAAAAGCATTTCTATTTTGTTTTCATACATAAAAACAATATTCATTCTTAACTAACCTATAATACCAGTAGTTGCTTCCAGTTTTGTTTTGAGGAACAAATGGAGCTCGTTTTTCTTGAGTCCTGACAATGCCTACAATCTCCACCTCCCCCTTCACCTGGCCAGCCACGCGAGATGATGCAGCCTTGTGGCTTGCAGGAACCCAACCACGCTGCACCAGGATTGTCAAGCTGGCAAAAAAACAATGCACATACAAGGTTATAACTTTTATATTTTATAAATTAAAATAAATATAATATATTACTTGGACCGGGCAAGCTGAATTGATTAAAATGGCATATATATAATTAATGAAAGTGACTCATAATTGCTAATTTTTTTTATCCAAGTTTCATGTGAATAAAAACTTAAATTCATGAAAACTGTATATATCTACAGGATATGTGTGTCTATATGTATCACTGAACCCGAATTGCTTGATTTAACAAACTTCCTGTAACAACAAAACTTCTAATAATGCCCTTTTTACTTTAAAATGTTTTGCTCTTTATGCTTTTTTTACACTTAAGGAAAGGCATCCTAGCATCAGGTACTTATTAAATTATGATAATATATTTACTTCTTATCTGCCAGCTTAAAGGGAGTGATGACCAGGACTCCAGACGAGCCACTTTGGGCCCCTCCTCGCGGTGAGATCAGTCCGCCCTGACTGGTTGTATCTCCGCCAGCCAGCAGTGAGCGTGGACCCAGCATTATTTCCTTGGAGTGATCAAATTCGCCACGTACACGCACGGGGCAGTACTCTAGCTGGGATAACTCTGATAGACTGCAAGAAGGAAACATTGAGTAAGTTATTTTTTGAAAGTTTCATGATTATTTAAGAATGTTAATCACATATATCAAATCAATATACAGTTGTGGTAATATGTTTGGCTTTAAACTATAATTTTATGTTTCTTATGTATATCATTGAAAATTTTGGAGATAATCTAATATTATCAGAGTTTTTCACATCATTGCTGTTTTAGAGTACAATTTTTTATAATAATATTTGAAAAATCACAAAGATGTGACATATTTCAGATGTATGCCTAAGAACTCAAATTTTATAAATAAAATAATTTTTAAAACTAACTGATATTTTAGGTAATAAAATTGGGCTAAAGTAATATTTGATTCATACTCATGATTTGTCTAGTTTGCTATGGAAATGAGGCAACTTATGTTTTTGAAACTTAGCAGGAACATTCATTAATTTTTACTCATTAAAGCACAGTCCAGAATTGTCAGAATTGGAAATAATTTATGATCACTTGGTTCGTTCAAGTAATCAGAAATTTTGAATTTTTTGATTGGTCGAGAGCTTTTCCGTTATGATTCCAAAGCAATTCTGGACAGCACTTAATTGTTTTTATTTTTTAAAGCAAAAGATTTAACAAATTGATCAGAGCTAGGTGACATTGCGGACCATATTGAGCAACACATAATATTCTCACTCTTCTGGAAGTTCAACGGGTTTTGCTGTTGTCTTTGCTTTTAACTCTTCCATTAATTTCATTTTCCATGTACGCCTCTTCACTTGCCATGTCCCTAGGCAGAATGTTGTTACAGGCACAAGCTGGGAACAAAAATAATAATAATAATAATGATAAAATTAATAACACAGTAACTTTAAATGAAGTCCTGAAACTAAACTGTGTGTAACAGCTCTTTATGTTTTCTGGTTTAAAGTACGTACTTTTCATACGTTAACCCTATAGGATTACCAAAGTCTTTTTTTGTCCCATGCTTTACCAAGGGGAAGGGAGGGGGGGGTCAAAATGGCACACAATTTAAATAACATGTTAAATAAGAAGTAAAAATAATTTATTTCTCACTATTTTTTTTGTGTGTGAAAATACATTGTTATATAGGTGGCTCTAAGGATTACAAATTTTGTCATATTTTTTGTTTTGGAGAAGTATTTTACACTTTTGTCCCGCTTTAAAAGAGTTTGAGTCGTCTTGATCCCCCCCTTCTTGGTAATACTAGGTTAAGACCAATTATTGAAAGTTACAAGTATATTGCCCCTTTGGTGACCTGTGATAATACAGTTGAAATGAAACAATGAAATAAAGAAGTATGACTCAATTAAGCTAAAGACAGACGAAGTTATAAATATATATACATATAAGTATGTGTTAGTAAAATGCTATTATTATATAGGGAGTTATATAAAATGTCTTGAACGTTTCACTTACCAATAAGAACCAGCCCATAAATCCAAATGATTTTTTGCTTTCTCTCATGAAACTTTGAGCTGCTGCTGAATTCGAATAAAGACGTTGATTAAATTGCTGGTGGTGTTTAAAAAGAGCTATCCATTGGTTTCTCCTTCTATCACAATGTATATTCTGGAATCAATTTTTATCAACATAATAATTATATTAATATTACTAAACAATTTAAAAATAATTAGAGTAAAAAAAATAATGTATTAGGCTGTAACTATCATCTTAAATGTAGCAATACAAATTTGGTACATTTTTTAAAAGAAAAACGTACAAAGCAACATTTCTACTTTTTATTAAGCTACTATTACTATTATAATGAATTAAACTAACAAATTTTTAATAATTTTTCCTAGTGATTTTTGGGCTGCACTGCAGCAATTAATATGCTGAAATGAAGTTTATAATTCATATTTACTTACTTTGAAAGGCTGAATACTTGGAATGCAAATTTTCTGTGTAATTTTAAAAGATTGTGAGTGTTGTGACCAACATATATTTTTTACTCCTCCCATAAAAATAGCACTTCTGGTAGCCCACATACTTTTTGAAACCTAGCCAAAAAGTCTGAAAAAGAAAAATTTGTTGATTAATTTTTTTAAAAAAAATTAGATTTCCAAAAACCTTGCAGTAAGTACAATCATGGGGGGAGAAACGGTGACACTCTAAAAGAGCTGGATGTAGTATTGGACAACAGGTTTAAAAATATTGTACAGTAATTATATGCTTTTAGCAAAAATTCAATGTGCACTGCAGTATATTCCAACCTTGGTCTCTAATACCCTAGCTTAATTGTAACATTGCACCCTTAATTTCTCACTCAGACCCTTTTCCAGCAGACCTTTTGGTTCTGAGTTATTTTATAGCATACATGATTTGTTACAAGTCTTCATGCTTTGTTTCCTCCTGTTCTCTAGTGATTCCCACCCAAGCTTTTCTTATAGTATATTTTATTATTGTAGAAAAAAAGGAAGCAATTTACTAATTTAGTTTCTAGCTTAACGACAGCAGTAATGCACTTGCGTGGAGTTCCTTAGGCTTTGGACATCACTTTGGTCCATTCATATGGAGTGCCTATAGAGGTGTCCGTTCTGACTGAGGTTTTCATGGTTCCTTCAGTCTCATTTCAGCAAATGCTGGGACGCATAACAGGCCGTGGCCACAATCCTTTCCCTCACTTAACGCTATACCCATTACCGCCATTACCCCGTCTTGAGCTTCAAGCTCATAGGGGTGTCTTCTTGTAAAAAAATATATTTATATATAATGTCCTCTTCTAGGGATTCTGCAGTTTAGCTATCATGAAAAAATGTTACATAACACTGTACAGAGATCGATAGACAGCTAGCAGTTTGTATAAGTATCATACACTGTACTATAAAACAAGCAGAAATAAGACAGATTGACACTACTTATAATTAATCTTTATTGTTAAAAGCATGTTTATTGTTATCATGTTTAATAATAAATAGAAATAAAATATGAAATTGCAATACTTTACCTTTTTGAAAAAAGGTTTACTCCCTGAAACTTATGGCAGCAAAGTTTTATGCCTTCGAATCCACCGCTAAACAATCAGCTGATTCTTGACGTGAAATTTTAAAATGAGCATCGATTAAAGCGAATTTTCAAAACATGGCTCTTGAACAAATAACTTTTCCAAATAATGAGAAATGTAGTAAAATACTTGAATGGAAAGTCAAGCCTGGAAGTTTAATATCAAAAGGACGTGTAATTCTTCATTTTGTGGTTGACTCTGGAGGAGGGTGCACTGAAGTGCAGAAACTAAAAGCCTCTAAAGTTGGGACTGTAACGACCGTTGTTGTTCAAGAAGGTGCACTAATCAAGCCTGGGTATGATGCTTACTATATTGCAGCTCTCTCTTTTTATATTTCTTTCCGTTTATTGGTGTTTTTGGATCCTCAAGAACTTCTTTACTTTGTTTACAGAGATGTTCTTCTTGAAATGGAATCTTGTTCTCACCCAACTGTCATGCGGGACCTGTGTGCGGAGTGTGGAGCTGACCTCAGTAATGAGAAGCAAACTGCCTCTGTACCAATGGTGCACTGTGTTCCTGAGCTGAAAGTCAGCCTAGAGGTTGTAAAAAAAACACTAAATTTCTATCATCAAAAGAAATTTTACTAATATTTTCATTTTTTTATTACAGCAAGCCCAGAAACTTGGCAGAGCTGACGAGGAACGTTTGCTAAGTCATCGGAAATTAGTTCTGTTAGTAGACTTGGATCAAACACTTATTCATACAACAAATGATGATATCCCTCCAAATCTAAAGGTAGATTAATATGTGGTGACGATCAACATATTATATCAATGATGCCATGGCAACTCTGACATAGAGCAAACGATGCTAAACTGCAAAACTGACTAACAGACTGCCGTGTGATGGTCAAAATGAGTTATTCTTCCAACACTGCATGTAGTTACTTTGGCGGCCACCGAGCAGCAATTAGTCCGTTTTGCAGCTTTGCGTCGTTCGTTGTTAGTTATAATTGCTCGGCACCATCGATACAGTATGTACTGTATATACTGTAGTGCTGATACTAACATAATTACATATTGTTTACAGGATGTCCACCACTTTCAGCTCTATGGGTCTGGATCACCTTGGTACCACACTCGATTACGTCCCCTCACACTAAAATTTCTGGATAGCGTATCAAAACTCTATGAACTACATATCTGCACATTTGGAGCACGGTCTTACGCACATACAATTGCAAAGATATTAGACCCAGATGAGAAACTCTTCTCCCATCGAATTTTATCAAGGGATGAATGCTTTGATCCAAACTCCAAGACTGCCAACCTCAAGTAATTATAATAACATATCCAGTGAGAGAGTCCGTTTTTATTATTTTTTTTAACAGTTCATTTGAATTAGAAATTATTATTCTCAGTGATATCATATGGTACAGTTTATAAAATAAAGTGCTGGGTCTCCTTCCCCAGACTTACAAGCTTGCAAAAGCAATAAAGGGAGGGAAAAAAAATTACTGTATAGGACTAGCTCCTTTGTTAACACGATAGCCAGCCTGGATCATGATATACTGTATATATAATATATTACTGTACCGTATATAACTATTAATACAGTAGATAAGTACGTTGATCCCAAAAAACTGATGTGATTTGCGCATTTGATCTAGTAAAGAGGAGTTCATTTTGAATTCCTAGAAAAGCCACCATGTAGCACACAGTTCATATTTTTACTTGCTGTTTTTCCCCCAAAAATAAGTTTTTATACTTTATATAATGGGGAATTCTCTTACAACTCAAATTTTAATTTAACTACTATATTATGATAGGGTACATATTAACAATAAGTTTGACTTAAATTTCAACTTCTTTAACTCAAATTTGGGGACTCTGAAGGGATTATTAGAATAGGGGCAAAGTATGCAACCCGCGCGCAAACCTGAAAATTGTGACGTAGAAACTCCCTAGTTAACACACAACAACTGCCTGATATAATAGTTTGAGCGTCAAGGAGTGATTGGCTATAAATTTTAGTAACACGATCGAAATCAGCGGGTTTTTCTACCCTAGTATCAATAGTTTTGTCTCTAATATCAGTTTACTTTAAGAGTGATAATCGAAAATATGAATTTATTGCAGGAAAATTTCGCCTGCTAGGCAGTTTCTACGTCACGTTTTGGCACTAAATTCAAAAGAAGGAAGATTTCGAAGATTTTTAAAAAATTCCCTTGTCTCCAATTTTGAAAATTGAAACTTTTTTGTTTTGGGACATTTAATTTCATGGCATAGAGCATCTGAAAAAAAATTTAAAATAAATGTAGGAAAATTCCCCATTATTAATTATTATAGTAATACAGTACACTCTGAGTATGATTACTTCAATAACTTGTAGATTGAACCAGTGGCATAGATATCGATAGATAAACCAGGGCAGACATACAAAAAAATGTAGTAAAAATACCTATATTACCCATGTTAAATCCAAAATTAGAGAGTGGGGTTGTGACTACAAGGGGAAGAGAAAGGAGGGGGTGCTGTGGGTGGGTGAATGTATCTTTCCTCCACCACTTTTTGTGCCTTCTCCCCTCCCCCTTCCTGCAGGTGAAGAACCCCCTCCAAATTTTTTACCTGGTTATGCCACTAATTAGAGCATTCTGCGGTAATAATATTGCAAAAAATGTTTAAATTTTGGATACTGTCAAATTACTGTATGTAAAAATATGTAAAAAAACACATGATTATCCATATGTTCATTAATGATTAATACTTATTGAAAAGTTATAACATTTGAATGAACCTCTTTTATAATGCAGCAAGTAATAAATAATGCTAAGAAGTCTAAGAATCTAATATCAATCAATTCATACCGTAATTACATCATATGTTGATATTTTTCAGAGCTCTGTTCCCGTGTGGTGACCACATGGTGTGTATCATCGACGACCGTGAAGATGTTTGGAACTTTGCTCCTAATTTGATAGCAGTAAAGCCTTACCACTTCTTTCAACACACCGGAGACATTCATGCACCCCCTGGTTTGGACAAGCACGAGCAAGATGGTTCCGGATACACACAGTCATGTATGTTGAGCAATTTACACAAAATTGGACTTTTTATATAAATTAATATAGCCCCCCATAAAAGATGGGAACGGCTTCAGTTTTTATATTTTTATCAATTTATAAATGATGTCAAACTTTTTATTGCACAAAAATAAAATTCAAAGGAAATCACCATTCTACACCTTCTAGGAATTTCAGCAGGGAAGTGCGACTTATGACGTCACATCTGTACATCACAGCAGCTCTTTGGGGTGCTGCCTGCTGTGCAGACGTGACGATATAAGTCCCACTTTAATGCTGAAACTCCTAGAAGGCAAGTAATGTTTTGTTGTTATGGCAATAATAAATTTGAAATTGTTTAGAAATTGATAAAAATGTAAAAGCTGAAGCCGTTTGTATCCTTTAAATATGCACCTGTAAATGAATACATAAATATATTGTAGTGTCCTTTTTAACATGTATACTGTAATTATTTTTTATATATAAAAATATAAAATTATGATTCCTGTTAAGGGTAAAGTAAAATGCCCATGCAACGTTAAAAAAAATTCACACGCATGAAAATTATGAATCATATCTTAAAATGTACTCCTCTACATCCCCTATCTAATTTGATTTAGTTTTCGAGTTATGAATTTGTATACAGTACCTGATATTTTAGCTACTGATAGGGGATGTAGAAGAGAACATTTTTAGATATTTTTTAAATATATTTTAACAGATGTTAACTCTGTGGTGGTAACCTCTAGTAGCTCAGTTGGAAGAGCAACCGAGCGCAAATTGGAAGGTCCCAGGCTCGAGTCCTGGCCGAGTTTACTCTTTTCTTTCGAACGCTTTTACTTGGATTTGTATGATACTCATCGATGACGGAAAAAGCACATGGAATGAAATAATTTTTAGATATGTTTCATAATTTTCATGAGTGGGAATTTTTTTAACATTGGGCGTACTACCTTACCCTTAATTGTTACTGCAGTACAGTATAACATTATAATTTATCTGCACTACACTACTACATTACTTGGTATTTTTACTTCTGAATAATTTAATAATTCAAAAACTGAATATGTACTGTACATGTGCTGTCTCGATCCAGATCTATTTACTCCCATTTCATTACATTTAATTAAAAATTTAATATTTTAGATGCAAATAAAAATTACTAATATTTACTTCATTTTAAAAACTGGTTCACAGTTTACAGTAACTTTACTAAAATTAAATTCAACTCGATTCCAATTATTGTGTTGTCTTGTCTATCTTCTAACAAATTGTGTTTTGTCTACAGCTTCCAGTGGTGATTCAACAGATTCGAAAGCTTCAACATCTGAAGAAACAAAAGATGCAACTGAAGAAGAAACAATGAAAGACATAACAGAGGAAGAAACAAAGAGAGATGCAACGGAAGAAGAAACAAAGAATGCATCTAAACTAGATGACCAAACCTCTTCACATAATGTTGAAACAAGCAACGAGGAGAAACAAAATCCAGAGACTGAAAATGCTGACATGCTAGCTGTAGATGAGCCTGACAAGGAATGTAAAAATGTTGAGAAAGACAAGGAGACATTGCTTGCTGCAAGTGAAGTAGGTGTCACAGCAGAGAAAGCTGAAGAGGCTACAGCTACAGAAGAGACTCCGTCAGAAATTAAGCTTCAGGAGAGCAAGAAAGATAAAAAACAAGCGGAGACAGCAAATATTGATCAAGATCAAGTGATCATGTGCAAAGCGCAAGGTGACAGCAAGAAAGATGATGTGAATAAAGAGAACACTGAAAACACAGAAACTGACAAGGAGACAAAAATAAAGTCAGTAAATAAAGAGCAACCAGTTGGTGATGACACTTTTATAGATATTCCTGATCCTGATGATTACTTGCTTTATCTGCAAGATATTTTACAACGTATTCACGCTGCATACTACAAAATATTTGATGAAGAAAAGAAGGCTCCAAACATGCGAGAAGTAGTGCCATCCGTGAGACGTCTTGTTTTAGCCAATCAAAGTCTGGTATTCAGTGGGGTAGTGCCAACTCATGTTCCTCTTGCCAATAGCCGGTCAGCTCAAACTGCTCGAAATTTGGGTGCTCGTGTCACAGAACAGGTTTGTAAACATACGATGAAAATTTATGCAAAAGAGGTCTCTATCAATAGTTAAGGAGTAGATTTGTTAACAAAGCATACATTTTATAAATCTGATATTTTCACACTTTGAACACATCAGATTAAGAGCTAGAGCTAAATCTTTTGCATGGAAGCAATTTTAGTAGCAATCTTTAAAATTCCACCAAGAAGTTGCAGAAAGCAAATAGTTTTTGTTTTGTGTATTTGTAATATTTACATTAACGGAAACCTTAGACTTTCAGGGAAAATCTTTCACTAGATAATTTCTAGTCAGCACTGTTTAACTTGTTTTTTTAAAATGGTTTAAAAAAAATTAATATTGAGTTATTTAAATTATGGTAAAACATAAGGAATTAATTTCTAGTTTACGCATGTTAACTGCTGCAGGTGATGCCTGGAGAGACCACGCATCTTGTGGCAGCAAGGCCAGGCACAGCCAAGGTGAATGAGGCTCGAAGAGCAGGCACTGGTATTCATCTTGTGTCTCCGGAATGGCTTTCCTGCACAGCTGACCGCTGGGAGCGAGCAGAAGAGAGACTCTTTCCCCTGTCCCGGTCATCAAAAAGAGGTATGTTGTCAGATCTGCAAGTTCTATTCTGTAGAGACTTCTCTATCACTATTGTTGTGTAATGATAATTACAGCTTTCACTTAATATTGCAGGCTGCCTGCAAGCTTCTGGTAACGCTGCTCTTAAAATAAAAAAATAAAACATTTTTCTTGATTTTGGTTGCTTGTCGTAACTTATCTTGTTTCCTAATTACAATAGTAGTTTGTATAATGGATGCTGGAAAAAAAAAATAATGCTATAAAAAATTATGGTAAATTAAAACTGTTAGTTATAAGTTTCTATGATGATTCTTGAGAATTTAATGATGATTGAAGCAGGAAATCTGGTTTTTAAACTCCTGAAAAAAAAGTTTCAATCACACAATAATGTTATTAAAAGAAAAGGATAGGAATATCCAGCAAGGCCTTACTGATCGAAAAAGTCACAGCAGGTGGAAATTCTTGCGGTCACAGAGGTTCACTCGAAAGTTTTTACATTTTTGAAACGTTTCGCATCGTGGAGATGCTTCTTCAGTCACAAGAAGTAGAATGATTTGACTGTTGGCTTGCTGGCTGGTATGTACTGAAGAAGCATCTCCACGATGCGAAACGTTTCAAAAATGTAAAAACTTTCGAGTGAACCTCTGTGACCGCAAGAATTTCCACCTGCTGTGACTCTTTCAATCGGTAAGGCCTTGCTGGTTATTCCTATCCTTTTCTTTTAATAAGATTATCACAACCTAAATGGTTTATTTTCTTTAATTTGAATATTTATCACACAATAATGTACAGGAAAATAACATCATATACTCATAATGCAGATTACCTATAGAGCCTTTTCATATTTTCTTACCTGGCATTTTAAAAGCAGATTTCTTGCCATGATTATTAAAAATTTACCAAAAAACAACAAACATAAAGCAAACAACGTTGTGTTCACTGATCCGTTTCATAGACTTCATAAATTTCAGTGGTTTTTGAAAATTAGTACACTTCCCCATTGTTCTATGGTTGTCCACAAAAAAAAAATCTGAGGTTTTTATGCAAACCTTATTTTAATTTTAATAATAATATAATTATATATCAATATTATTAATCAATATGAATATACAGTACTATTAAATTTTTATATTTTGTACAAATATTTATATTACATTCTTAAGGGTAAGGTAACTCACCCAATTAATGTTAAAAAAAAAATCCCACACATGAAAATTATAAAAAAAAAATTAAAGTGTTCTCCTCTACATCACCTATCAGTAGCTAAAATCAAGTGATACAAATTTGAGCTAGTTTTTAAGTTATGAATTTTTAAAGTTGACGAATTTAACATGGAAGTTTCATTTATCCATGTTAAATAGTCAAATTTAAAAATTCATATCTCAAAAACTAGCTTGAATTTTTATACCTGATATTTTAGCTACTGATAGGGGGTGTAGAGGAGAACATTTTAAAAAAAATTCATAATTTTCATTTTTTTTTTTTTTATTATTTTTTTTTTTAATTGGGCATGGAACATGGATCCCCTTAAAATTTAAAAACAGCATGCAATTTTGATAACTAAAAAAAAAAAAAATGTTAATTTGTTTGTGCATATGTTCAGGTATTCCGGAGAACAATTCAAGAATAGGCTCAAGTAGTTTGGCTGAATCTTTGAACCCGTTACTGGCATTGTCTTCTGAAGACATTAAGTCAATGGACCAAGAAGTGGAGGATATTTTCAATGAGACAGATGACGAGTCTGCAATGGACCGAGATGCAGATTCGGAGGAAGATGAGGAAGAAGACGAGGAGGGGGAACGAGGGGAGGGAGCCAAACTGGACACCTCGGAGCTTCTTGCAGACCTCAAGACAGATGAGGGCTCTGATGATGAAGATGAGGATGTAAACAACAAGAAGCGCCCTCATGATGTGCTTCACCTGGAAGAGCTTGAAGAAGAAGAAGAAGAAGATAAGCCACCTCTGAAATTGTTCAAAGATGCTGATTGCACGGAAACTCCAACCAGTGATGCAGAAGAAGATTTAGTTGATTCAGGAGATGAAAGTGAACTTAGTAAAATGGGACTAGCATTAGAGAGGGAATTTCTTGCTGATTGAAGAGTTTCCCTCTTCAATATTTAATTATATACGAGACATTCAGATGTTAAGGAGACTTTCTACTACAAATAATGGCAGCTTGCTCTTCTAGAACTGACGGATGTGCTCATTTGCCCTAGTTTATATAAGGCGTGAAGTAAACGTAAGAAATGAGCAGAGGAGAATGCCTTTTGGGCTGAGTAGTAACATGAACATTTTCCTCAGCTCACTTCTTGTGTCTCTCTTAGCTACATCACTGAACATGGATCAAGCACTTGTGTTAATATCTGTAAAAGTTCAAACTGTCATTTTTTTCTAGTAGCAATTAACCCACTGTAACTGTAACAGCTAGATTCCTGTGTTGAAACTTGGAGTGTAAATTAATTAGTACTTACTGTTAGAATATTATCATGTCCTACATTTTTTAAAATTCAAAGCATCCTTAAGTAATTTTCAGATATCTACATTAATTTTTAGTTACATGGAATGCTCGTGAGATCAAAGTTTTTTTTTAAATTTGTTACTCTATTTAAAAAATGTAGGGAAAAAAATAAATTTAATGTATTTTTATAGCTTTTACTTCCTTTTTAATGTGCTTATTTAATGTTTCTTGACCGTAAATAAGATTATCTTTATAAAGCTCTGTATTTTTAAATTATAGCAGTTGTTATTCAAATTCCAGTTCTACTTTTGCATTGATAATTTTATTATCCATGAACTTTGCAGGAAGCAATAAAAAATTTGAGCAATGAACTATAGATAAAGTTATTCACCTTTAACGATTAATGATAATAATATTAATATTAATAAAAAGAGAGAAAAATTCTTAAATTCTATTTATATATCGTAAATTTATATTTCGTAAATTGGCTTTAGGTTTTCTAAATATTTGCACAGCAAAGAACAAAATTAATAAATTAAATATACAAGTATTTTTTGTTCAACTTTTTCATTGTAATTTTGACTTGCACGAGTCGATCAACCCAATTGTAGGGATAGATTGGTAGATTTTATGAGTGTGAAAGCATTAAAATTACAGCAAAAAGAAAATAATTTTTGTTTTAATTTCATATCATACCATGTAAACTTTTGTTTTGATAATGAGGAAATTTCAATGCAAAAGTTTATTAACTTCAAACAGAACTGCCAAATTGAAAAATCACAAACTGTAAGCGGTAATTATTATGTCATATGCATAATATTAATTAACTTTTCTGCCATTTGATAGGGTACACGTACTGTACAAAATATTTCTTACAGCAATATTAACATTTATTCCACATTAAAATATTATTGAATTTACTGCAGGTATGAAAATGTTGCCAAATGGCACCATATTATAGTACAAAATAAGTGTTGTAAATGCAGTCATGATACCATTGTCCTATTATATACTATTAGACGCATAAAAGAATTATTAAAAACATTTAAATAATAATATATATTATATATTTCAATAAAAACTTCTATAGCAGTAATTTTTTTTTATATATATGATCACAAAATGTATCAACTGATATTTAATGTAAAAATTATATTAAAATTATAAATTTTTGATGCAAAATTTTTTCATGTTGCCATATATTTATTAATGTGTGTTAATAATTTAAAGCTCCTGATGATGGTATCATGGTATTAATGTATGAAAGTTACAGTTCAGCTCTTTATTAAAAGGGTATAATAGATTATAGTAATAGTATTATAGCATCATCATGCAACATTATATATTATTTATTGAAGATGTTACTTATTTATTATATATAGGCTAGGGTCCATTACCTGGTTGTGAATGGCTGTCGATGGGTCTGTAACCTGTTTGTGATGGTTGCCAGCCACGGCCAATTGAAACTCGCGTGCTCCCAAAGTGGAGTAGATCGAGGGGGAGTATAATACTTCCGGTTGCTAGTGGCTGGGAAAAATTCTCCCAACTCATCACAAGCCAAGTGACTTTTGGAGGGAATTAAACTTCAAAAGCAATATGTTAGCTGTTTCGTTTGCTGTCATTCAATTTTTTTGGCTGTCGGTCGATCCGTATAATCCTCAAAAATCCACATCCATCACAACCAATTAAGTAACGAACCCTAGCCATAGCTGTGTACGTGGTATATTCCTTCATGTAATGATTAATATTCCTCCATGTATCGATTAAATAGCAGGCGCGGAACCGGGGGTGGGGGGAAGCTAGGGAGGCTGCAGCCTCCCCCCCCCTGAAATTTTGGATTTAACATATGGGCAATGTATATATAATAATATATATAGGCACTTAATTCCCCCACTTCAAATTTTTTTTTTAACATTGGCCTTATGGATTTGAGGCAGCCCCCTCCGAAATTTTCCAGCCCTCTCCGAATTTTTTTCCTGGATCTGCGCCTGTTAAATAGCACAAACTTTTTTATATATCAATTAATTGACATCTGCGCTATAATATTCTAATAAAAGAAACCACTCTTAATTAATTGGATGTTCTTTGTATTATATTTTGTTTTTGTATATATTTTTATATATACAAACCCAATAACCCAATATTATTGATTGAAGGGAATTTTAATTAAAATGGCTTTATAAAAGAAAATATAATGTTAAATATTAGTTGATTATATATATATATATATATATATATATATATATATATATATATAGTACAATAATTTGCAGCAGCTTTAATTGCAACAATTTTTTGTTAATTATGATGATCGAACTTATATATATAATTTTCATTTCCAAATGTAAATTAATGTTTAAAAAATAACTAAAATACTCTGCTGCTGTGAAATATATATGAATGATAAATTTTATATCTAAATTAAGTTAAGATGAGAAGTGTGGATTTTCGAGGTGTGCAGCGTGGACTATAGAGGTCTTTCACCATACGTCACAAAAATATGATGTCACGTGAATGTAGGCAAAAAGCACCTATTTAACATGGTAGTATATAGCATACCAAAAACTATTTATTTTCTGCGATATGACAATCGTGGTACTTTTGACAATTATTTTATATGATAGATTGAATATAAATGTCAAGTAAATGGAAAAAAATACAATATTTGCCAATGATATCTGTGAAAAATACAATAAATCATTAAATAAAATGTAAATCGACTCCAAATTTCACGTCAATAATGATCATTTTAGGACACTTATGCACTGATATTGACCCTAAGATGCTTCAAAAAAATCAGCCAATCACCGACCATTGCTTTCCCCGCGGACTTTTGAATACGAGGGGGAAACGGCACAACAAAAAATAATGATAAAGAAGCTAGGTAAAATAAAAAAATGTATATGTTCAAGTTATGTATATTTATTTCTTACGTATATATTATTACTAAAAAATAATAAAAATATGTTAAATTAGGAGGAATAAATCAAGTGATTCCAGTTCCCTCTCAGTATTACTACTGCTGAATGTAAACAACAACAAAGCCAAGCAAACGCTATATAAAAAATTAATATAATATATGCATATATACACAGGACTCTTATATAATTAAGGCTCATCTCTATATCATATATTATATATAATATAATATATATATATATGCATTATATATATTATATATGGATATTCTCTATAAAGATGGCCTTAGAAAATTGCATGAAGACCAAATCACTGTATACATAATAAAATAAACAGTAAAATTCGCTAAAGGAATTACTCGTTTATTATAATATTTAATCTTAATTAATTATGTCATTCTTCCATAGCGGCCGGGGGGTCTCTCGTCGTTCTTCAATAATTATGATGAATTTTCACGAGTTTAATCGAGTTTAATTTTGACATTTTTGACGCGCGGTTTCCAGTTCCAGCTGTTTGTCAACAAATGAGCATCGAAGTATGTTGTTTGATGAGCGTCAGGTCGTTCGAACTTAAAAGAATTTTATTTATGTTTAAGAATCCTTCATATTGTGAGTATACTCTTTAGCTTTTTAGTACCCGTTATGAGAAATGCTTCATAGTTTGTGGTTAATTGAAATTCATGCAATATTTGCATATATGACCGTATACACACAACACGTATGATATGCGCATACTGTATCACAGACTGTGTACAATGCATATAATTTTTGTTGTTGTTCTTTTTTGTTTCCAATAATAAGGATACATTTTATAAAAATGTCATTAATCCATTAAGGTGCTTTCACATATTCGAAAATCGCTATGCATACGGAAACGCTCCGTAGCTACTCCGTAGCAATGTTGTTGATTTTGCTGCGGCGCACCGTAGCTGTTCCGTAGCACCTCGCGGCACGTTCTACGGAACTCCGTAGCAAAATCAAGATGAGTTTGATTTTGCTGCGGCATTTACATGATTTTCCGCCGCAGCTGCCGCAGACGAACAAGAATATGTGAAAGGCTTACGGCATTGCTATACTGAACTCCGTAGCGATTTTCGAATATGTGAAAGCACCTTTACATTTGCATAATGTAATTCTGCAGAAAATAATTTCTAACTGGGAGCACTAGGGCATTACTTATCAACGAATTTTCATTTTGAGTTTAGAGCTCGAGGCGGGGTAAAGTTGCTTTCACATTGTCCAATTTCGCTACGGAGTCCGTAGAAATGCCGCAAGCCTTTCACATACTCTCGTTCGTCTGCGGCAGCTGCGGCGCGAAATCATGTGAATGCCATAGCAAAATCAAGATGAATTTAATTTTGCTACGGTGTGCAGTAGAACGCCGCAGCAGCAGCAGATTGCGATCCCTACGGCGTAATCAACAACATTTGCTATGGCGTGCTACGGCATGATTCTGTAGCAAAATTAGATTATGTGTAAGCACCTTATGGGGTGTATAGGGATAGGAGAAGGAAAGAATGATGACCACGGTCTATTACACGTCCCAGCATTTGCTAAAGTGAGACTGAGGGTGATCGAGGGACCGTGGAAAATATCAGTCAGCTCTACTTTTTATCAATGGACAAAGGAATGTCGAGAGCCTGTGAGGAAACACCCACAAGTGCATTGAATCCACTGTGTGGAAAGTGAGATGAATTTACCTCAGGGAGGAGCAACATAATTTTTTCTTGAAACGGGCACCCATGCATCATAATGCATCCATATACTAGTTAACGTGACGTTGCTTGACTTCAGTGATCTAACAAGAACCATGCAAACAATGCACTGCTCCACACCAAGGTCCCTCTACATAAGGTTGGACGCTTAGGTTCACATTTTCATCCCAGTTCGCGCAGAACCAATCAGAGAGAGCTGTTATCCTCGAGCCTATTTCGTAGCAGTCAGTGATTGGTCGTGACGTCACAGGCTCCAACAAAAGCTGCGCCAAGATGGCGGAGCGTCAAACCTTATGTAGAGTAATCTTGGCTCCACACTCTCATTTACATTGTATATTATGCAATTAAGGTGCATTAACTTATAATATATAATTAAATATATGCATACAGTACTCAAAAAATTAATGCATTCCACAGAAAAATTTTGCTCACCGTACCTTGATTTTCTTAAAGGGACAGGGGACCATAAAAATATGTATTTTTTATTTAAAAGTTACCCACTAACCGAGTATAAATACATGCCGCATGGTGGCGAGGACCTCAGGGTAAACGCTCAGCGAGTAACTACACGGAGGATTGCTGACATCAGCAATCTCGAAATGCAACATAGCTGTCTGCCTCTCCTTCCGCCCCTCACTCGCTTAGGTAGTGGGAATAAGAGAGAACGGAGGGGAAAGCAAGCAGCGTACGAGAAAGACTTCGGTACTCTTTGGTTATTCCTGCCTAATTCCGGTTTCCCTCCCTCTTTCCTCTCTCCTCCAACTCTCCTCTCCATTCCCCCAACTTGACTAGGTGCGATGTTGCCAATTTTACATGCTAGGCACACATGTAATTTATTTAATTTATGTAAATTGGGGGGGTTATCAAAAAACTGTAATGTACTCATTTTTATCATTAATATATGTAAGAGAAACTCCTCGAGCATGTTTATCGGTATTGTCCCATGTCCCTTTAAGGAGCTTTCACATGGAATATTCGAAATTTGCTACAGGCACTCTGCAGAAAAATCAAGCTTGTCCTGATTTTCTTACGGAGCTCTATTTGTTGCGGCGTGAACTCTGCAGCAATTTTCGACTATGTGAAAGCATCTCTATGGGGCTACATTTTCTGCAGCATGTTGCAGTGAGATTCTGCAACAATTTTCGAATTATGTGACAGCACCTTCATAATATATGTCACCCTTGTGTTGAGGCTAGCTTGAATACGGGTAGCTTTGCTGCCCAATTACCACTCCAATATAAACTTAATTGATATTTATATTGATGCTATGTCATGTAGGACATGTTTATGTAGCTATTTGATCATCCTATTTATCCTTAACAAACTGAAGTTAATATGACTTGTTATTTATGTACTCTTGAGGGAAATATAATAAAATAAAATAAAAATAAATGAACTGCAATGTATAACTTGTCCAACTCAGTTAAATTATGCATATGGTTCATATTTAGTAACTTTTTCAATAGACATTACGTTCATATACTAAAGATTTATTATTATACTAACATTAATGTGTACTTTTTTACAGTATGGAGAAATGCTAGACTCACAGGATCGTGACCATAATAAGAGAATCACAATCAACTTTTCTTGTGATTCTAGAATGAATACAGAGCACATGATAGAATCATTTCATTCTCGGGTAAGTTCAAGTGCACCAGTTCTCTTTATTCAAGTATACAGTACTTATTTGTTTTATTGTTTCTGTAGTTGCGTCGTCTGGAGAAAAGACTGAAGACATGCAGCAGAGAACGCCACCACCCTTCTTGCCTCTGTCCCTGGGCAATCGAGAATGAACCGGCTGACATTTCAGGTAGGACCATTACTTACCCAAAATCAAGGTGTACATTTATTTATCCAGAAAGGAGTCAGTGCAATGTTGCCAAAAAGCTCCAATTCAGCTGTAGAATTGCAGCTTACATGAAAGCAAAGTTAGTTAAGGATGAATCTCAGTAGGTTGATATCTCATGATCATACCGCCTGAATGTAACAAGACTTGCAGCGGACTTCGAACTCAACATCAATAGGTGGTATACAAATTTTGAAGCGAATCAGTCTTATCAGTTTTGTGAAAACTGAGGTAGAAGTTTAACATTGGCCTTATGGACAAAAACCGGAAATGGAGCTGTTGTAAGAAAACTGCAAGACTGAATTTGCTCAAACCATAAGCAATTAAAGGTGAACTGAAGGGAACACTTTTTTAATACCATCTTATCAACAAAAATAAGACCGATTCACTGGTAATAACCATTTTCTTGTTGAGGCCCCCAAATTTGAATTTCAGTGACCAACGGCTAAAAAGTGAAGTTGTGACGTATCGGTCTGGTCACACGCGATGTTCAGTAGCAATTTTATGGCGAGATGAGAGCAGAAGCGGTGATACCGATGTTGGCTGTCATTAAAATAAACACAAATTTTTAACGTCCATATGAAATCATCTTTCGTCTTTTTCAACGATTGGGAAGAAATCACAATTCAATTCCCCATCTAGTGGTACAAAAATTATTTTTCTGTGATGATTAGAACAATTTATAGTAAAGTGCAATTGCATGAAAATGCATTGATGCAATTCTCAATCTCAGCTAATATGCATCGCACAAGAATGAAATTTATACTAATCGATTGGAAATTTTATCATTAGTTACGCACTATCATTAAAAATTACGATAATTGATAATTAACAAAAGTTGATATTTTGTATTTATTAAATTTATTTTATTGACACCAGTAAGATTTATGATTTCCGGTGAAGCGCGGCGACTCCGGCGACGGCTAACATCACCATCGCCACTTCAATTTTTTTTCCCATATTACTACATTCCTGACAATAAAATAAAAATATAAAATTTTATCTTTTGTTAATTATCAATTTTTGTAATTTTTAATGATAGTGCGTAACTGATGTTAAAATTTCCAATCGATTAGTATAAATTTCATTCTTGTGCGATGCATATTAGCTGAGATTGAGAATTGCATCAATGCATTTTCATGCAATTGCACTTTACTATAAATTGTTCTAATCATCACAGAAAAATAATTTTTGTACCGCTAGATAGGGAATTGAATTGTGATTTCATCCCAATCGTTGAAAAAGACGAAAGATGATTTCATATAGACGTTAAAAATTTGTGTTTATTTTAATGACAGCCAACATCCGGTATCGCCGCATCTGCTCTCATCTCGCCATAAAATTGCTACTGAACATCGCGTGTGACCAGACCGATACGTCACAACTTCACTTTTTAGCCGTTGGTCACTGAAATTCAAATTTGGGGGCCTCAACAAGAAAATGATTATTACCAGTGAATCGGTCTTATTTTTGTTGATAAGATGGTATTAAAAAAGTGTTCCCTTCAGCACACCTTTAAGTTTTAGAACATTTTCGATTTTTTAAAATTTATTTCATTCGATTCGTTTGCATGGAAATATTCTTTGACTCCAGCAGTAACTGAGATTCATCGTTAAATGTATTTAACGTCACACAGTAATCAAAACAAAACTCATTTCTTGTGTATAGAAAATTTGTAAGTGTTTATCCAGCTGACATTGTCTTAATTTACTTTCTTTAGGAATCACTTTAAATTCATGCAGTCCTAAAAAAAAAAAATAATAATAATAATAATAATAATAGGAAAATAATTAAAAAAAAAAAAGAATCTGCTATTAAAGGCAAGACTAAAGATCACTAGCAATAAGACGACTTATATTTACTGAGAGCCTCCATCCCCACTGATGCAAGTAGAGAGAGAGAAAATACGTATGTATTTTATTTATAAAATAAATGAAAAAAATATCACAACGCCTAGATTCTATGATTTATAAAAATGTCATTAATGCATTACATTTGCATCATGTAATTCTGCAGAAAGTAATTTTTAACTGGGAGCACTAGGGCATTACTTATCAATGAATTTTCATTTTGAGTTTAGAATGTTAGCTGCTGAAACTTGTCCGAGCAGTGAGTTAATCACAGTTTCCGACTACTAGTGGCAGTGTGCAGGTAGATGGCAGATCATTTAATCAGGTCAACAAGTGATTTTTCATTTTGTCAGGAATTTGAGCTGACTGGTTGGTCAATTCTTACCAATACCTCATTATTTGGTGCAAAGGACAATAATGTATTTTTTTCCCGATAAAACGAAGAAAAATTTAATGTTGATTAACAATATTTAGTATAGAGGTCTGCACGGGCCGGATTTTCGAGGCCCGACCCGGTCCGTTCGGATGGTTGCTAGGCCCGGCCCGGGCCCGTGAAGACTGCTTCACAGTGCGGCCCGACCTGGCCTGTGGCCCGTCCGTAGTTCAACCTCAGCTCGCTGAGCTCGCCTTTTTATTTTAGCGATTTACAACCCATTATAAAACTAAAAAAAAGTCGTTTTAAAAGCTTTTTTTGCTTTACACTTGTTTCCCTTCTTCCTCTTTTCTTAGCAAAAATAACAACAACAACAAAAATCACTATTGAAATTTTGAAAAAAAGCTAGGCCCGGGCCCATGCAGACCTCTAATTTAGTATTTTCTTCCTTCTGGCCAGTTTTATTTTTTCTTTAGAAATAAGTACATATTAAAATAACAAATTCAGGATTATTTTATTAATAAATTTTTGCTTAACAATAGTCCCTAGCATAATATCCAGCATAATTTTGCCAACCTTAATATTGATCAGACTGTGTCCAGCTTGTGAGCCTAAATATTTAGAAAACTGATAAATAACTTGTCTTATTGAGTAAATGTGCTGGCCAGCTGCACAGCCACAAGTGGGCGGAAACTGTGTTTGGTTTGTTGAATTTTCCTCCAATACTAAAACTTAAAATTCATCAGTATTTCACTATAATATTTAAATCTCCCCTCTTTATGGCAAGTAATACTTATAATATTTATGATATTCCATGAGTTTCAAGCCTTAATTAGAAAAAGAAAAAATCCATGTTGATTCATCGTCTACCTGACATCATTTGTACTTTAGAAACCATATTTAAATTTATTTACTTTTAAACCACAATTCATTTGATTTTGCTTGTTAGCAAAGTCAGTTTTTCTTGTTATCCTTTTCATGATTGGTGAAACATGAATTCAGTTTTGAATGAAGATAACAAGAAAAACTTATTTTGCTTCGGAACAAAATCATATCAATTGTAGTTTGTACTCACTGGTACTCACTAGTCTTGATGGTCATCAAATTCCTTGCCTGATCAACTTATCTGTACAATTAGTACAGTAGTACTAATATAGCAGTGTCTTCTTTAACAATTACAAAATGCAAAATGTTACAAGAAACATTCATTCAAGCAATTTCTTTTATCATAGTATGTCATGTGATGGCCATCAGGAATATTAAAATTAAAAAATATTCTATGCATGTTTTACTTAAAATAAAAACAAGAAATATTACTAAAAAATGGTCATACTTTATACAATGTATTTACAACAACCAGTACAAATAAGTGACAAAAATATTTATATATATATGTGTATTCATTAATATGATTATAAGAGTAAAAAAAAAAAAAAAAATGAAGATAGCGTAAGAAAAACAAAACTACTACGGTTTTTCAAGACCTACACCACTCTTGTTGTGAATTGTTCTGAATGGTATTAGCAGCAGGCACTTTCGTAGTCTCACACGCATGGGCATTTCATTTGCATTTTTAAAAGTATTATGCATTTGAGACTATTAACTATTAACGACTATTCTTTTAATCCTCCTAAATTTCATTTACTGGTGGTCTATTCTTTGTTCTTTATTAATAAATTTATTATGATTAATTTCTATATTATAAATCAGTTCTAAAACTTTCTTTTTCGTAACTTGGTTTTTACATTTTTTTTTTTTTTAAAGTTAATTCACAGTTCTGTGTTTCTTTTTCTTAATTGTAATCATCAAATCATAAGTTATTTTTCAAATGCAATGGAAATTATGAGTTTATATAAAGAGTAAAATTTTATTTTGAGAAAATCATATGACAAAGTGCTAAGAAAAATGACGATGATAATTTATAGGATAATGCAAATACATGGACTTCTTTTTTAAACTTGTTTTCTTTCATTAATTTTTAATTGAACATTATAAAACTTTTTAAGTATTTTTAAATTTTAGCCTGATCATGTTAAATTAAAATAAAATTAATAAAAATTCTGTTAAACAAAATTAATCAAATTTCATCCATACATATATTTCCCTATAAAAAAGTTAGAAAGATGCATTATAAATTACATGGTTTTGTTTATTACCCTTCACTCATATCTCACTAGCCACACTTCAGTATTGGAGAGCTCTACACTATTAGCCTCTTAGTTCTTGCCTTGCAAGCCACTAGGTCCATAAGAACATTAACCTCTTTTTTTTTCTCTTGCTAACTCCTCTGTTTGCGGCTATGAGACACTGTTTCTTGTTCTGATGAGCTGGTAACGATGATGCTGGTGTGAGAAGGGGTGTGATGTACGTAATCTAGGAGGTAGATACTGCTCCTCTTGGCTTTATCATCATGCTGGCTCTCTTCAGGGTGTAGTCCCATCCTCTCCACCGGAACCATACAATACCTAAGGAACATACCGTATTTACAATGTTAGATCATTTGTAGGAGTCATAAAAAATAGCCTTATTTAAAAAAAAAAAAAAAAAAAGCTAAGGTCTTGAAGACTTATGCAGTTATGAATACATATTATTAAAAACAATTGTATAAAAATACAATGAAGAAATATATAATTTTTGAAATTTTAAAATCAAATTTTGTTTGTTCAACTCATCACATTTTTTGTTTCTGTTTTTGCTTTTTATATTTTTTTAATGTCTGAATTTTATTTACATTCTTTCTTATTTAAACTTTATGCTTCATTATAAAATTATACTGTAAGTCAGTTCACTAGCATGAATAAAATTTAAATGATTTGATTAAAAAATAAAATAATAACAGTTTGCACTCAAATCTTCAAAACAAGGCAAAGAGCATTCCTCCTGCAAGCTCTTTGACAGTAACCTTTATCTCTCTAATTTATTATTTGATTCTTTATGATTTCTAAGTAAAGGTAATTCTAAAAAAATAAAATAGAAATAACTAAATCCTTTATAATTTTAAGTGATTAATATTAATTAGTTTACCTTGCCGTGCAGTGAGATCTTGTGGGTCGTTAAGGTAAAGACCATTAAGGCCTCGACCACATGACTTCCACCACCAACCTCCCTTCAGCATTGATGCACAGTTAAGACTTGATCTGTCATTGTCTCTGTAAATCATGAAAATAGCAAAGTATTAATATCAGCCCAATATGCTTAAAATAAAAACAGAAAAAATAATTTGAATAGGATGATTAATCGCTGCAGAATTTTTGCCATGGCTGAAAAATAATGAGAATTTGGATAAAGTCTCTCAACATTTGAAAATTCAACTTCAAATAATTCTCAGTTTATACTGACGATCTTAACTGTTGAAAAAAAAAAATTCTCCAAATATATTTACAAATAAAATATAAAGTAATTTTGGTGTTTTATTTGATTTACCTGTTGTACGTTGAGAATGGGCTGTTGTTGCTTCCATACCAGGGATCGTTCAGGGAATCTCCTCCGTTGCCTTCGTAGCCGTCAATCTCAAGCTTGTAGTACTCGGATTCTGAGTAGATCTTGAAGTGTGAATACTGAGCATATCTGCAACCACATAAAAATAATAAGTCTCACTTCATGTGTTGTGGTAAATAAAAAATCTCCGTGCAGGATTTTTTATTTTAAATATATTATAAAAGTAATCACTATAATTTTATTATTATTTATTCTATGCAGAAAAAAAAAAGAAAAATTGTACTTGACCATTATTTTGAATCTATTAAAAAAATAATGAAACTTCTTTTTATTGTTATAAATAATATAAATAAATTAAATTGTACACTTAAAAAAAAAATACAATAATATTGAGTTTCTCGTAAATTATTGGTCAAAATTTAATAATTTAGTAATTCTTAAGCCTTTACAAATTTTGACAGAATAGTATAGGTTCATATTATTGGTATAGAGCAGATTTGAAGTGTGCACCTTTTGTTTCCTTCGAAGTCCTCAAGCTCTACTCGCAGCATGTACTCTTCATTGTTGGTGAGCATGTAAATGTTCTCATTTCCCAGCCAGAATTCCTTGCTTGGGTCGCCAAATCCATTCTTGTAGTCTGCCCAGTCACGGTTGAAGTTTTCACGGGGTTCACCAAAATCATCTCGACGTTGAATAACCTGAAACAATTAGTATTTTAATTTACTGATTTTCAGAACTGTACTTTTCGGTGCTTTGAAAAGATGTATAGAAATAATTAAAAAAAAACTATGTTTGATTTTTATATTTGTAAATCACCAACAGGACCCAGAATTGCAAACAAAAAATTAGTTATTGAATAACATTTTAGTGTCTTTGTTAAGGGGAAAATTGCATTTCACACGGTTTCCAGTTATTTATCGGATATATATTATTATACATAGTCGTGTATGGTATAATATGTATAGTCGTGTATGGTATATAATATGATCTTTGTTGGATTATTTATAAAATATTGTGATGGCGTGTTGATCCGTCGCAAGATGGCAGTACTTGTACGTTCCTTACGTTACCCATTTTTTTTTAAATCCCAGACCTGCCTCAATGATTAAAGCAAAATATTGCGTAACCTTGAATAGTATTATTGTAATTTTTGGTATATGCAGAATTGTTAAATCATTACTATTATGTATTTCTTTTGTTGCAAATTTGTATGATTTTAAATTTAATGTCATCACGTACTCTGTATATATACTAAAAATTGTAACAAACAATAGGCTTGATTATGGCTTCATTTTTACCAAAAAACTCATAAATTTTCATCATATATATTGTTTAAAATGAAAGTAAATACTTTTTTTTATGTAATCACTTTGCTAAATTACCATAAAATATGTTGTCCTGCAACAATTGCCCAAGAACTAGAGATGATCTCACGCGAATGAACTTATTATATAAACCTACATGTTTTGTTACATAATGTATTTACGGCATGGATTGCGCGCGTACGTGTATATGTGCAGTTAAACTTACAGCATGATCACAAGTGCATACAGTACTGTACATAGCACAAGCACATAAATGTAGTGTTAATTTAAAACTCGTTTAGCGCGATCAAAGGGGAAAAAAATAGGATCATCTTGGCCTGAAAGGTTAAATTCACTTTTCCAAGTCCTTTCCCTTATGACCCGCTGCAATTATTGTTATTAAGTTTACGTAAATAAAAACTCTCGATCAAACAGGTGTTTAACCGCTGTGTGAGCATTTCAAGAATTCGAGGCGATGAATTTGCACATTTTTTACTATTATTAATAATTGCCCTTTGCAATATTACCTCTGTAATAATTAATGTTGATTACACTAATTATAAAATATATCCTAGTTTTTTTAGCGTAAATTAGAATTTAAGAATTTTCTTTTACTGTAATGTTTTAATTTAACATCTTTATTTAAGAAAACTATTTATGTTATAATATATAATATATATAATTTTAGATATGTCCATGAAATTGTAGTAAAACATAATATTTATAGCCAATTGAATAAAAACAAGTTTCCCTTGGTTTTGTGTGGCAAAGGATTATTAACATATAACTTTAAACTAAATTGTAACTTTTACGCATGTCCTCGTTTTTAACATTCTCATCTCAATTGCCGCAATCAAAATGCATTCTATTCATAGCCGACGTGAAAATGAAAAGATCAATGTTATAAACATAATTACATTTTTTTTTTTCTATTGCGTCCTTGAAATCAAAATAAATTCGTGTGATACAAAATAATGCTCTCACGTACTTAAAATCTGGTTTAAACATTATAAAATCATAAATATAATGAAGCTTATTAAAATATGTATAGCAGCTAGTACCTTATAATTAACACGACTCTTCCTCCCCTTCCCTCCTCCGTCCCAGACAATAATACACTTTTATCAACAACGAGTCGTGTGCCCTAATACTTCCCTCCGAAAACTATTCCCTCCGGTAATGTGTTAATATATTTTTTATCTTTTTTTTTTTTTTTACATAAATGAAAAGGTGTAAAAGGAAAACAAAAAAAAAAAACTAGAGCTTGTCATCCATGTCACGGTCGCAGCGTTAGAAATTTGAAATTTCTCAATGTTATGTAAATTTAATGTCATTTGAGTACTTACTGTCCATCCTCCGTCGGAAACTTCTTGCTCGCAGTAGACTTTGAGGTACCAGTAGGTGGTGCCGCGGATCTGAAGATAGTAGACTGCGGAGTCGCGCATGCCGGCGTTCATCAGGTCGACGCACGAGTAGCCCTGCACATGCAAACCCAGCGTCTCAGTTGAACGCCTGTGGTGCTCCGTCTCAACAAAGCTCTTGAGCCTCTGTGACGAACAGTCCAAGCGACGACATAGTGTTACAACACCTGCTGTATCGCAGTACACTTAGTGCAGTAGAATATAGACATCTCTTTATAAAAGTGCAAAAGCGATGGAATAAAATGAATTTGGAAAAAAAGAGGATGAAATAACAGTATGTCTTTGCCAGTAAAGTGCCGTAGATTCTACTGTACTGAGGTGCACAATGACTATTTGAAGAGAAATGAATCTACACAGCAAGCCTCAAAAGTGTGCATGACTTATTTTGATTTTATGGCTTTTTAATTACTAAATATTTTTTTTATTTGTATGTTATTTATTTGAAAAAAAAAAATAAATAAGAGTATCTATAAATAGTTGTAAAAGAAAAGAAAAAAATGTGTGTACGAAAAATCTAAATTTTTAACATGACGAAAAAGACCGTAACCATATTAACAGCATAGTTGCAGAATGGAAGAAAATGAATAAATTGTTTCCGCATTGATGATAACTTTTAGTTATCTTAACATCAATACATCTAAGAAAAAGATTGCAACAGCGTAATCATTACGAAATAATATTGTACTATTATTTTAAGAATTGGTTTGCTTTGGTTATTTATTTAATAACCGCTTTTCTTTTAATAAAAACCATGACGAGAAATACTTGCTTTACTTTTACTTTATCACGTCACGTCAAAAAAACCTCTTGGACACTATTTTACGTCGTTGGATTGTGTTTAAGTGCTGTAATATTTTCATTGTAGTGGCTTGTTGGGAGGGCAGACAGCAAAAGACGGAGCACGATCATAAAGAAGGTGTTGTGCACATTATCATGCGAGGATAAGTGAGCCAGTGCTCGTGTAAGGAGCTCTCTCGTACATGCACTCGATAAGCTGCACATGTCCGCTGCTGCAGCATGATATCTCGCCCGTCCAGTTACAGAGCTGCTGGCCACTTTGTATGGCTGCAACTGGTGGCAGTCAACGTGCAATCTCTTCTGCATGCTGAATAGCAAAATAAAGGACACAGAGAAATTAAGAAGTGTTCAAAAAAAAATGTAATAAAATTGTGGAAGGCGTTTAGAAGGTGTGTCAGAAATTTACCTCAATCATAAGGATTTTATTTTTTTAATTGATTAACAAAATATATAAATTATTAATACTGCACAATGTTGATAAATTAAGTCTATTTATCTTATCAATCAAAATTAAAATAATATGTTAAACACATTATATAAATTTTCATGTTCTATTGAAAATTCTATTGCATTGAAATTTGAAATTTTGTTGTCAAAGAAATTCGTGATTCAAACGATTCAATTCAAAAGTATTGTGTTTCATTAAAATAATTTCAAATTTATCAACATAGTGATTTGGCTGATAAAAAAACGTAACCAAAATAAAATAAAATGATTATATATAGAGATAAAAAGAAATACAAAACAGTATAATATACCACTAGAATCAGAAGAAGATGTCACACCATTAAGAATCCTGATCTCAAATTAAAAATTAAAAGTCATCAATAGTTGTTTGAGTTCGTAAATAATTTTGACTTTAATTTTATTCGCTTGTATAGTGTAGCTGTGCAAAGTTGGTTGTGGCTGCAAATTAAGAAATCCTGTAAAAGCTTTTTAATTGCGATGTTTTGATTGTAGGAGAAATGGATTTAATAAAGAAATTTTGAATTTTAAAGCTTACGTCATAACCGTGCCTAATTTTTAATTTGAGACCTGACATCCCCTTATATAAAAATAATAACACCATTATTATCTCTCCCTTGTCGCGTGCAGCGTCTTACCTTGACGTCCTTGACGTTTGCGATGATATCGGTGGTAAATGTTGTGTTTGCTGGCGAAGGCTTGTTCTTCACGCTCGGGAAGATGACTCCACGGTTGCGAGGAGCAGTCACTCGGTTACCGCTGGCCGCCGCCGCCGCTGCGGCTGCTGCGATTGCTGCAGCTCCATGAGGGGATGGTGTTGGAAGGGTGGAGCTTTGTTGAGGAGTCGGGGTGGAGTTTGCGGGACTGGCAATCGGGGGAAGAGTCGTTGCGGGCAGCAGTGGCTCTTCCACTGGAGGTGTGTCATCCACGGTGTAACGTGTGGGGTCGTACTCGACGAGACGGTCGATGGTTGGGTCCAGTAGCAGCTCGGCGGGCACGGGACGCTGTGCCATCGTCACCACGTCCTCTTGCTTCTTCAATCTTTTCTCTACCATGTCAAGATTATGAATTATCTTATTTGCTTTCACTCGCAGGTCAGCGTGAATGTCACTAATGGCACGTTCTTGTCGCTGCGTCTGTGTCAGTAACTCATCAGATTTTGGTACGAGTCCATCGACTGAGCTCTTGGTACCAACAACAACATCCCAGACCTCGTCCATCTTGGTAGAAACTCCAAGCATAGGGTGCATTTGTCGTGCTAGCTTGTCCAGCTTGCTACCTCGTTGTAAAATAATACTAGCGTTACGAGACTGTTCTGGTTGTTCAACCACTGCCTCACGGACATCGCTTAACATGGCGAAAACACGAGCCATCTGCTCGGACATAGCACTCATATGCAACTGTAGCTTTTTCTCTACGCCACTTGTAGTACTCTTCAAACCATCCAACTCTTTAGAAATATGTTGCATTACTTCTGTATTGATTGCCTTAGAGATATCAATACTCATTGGCTTCTTTTCACTAGCTTCAGCGTTGATATCATCAGCAGGTAAAAAGTTCGAGTCGAGTTGATTTTTTAATCCGATGAGCTTGGTGTCGATGTCTCCAACTTTCTTGTTAAGTGAGACAAGTCTCATATCCAGGGACTCTACCGCGTCTCTTGTGCTTGCTCCTCTCGCGGCGCCAGCGATGGACTCTCCGCTGCGGTTGACGCCACCCTGGAAGAGACGAATGTCGAGGGATCGTAACTTGGCGATAACCGAGTCCGTCTTGTCGAGGTTGTCGGTGACACGAGAGTCCAACGTCTCCACCCGACGCATGAGATGCTCCACGGCGCGGTCCAGGTTTTCTATGCGTTGTAGCTTAGATTCGAGCGTGGACACGATCACCTCAA
Source organism: Siphlonurus alternatus (assembly GCA_949825025.1). Lineage (NCBI taxonomy): Eukaryota > Metazoa > Arthropoda > Insecta > Ephemeroptera > Siphlonuridae > Siphlonurus > Siphlonurus alternatus. The sequence goes on from OX463778.1 coordinate 922,521, forward strand.
ACACGTTGAACAGGTACTGCTCTCTGTAACAAAAAATAAGCATGATTGGAAGAAATTTACACATAGATATTATGCAGTCATAATGGGTAAATAGTTAGGTTAAGGGAGATAAATAACCCAGTTTTGTGTTCCAATCAATGAACGTGCAATAAATTTTAACTGTATATAATGTGTAATGATGGCATTAATTATCTGTCATAATTTTTTTAAATTTCAGATAAAAGTGTTTACATATTTATATTATTCATACATGTTACAGACTTTATAAATTGACAAAAAAATAGATGCATTATAATACAGACGTGAAAAAGTTAACAGCTAGTGGTTCGTCATTTGTAAATAGAAATTAAAAGGCATTAAAATTAGGCGATACAAACAAATAAACTTATTTATTTATTATTATTTTTATTTTTTTTAAATACTACATGTCATACATCATATTAATATATACAATGTAAGTTGTGAACAAATAAAACATATTTATCTTTTTTTTTTTTGTTTTTTTTTTTAAATCACATTTCGGTAAATGCACTATTGTAGCACTCATTGTCAGTAAATGCTACTAAATATAATGATGCTAATTTAATTCATACAATTTGTTTCTGACTACAACAGCTGCTATATACTTTTTATTGCTCATCAGTAAATTATCCGTAATGTAATATTTCTTCTTAATATTTTATACAATTTAAATATTTTTTAAACTTAATAGAAAAGATATCGGTAATTTAATCTGTGAGCTATAAAATAATTTTTTTTTTTTTTTTTTACTGTGCACTGTACAACTTGCACCTATTTCTTGTGGTGGTTTAGACATACTCCTTTCACTTGAAAAGTAACAACCGCGCGCGGCTCTACTTTTATAATATTATTTTTAGTTCCTATTATGTCGATAGTACATTACTGACTTCCTTCTTCCTCTCCTATAGATCTTGAAACTTGAGATATATATTATATATAACCTGATCACCTAATACAACCGCTATAATACAATACGAATATATAAAATATAAATTAAATATAGCTGCCTTGTCGGCCTACCTGAATCTAATCTACCACGCCCACTTTTGCTTCCCGCTGCTGCTGCTGTATATTTCTCACAATAGTAATTGATTACGCGTGTCATTATTGGCAGCAGTGCTGTAGAGATAATTAATTGAAACACCCACAAACAAAAATTTTAACTGTTATTGTAAGTTATTGTAGATCTGGGCCAACTTAAATTACAGCTAATAATGCTACCTTGTATTTTGTGAATTGAAGCAATAGAATTTGCCGCCATGGGGTATATAGCTAGAAGCACTTTCATAATAATAAAAAAAAAAAAATGATATTATCGATATGTTATAAAATGATTGGAGAAGTCTTTGTTCTTTTTATGTTTTTATGTTTCAACAATAGAAATCGATTCTTTCTGCCTTTGCTTGCATGCTGGGTATTGAATGGGGGTTTCAAATCCACGTGGGTGACGTCTGCATGCAAGCTGCAGTGCTATATTTCACTGATCCTGCCGCACCACGTGCATGCCACTGTCTCACGTGTCTTTTCTTACATAGAAATCAACATTATAATTTTCTAATTTGCCCTTAGCAATGTAATTTTAATTTATTAAGTATTATACAGCTTTAACCTTTAAGGTCATATTTTATTTATAGAAGGTCTCAGTTTAAAATATATAAATTCGTAATTTTAATGTTTATTTGGTCGTTAAATGTATGTAAATTTATTTATGATGTGAATGTAATTAAGAATTAATGTCAATGCAACCCAACGACTATCCAGTATATTATAGCTGTTCATGAATGCAACCTATGTAGAGAAAAATCATTTTAATAACAGTAATATTATATTTAATCAATTAAGCGAATTAGCCAGACCATCAGGAGATTGTTATTACACTATTTTGTCAGATAAACAAAATGTATGAAAAATTAGCACTATAATAATATAATTACATATTGATAAATTTTACCTCAGTCTTGTCGGTTTTAAAAAAACTTTTTTTATTATTATTATTATTAAATATAAAGCTTCACCTTTAAAGAAAAGTAAAAATTGTAATGATAATTATATTTTAATTCTTGCGCTTGACATTATTAAAATATGCATATTATTTATTTTTAAAGTTAAATATGGGAGGATACCATCAGAGGCTCGATGTGTTTGAACAGTTGCATACATTTCTGGGGCTTTCTGATAAAATATTGAAAACATTACATCGATTATATACATGTAATTCTTTCTGCTTTAGAGCCTGTGTTTCAAAATCTAACAGTATTAAATAAGTAGAAAAATATTACAAAGTAGTGAAGAAATCGTGTTTCTTTGTTTATATATTTCTCAAGAAACCTACAGTACAAGTACATTACCCTAATAAAATACTATATAATAGTTTGAATACTGTAATCATACATGTACAAGGGTCGATTTATTGCACGAGCATGTTTCACGAGAGTATATTATATTATTATGCAAAAAAGCAGTGATGAGTAAAAGTGTGGAGCAAGGTCCTGGCCGTCATACCACGGTTCAAGCAAAGCTGGAAGGTAGGCCAAAATACGTACTTCATGATGCTAAGTCAGCTGTATCACGTGCTAATCTCCAATAACATTACAATCATCTTCCAAGACAAATAAACTTTGTTTACAAAAAAAATACGTTATATTCGGTGTCACATTCAGGTTCAGCTTAATTGACTAGAAGTTGGCTAACGCTGTAATTTGAGTCGTGAAACTAAGCTCCAGTCATATTTGTGTGTCACACCTCCCCGCTCTAATCTCCGTGCGGTGTTACATAGTCAGTCAGCTGTTCCTCTCCGTCTGGTGTTTTCTGGCGTCTCGCCAACCTCTACCTGGACCATAACTTCGAGACAGTCACGTGGCGGAGATATCATCATTAGCGAGCAAAATCACCGTGATTATAAATTAGCTCATTAGATTGGAAATCGAGAACCTACTGTAGCCACCGCTGGCGCCGCGAGCTTGCCGTATTTGGGTGCCACACTACTCAATTAAAAAATATCTTGTGGTTACTTTGTAATATACGTTTGACATTTACAATCTGAAAGATGATAATTTTATGAATATATCATCACTTTCATGTTATGATATTACTTTCGTATTATGCCATTATTACCAATGTGATAAATAGTTTTTTATTATTATTATTTTTTTTTTTTTTCAATTTCTCAATAATTTTTATTTTCATGCAGTTTATGTCATGCAACTTTTTATTTTTAGAACTAGACTAAAATAATTGCAAAAATGTTTTCACCCAAATAATAATAGATAATAATATATTTTTTATTTCATTTTATTATTTTTTTGCGAATGCTTTTTGTAGCTGAAAAAATATAATTTATCAATTATATTGAATATTTATCATATCACTTGCATAACTTTCACACTTATATAATTCTACGCGTATGTTATCATATTTATAGTAATTTTTTTGGCATTGAATTTTTTCTTTTAAATAGTGTGTTTTAAAAGTGTGATAATACATTTTTAATCAAACTAATATATTTTGGTTTTATAGAACTCTTCTTTCATATTTTGCGTCAGTCTATAATATATATATTTTTTTTTTTTTTTTTTTTTTTTTGCTTTCTAATACTGCGTTATACAGTCTCCCCATATGTTTGGTATATGTTCAACGTTGTCGATCTTCGTAGGAAAAACTTTCTATCAAGTCCATACGTCGAGAAGTACATTGCCGAATAAGAGTCAGTCACTTTCTATACTTTTCAGTCTGCAAACGTCCCCTTATTGTTGATGTCTCCAGTTTGACGGTCATACTTGCTAGCTCGAGGTACGCGAGAGTATAATCACAATTATTCACGACGTTCACGTCTATGTGTTAATTATTGTGGAAGGCCGACACCTGTATTTATTTATTTACAACAATCATATGTCTCAATTGATAATTATTATATATTGTAAAACTATTAAAAAAAAGAGAGAAGTTAGTTTCATTAACAACAGTTTTAGTTATAATTACAAATATAATTTTTGCGTAAATATACATTATACTGTACATATAATTACTACGACTTATTAAATATTGTTATTAATATTAATTAAGTTATTATACCATAACCTTGGCTGGGTGGCAAATAATATTAGTACCTTTTATAGATGTATATCTAATACAGATTCTTGTATTTGAGTAGTGATAGAAATTCCTTGTTAGCTTGTAAGTGGCGCGGATAATCACGACTGTTAGCTCGGCGGGGTCGTGCGCGCGTGATCTCGTGTTGATGTTATTGACACAGCGTATATATATACACAAGGGTTCTTGTTGTTTCTCGAACCACTGCCGAATATATTAATTAACACTTAATGTGTAGAAATATTAATTTAGTCTTAAAATCAGGCAAACATTAAAATCATGAAATATTTCCTAAATAATTTGCATAAAATTTAGATACAAATATTATTAACAGCTTATATGACTAAATTATTAAAAATTAAAAATATTGAGGCTGTGCACGAGTTATATATATATATATATATATATATATATATATATATATATATATATATATATATATATATATTATTTTATGACCAAGTCAACGAAATGCTATGTTTGCATATATGATTTTAAATTTGTATTTTATTCGTTTGTCCTGATATTTTAATTTCGTGCTTGTATTTTCATAAAACCGGCTCTTGTGCAGAAAATAATCAAAATATTGAAGCCGGCCCCGTGTATGCAGTGATGAAAGCTCGTGATAGACGGAAGGAACATTTTGCAAACGACCGCAATATTGAAGACCTCATGCAGTGATCTTGGTGCATAATATATTTATCTTTGATATGAGCGGAGCCACATCAAACCCATGCTTTCACTCGCATACGATGCAGGGAGATCCGATCGTCACCTATCCAATGTTGTGGTAAACGGAGAAAATACCCTTTGATAAAATACCCTCAGATATAATACCCAGACAAAATACCCTAGGACAAAATACCCTCAGACAATTTACCCTAGGACAAAATACCCTTGGATAATTTACCCTAGGACAAAATACCCTAGGACAATTAACCCTAGGACAAAATACCCTTGGACAAAATACCCTGGGATAAAATACCCTTGGACAAAATACCCTAGGACAAAATACCCTTGGATAATTTACCCTAGGACAAAATACCCTTGGACAAAATACCCTAGGACAAAATACCCTTGGACAAAATACCCTCAGACAAAATACCCATGGACAAAATACCCTCGGACAAAATACCCTTAGACGAAACACTCTTGGACAGAATACCCTCAGACAATTTACCATATATTATAATATATAATGGCATCTTAGGTATTTCGTAGAATGATAAAAATTATACCTACATCATGCAAACATTTTGCACACATGTATTGTGTATACACTGTACAGTACAGTATTAATATTATTATTATTAAAGGGACAGGGTACAATAATTATCATGTTGCATAAAAAGTTTCCTATTGATATAATAAAATTAAAAATATAATGTGTCAATTGCCCCAAAATACCAACCAACCAACCAAAATTAAAAATATATGATATTTCGGATTTCAACAGTACCAATAATTATAATCATAAATTTATGATTATAATTTCTATAATTTATAATATGTTATTGCGAATTGCCCATGAAAAAGGTAAAATAAATTTCACTGAATCCTGCGCATGATACTTTCACAGCATATAATTTATTTTTTATACGTTTAGTTGTAGAGTATAATAATTAAATATTTAGCACCTTTTAATTATTTTATTATTTATCATGTTATTTTTTTAAGGGTAAGATAACACGAAGAATCGATTGTTGTAGTCCCATTTGATTAACATGTAAATCTTAGCAACCTCATAATAATTCTGAATTTTTTTTGAGACAGTTTTTGGCACCAAAAAAATATGGAAAAAATTTCAAAACAATCGGACGATCCAATTTTTTTAAACGAATTTTTTAAATTTTTAGTATAGGGCTTTCCCATGGAGACCTAAACTAAGAAAATAATTTAAAAAAATTGAATCGTCCGATTGTTTTGAAATATTTTCCATATTTTTTTGGTGCCAAGAACTGTCTCTCAAAAAACATTCAGAATCATTACGAGGTTGCTAAGGTTTACATGTTAATCAAATGGGACTACAACAATCGATTGTTCGTGTTATCTTACCCTTAATGTAGGTTAATTTGGGTGCAATAAATTTGAGCCAACCCAGGCAAAAAGGACTTTGGGGGGGGGAATAAGTAAATGTAAATGAACAGGGGATACTAAATAAAACATCGCATAATAATTATGGTATAATTATTTTACAATGAATGTATGAATGCATTTTTTTCATTATTTTTTAATAAAGAGCAAAAACAAAACAAAAAGTAAGAATAAAAAATCGTCACCTCATGAATAGAAGAAAACATTGCTTCCTCATCCAATTTTTTTCGTATTAACATAATGTTACATTATAAGGTCGACAAGAGATACATTGCTTTTTGCAGTAGAATGTTCTATAAACTTATTATACTCATGGAAACCAGCTATAAAATTAAATGTTCATAATGGTTTTAAAATTTATGTTGTCACGGGTAACAACCAGCACAAAGCATGATAGTAAAATACGTATTGCTATTTCAGTTATATTTATTTGTTATTTTATTGTACAGAATCATTATTTACCAGAAAAAATTATATTTAATTCACATTTTTAATGATGAGAAGAAATTTTATATTTTTGAAGATATAGAATTACATGTACACATGGTACATAATAAAATTATCTTAAAAAGTATTTAGTTGTGTTAAAAAGCCTTTATAACTTCTTAATGCATATTAGTGACTTAAAAATATTGAGACACCGGGGAAAAAAATCATATACTACTTCTTTCTTACCGAACTTTTAGTTATATAATTTTGACAAAAAGACCAGACTATGGAGCCGGCCCCGTTAGGAAAAAACGAGCATTGATGTGTATAGTATATTAAAAGATATTTGAGTGAGACGGCTATATATGAACGAACTGAACACGAGTGGGGACATGCATTTTTACCCAAGCGTTTTGGAATTGAGATTCATATATCTATTATATATTATTCAAAACGATGATTATTCTTTGAATGAGCTAGTTTATGAATGTATTGCAAATGAAATATTCCAGTATTTTCAAAAATGTGAATTTCTCGCCCTGAATTGAAACTGAAATTTTTCCCAACCTCAAAGTGATGGGTATTTTATCCGAGGGTATTTTGTCCAAGGGTATTTTGTCCAAGGGTATTTTGTCCAAGGGTATTTTGTCCAAGGGTATTTTGTCTGAGGGTATTTTGTCCAAGGGTATTTTGTCTAAGGGTATTTTGTCCAAGGGTATTTTATCTGTGGGTAAATTGTCCAAGGGTATTTTGTCCAAGGGTATTTTGTCCAAGGGTATTTTATCCCAGGGTATTTTGTCCAAGGGTTAATTGTCTAAGGGTATTTTGTCCAAGGGTTAATTGTCTAAGGGTATTTTGTCCAAGGGTTAATTGTCCGAGGGTATTTTGTCCAAAGGTATTTTGTCCTAGGGTATTTTGTCTGGGTATTATATCCGAGGGTATTTTATCAAAGGGTATTTTATCCGTGATTCAATGTTGTACCGAAGTACAAAAAATAAAAATATCACATTAAAACACTAAACGTACTTCTTATGATAATTATTAATAGTATATACACAGGTTATCAATTAATTACAGCTTAACTGATGTTTCTTTCAAATTTCAACGACTTGATGGTTATAATCCTCAAAATATAAGAAAAAACATAAATGGCAACCTTTTTTTTATTATTATTTTAAAATATCAGAACGTGCCAACTAACATAAAATGTGATTGTTGATTTATGTTTAAAGCTTATTATGTATAACATACCACCATGTATAACGTGGTGATCGTCTTCACATGTATGCTTCTTAATACAACCTATATTGTACTCATCTTTGATTTTTTTGAAATTCATTGATATTATGACAAAGAAATAATACAACCTTCCAAAGATAGAGAAGTAAAACAGTAAGATTTGACTAATTACGTGGATCTAATTTAAATTAGAATAATTATGTATTTATACAGTAATATGGTCACCTGTAATCTTGCATCATTATTTCAAGAAATATAATTTAATATCGTGACTTAGACAAGTTTTAATTTGAGATATATTAATGATGTTCTTAATTACATAATTATAAAGTTGTAGTTGTGTTTTCAAGGACATTCTATATTTATTTCTGCATGCTTACATATTTTGATTATGATTGTATAGGACCTTCATGCACAAAAACAGGAAATGTTAAGAGGAGCTCTCCATCCCTCTGCATTTATATATATATTACAATTGTGTGTTTTACATTGAGAACGATTCAGCAAGGCGTTAAGAAGCGATTAAGAATCGTTTTTCCTTACCTGTGACCTATTATGAAAATCTCTTTTTAAAAAAAACGCTTGTTAACTATTGATTGACTGATTATAGCAATCTCAAGCAATCATACATCCTTACGTCTCTTAACAATATATTTTATTGTATAATTATAGGTATACAGTATTTCCGACACTTAGCAAGCTCCATGCAAGCTAACCATTATACACAATTTTATAATTTCTTCAAAAAGGTATGGAAGTTGTATAATGACGCAACTTAATTAATTAATTATACTATAGTTTATACTATAGATAATTCGAGAAAAGTTATCTATAATAATTAATACATAATGGAAAGTTTTATTTTGCTTCTATAATATAATACGTATATAAGCGTAAATTTAAAGTCCTTATTCATATAAGTTCAAAATTACTTTCAATTATTGAAAATTGAAAGTTTTATTTTTATAAATAATATTTACTTTAGAAATCAATATATTGCTGACAAATTTATTTGAACTGTGTTGACCTAATGATACAATTGAAAGAAAACGATCTGCAGTGTTATAATATTTACTGCAAACATGGCTATAACAGACAATCTAGGAGCTTCGATTTGTACATGCAGTACAAGAATTTTTCTTTTATAAGGATTCATTCAATATAATATATATTACATATATAGCTCATATTATATAGTACATGCTCATGTTAACTCGATCGCTTTCAAGTCTTTCAGCTATATATATATAATATTGTTTTATTTTTCTATATATATTCTTGCTTGTAGTCCTTAGTATAGTGTTCCGTACATGGTAGCTTGTAAAAGACACTGTGATCACAATTATACGTGCACCTAGCTCTCTTTCTTATATTTTTTTTTTTTTTTTTTTTTTTTTTTTTTTTTTTTTTATCAAACCCTATTGGGTACTTCTATTTACTAATTACATACTACTTTGAAACCCCGAACCTTCCGAAACCCTAACTTGAGCGTTTCGCGGGCACTTCCGGAACGGGGGCGGCCACGGCCTTGCAAATCCATCCCGGCATTTGCCTGCGGCTGAGGGAAACGTGGAAACCTCAGCCAGGATGGACGCTACAGCTTTTGTCAATGAACCGGAAGTGCAATGGTCCAAAGCCAGGGGAACCACATAGTGGAAAAGCGCAACGATTTACCCCTGGGTGGGAAACGTGGTTTTTGTTGAAAATGGTCACCCATCCAACTACTAACCACGCGCGGCGTTGCTTGACTTCGGTGATCTGACGAGACCCGGTCAAGCGCACTGCGCCACACCTCCCACTTTCTTATATAGTTTCTATACAAGTTATTTTATTGACTGCCATTTAAGATTTAATATGTGTTTGTTTACGTTTTGATATTGAATCATAGAAAATATGACTAATATTTATTTTGTTTGATTTTTTTTCACCGATTTTACTTTCTTGATGTAAGTTGTGGTTTTTATGTTTTTTTTTATTATTATTTTTTTTTTATTTATAACTACTGGTATATATTATAAATTATCGTTTATTGTGTTAAATACAACGTGTACTTTTTATCTAGAATTTAAATATACTTTAGAACCTAAATCCTTAACAACTAATTTAATGCATAGCCATATTATATAGATTAAACTTGTAGACTAGTAGATAGAATATCTTGCTTAGAACGTGAATAGTTTAAGTAGTTATTTTACTTACAATGAAAATAAATATTTTTCCACGAGATTTAATTTATACTTGGAATAATTATGATTCTACTGGCATGTAATGTGTACAGTGTAATACTCGAATCACGGTTTTCTAATGCGTGCTAAATATTATATTATATCCATGGTTTCTCATATATAATATATAGTTAAGATAATTGCGATGTAAAATGATAGTATCTCATTCTCCTGAATCTTATATGATTTCACGCTTATTATAGGATTCAATCTAGGAGTCGTAAAACTTTATCTTGCTGCTGCTGCTATGTCGGGTGTTGGTTCTTGTTTTAACCGCAAAACAATACCTCTCCTTTATATTCCTTTCACCTGCAACGTGTGATTTAAAATGAGATGTCAATTTCTCTGCTCCAGACGATCAATCGCCGCGAGCCTACATACATTGATCGCATCGTTAGCTTTTAGCGTTTTTTTTTCTACCAATGTATTATTCCATTTAAGGTAGAGATAATACGGATCAGCTGGCCCAATGCTAAAAAAATCCCATTCATAAAAATTATGAAAAAAATTTAAAATCTTCTCCTCTACATCCCCTATCAGTAGGTAAAATATCAGGTATACAAAAACGAGCTAGTTTTCGAGTTATAAATGTTTAAAGTTGACTAATTTAACATGGAAGTTCCATTTCTCCATGTTAAATTAGAGAACTTTAAAAATTAATAACTCGAAAACTAGCTCGTTTTTGTATACCTGATATTTTACCTACTGATAGGGGATGTAGAGGAGAACATTTTAAATTTTTTTCATAATTTTTATGAATGGGATTTTTTTAGCATTGGGCCAGCTGATCCGTATTATCTCTACCTTAAGAGATATTAAGACTTTAAAAAATTAAAATTATTGTTATATAGATAGAACTGTAGGAAAATTCGCCGAGACAAAAATCTTAACCTCCAATTACATGAGTGTGTTAATTGTTTTTTTCAATACACATTGGTTACAAAATGTATTCCATTTAAAAAAATAGTAATAGACTATAAAAAAACATGATCAAATTATTATATATTATAAAAGTCAAGAAATAATTATATAGGAAACTTCGTAAAAAATCTATTGCAGTGATATATCATTTTATTATTTAATGCACAAATTGATGTTACAAATATACGTATATTATATCGTATAGAAAGAAAGAAAATGCCTTACTGACCTTTTTTTGAATGAGCATCTGCAAACCAATTAAATAAAATATTCGTGCATTAATTTGATAAATCTTGTTTTGTTTTTTTAATTCTTGTTATAAAAAACAAACAAACATTTAATTACAGTGCATCAATTTATTTTATTTGAGTGCTGATGACTGCGTGCATACATGCTTCCAATTAATTAGAACAAACAAATTATTTTCTTCACTATTTCAATATTAACGTTTCAAATTCTTTGTTATACGTAATGATTACAGAAAGTATGAAATGCATTAAATATTGTATTAAATAATATAATAATTGTACTGTACTGATGATTTAAATGTAATTGATCAAATTTATTTTAAACGTTAAAATAATGTTTTATTACAATCACTTACACGTGAATATGAATAATTATGTTTATATATAAAAATTTATATATATATGCATATATTATACGTACAGGCGCATGCATGCGTTTATTGTTATCTTATTTATTTATATATAATATATTTTTTTTAGATTTTAATTTATTTATATCTTGTCACTATTTTGTAATGCGGGTTGCATTAATTGTTGGGTGAAAAAAATTGTAGGGACTTCAGTTACGCCGTCTCTGTATGAAAGTGAAAGCTCACAGTTGCTTCGCTCGGGGCAAGTTGCTCCAAAAGTTGGCGAGCCATGTTGGCAAGTAGGCGGCTGTCTGCACGCTTTGATACAATGATACTTACGCGCTGGCGACTGACCGGTTAGTGCGTGCGTGAGGCGATCAGCTGCTGACCCCTTGAGTTACATCACATTGCAATACCAGAGCACGACCTGCTCGTGACGCGTGTAATTATAGACCTCAGTGATAATTACCAGTAATAATGATCTTGTTCATTAACTGAACTCGATATTTATCACCTAATTATATAGAATATACATTAAAATTTGTGTTACGTAAATAATATAATATTTTTAGCTTAAAAAAATGACCTGGCTTTTCAACGTAACTATACAATGAAATCATTATGTATAAAAGAAAAACATGTATAATATTATTTATATTGTGTAAGATTTTAATATCATGTAAGACCCGTAAGCTTTATATACAAACAATGATTGCGTGTACTACTTGAACGCGTTGTTATTTTTTTTTATATATATTTTTAGCATGCAGGAAATTTTAGAGCATGAGCGCTGAAGGGTCTGGGCGTGAGGCCCGTGAGCTAGTAGAGTATGTCCCGTATATATTTATTATTTTTTTTTTCCAGGTACTCTGGGCGTGAGCCTGCTTAAAGCCACAGTTGGTAAAATCATATACAAATAAATTTGTATTTTTATTATCGTGCATTTATTCTGTTAGCTAAAAAAAAAAATATAGTCCAGTAAAGTTTTGATACAGTATTTGAACTCAGGTTGATGAATAATAATAATAATAAATAATTATTTTCAATTTGGCTTTATAATAAATATAATTATACTCTTCATTCTTATAGCTATAGAGACGCCATGAACGTTGATAAAAATTTCACTGTTCCACTGTTTCCCTGTCGCTTATCATGGCATAATCAACATATATAGCGTGCATGAGCGTCCCAAGAATCAGCGACCATTTGAAATTTTTGACAATTTTCTGTCATTAAGCACAGACGTCTCAAATATATTATATAAAGTGTAATTCCTTGAAGTTTTATATCTATTTTACCTTTTTTATGCCATGTTTGAAAATATAAAAAAAATATATATATATATTAGAATTAACTCATTAAATTCGTACTGTACTTCCGATGTTACATCCATGATCTATATAGACATATTTGAAACAATTAAAATTTACTCTGGACTAATATTTCTTCAAGTATTTGGAGTGTTTGGGAATTTTTGTCTACATATGAAAGTGTGTCAAGTAAATTAATTTAGTCACTTCTAGTCTGCATGCCGTGTGGCCCCATACCTTAAAATTGTTTATAGAGGTAGTAGGCTCATTAAAAAAAAAAGTGAGAGAAAAAGTTGAATTAGCGTAGTGTTTAAGAAGGTATATAATGTGTACACTTTATTGCGGTCAGTATAGAAATATAAGTTAAAAACTCTTTTAGTCTATGCAAGGACCATTATAAACAGATTGAAAAAATAAAATAAATAAATAAAAGTTATTAAAATTAAAAGTGTGAGTTCATTTTTTTTTTTTTTTTACTGTGCTTGCAAATGAAATGTGTGAAAATGTTTCAGTACCATAAAAAAATAACTATTTTGAGATATTAATTTAAACGTGTGATATTTTCTTATTGCAAAATTTAAAAGCATGAACATTAACTCAGTATATACAGTATATAAATAAGTGTTTGCATTTGGTCTCACAAAGTAATCTAATTTATTTGTTGCATTATTTTGCGCCTATTATTCTTTTTATTAATTGTTACGAAAAATTAACGCAAAAATTTATATTTTTACTTATTCTCTTGGTCATAAAATTGCATTGATATCAAGTGTTTAATATATATACCACTATAGCCGAGCTGCATGTTACACTATGCATACATAATGTAGTATTAAATATTATGTAGGTTTATGACAAGGACTAGACGTCAATGCCCCTCGTGTTGCAGCTAGAACTGTAATAATATCTGGACTAATGACATTATAAGCGATCGGCCTAATTCCCTGGCATGGTGTAAGCTTAGTACAAGCTGTTATGATGTAGTGAGACCGACAATGCATTATTATAGTAGTGCTGCATGCTGGCTACTGCATGCAGACACACTCCAGTGAAGACTGGAATGCCGATAGAAAGACTAGGCTTCTCCTTTTTTGTCAACTTTTGAGAGAAAACTTAAGGCAGCTTTTGATCAACAAGCGCACGATCTTAAAGGAAAAGCTCCTTTTTTTACTCCTTTTTTTGGGGCATTAATTTATTTGTATATAAATTTATTACATCAGATTTAAAATAAGATTAAATGAACAAATTCTACAAAATTTAATAACATTTCTACAAAATGTTATTAAATATTAGTGTTTCATATTACTGCGCTGTTTCTGGTTACAAATTTCTATATAAATATAATATCGAATGCAGCAACTTAATTGCCTTGTTTTTTTTTATAAAATTTGTTAATATTTTTTACTGAGAATTATAAAAAAATAACATTGTAGAACTTATTAATTGCTTTAAGATATAATATTTTACGCCTTTCGATTTCCGTAATAAAATTCATTAGCCTAAAAATTAATGTTCTATGCATTTATTTAGTCCTGTAAATATGTGACTTTTTCAATCAATCATTTAATCAGAACAGAGTTCAAATTCTGTCAGATCAATTTGTTATCTATAAATATATTATATAAAAAATATATTAGCAGCTCTCTATGATTAATTATTGTATATGGTTGGAGACTTAAAAAGTAAATAAGCAAAGTCCAGTTGTGTTGAGTTGATTGACACGCAGAGAAATTTTCGCGGTTCTTGCTGTTCAAAATGACACATAACGAACACAGCTGTTCACCCAAGTGGACGTGGGCAGTATATTTTGTAATCAGAGCAACAGGTGGAGGAGCTTGCCGCGGGTTGAGTAGGGCGTGATCGCAGCTGTTTGCAGGTGATGATGCAACGGTAGGCCGGGTTCGGGTCCCCTCGCCACCACATGTACCACGTATATATAAGGAATCTTGATCATAGTGCAAGTACAATTATTGCGTTAATTAATTACCACAGCAGCTTTTTCGTAATTTTGTAATTTGTTATAAAATCTCAAATTCTACAGTGAACAATCTACATGACAATTTTTTATCACAAAAATAAATAGAGGATACCAAATTATGCTATATGAATTTTTTCAGATTTTTTTTAGTCCCAAAATATTTTTAAAAATTATTGAAAGTTCTGCAAGTTCTATTAGCCCACCTGGAATATGAATCTTTTATTAAACACAAAAGTGTACCATTATTCTGAGTACAAATTAAAATTATTACATTTTTTTACGATTAAATTATGTATAACTTGTTGCCATTGTTGTTGTTTACATTATATATTATGTTTTTTCGTTTTTTTTTTAAACTTCTCTCGATCTTGCACCACCAAATACCTGCTTCATGATGGTAATAACTAATAATACTTGTTTTATTATTTATTTACAAGACTCAATAAAACTTTCAAATACGTCCTTTACACGCAAATTACACGAACATGCTCATATTATATATGTAGAGTAAATTATCAGTTCCCATGCTTGCAGTCTGCTCCACATTTCACACGAGCGTGGTGTTGATGACGCCAGAATTATGTCCCATTCTTCACTCTGGTGGCTAACTCGGAATATCAAAACTGCATGTGTGTGCATAAATTATAACTTGTAGTAAAACTCAAACTAGATCTGTATGTAGTAAACATCTGTATGAGTCCACATTCAGAGGCGTCACCAGCTCAATGCTGCACATATACATAAATATAAAGGTTATAAAAAATAATAATAATCATCTAGTTTGAATGAAACAAATGAAATACATGCAAAGCCGGAACTTGTTAACTAATGCAAAAATTGCAAAACTGCATTTCATTTTAATGCAGTTTACTGTAAATACAGCCTTTGTTTATTATAATTAGCAGTGTTTTATCGGTGTAATGATTCACGAAAATATAACAGAAAAGATCTTCCAATTTGTACTATTTATAAAAATATTATATCTGTAATACTGGGTGGGCTGTGTTGTTCTTGCTTTCTATATTATTAGATGGTCATTCATCTTATAAAAAGGTGTGCTAAATATATATATGACTATATACGACAAAGCCGTAAAAACAAGTCAGAACAAATCGCTTGTGTCTGATGTTTTTATGTTTTATGTACTAACAATATTTGCAAGTACACTGTTGGTGTGCGCTTTGCTCAAGCTTTGTTTTTACTTGAATGAGACATGTTATGTTGTTAATTATACATGATCCTTTAAACGTGAACGATAAAAAATTACAATAATAATTTTGTTGGTGACGAAGCTATAATATTATTTTTGTTCCTATATTTTACTCCTTGAGAAACAAAGAGCTTACCAAAACCTTGTAACTCGGTAAACATAAATTAAAGCGTAATATAAAATTATTTATGTAATAACATGAGTTGCACATACTAAAAAAACAAAGGTGTTGAAAGCCACACACATTTCATATTTCATCTCAAAATATTAATCTAACTTTTTAAAATTTTAGTTTATCTACACATATTTACATGAATGGTAAATAATAATAATATGTTAAAAAGCCGTCTTTTAATTAAAAAAATAAAAACTAACTAGTATATTTTTATTCACATTTAATTTAATAATTTCTTTAATTATTGTACCACTAATTTTTATAATAAGGTAATACAACATGTGTATTAGTGCCATACATTCCATCATGTTATACTTGTTTATTTAAACTAGGCTAAAGTCATTGTTGATGCAAAAGAAAAAAATGAGTTTAATAAAGTAAGTGGTATAAAAATTTCTCGTTATGCAGAGTTTGTATGTGCATGGCTGGCGCCTCAATAAAAAAACGTGAGTGAAGTATGCTTATTATTAAATTTATTATTATAGAGCGTGCAGAGAGTTGTTTCCACAGCAAGTGCTTCTGTTGATGACTGGAGGCATATCACTCAGTTAAGATACTTGGCGTGATACATTAAATTGTATCTTTCATCCCCATGTATGTACAAATCCCCTGCAGCAACGGTGGACAGTAAATCAAAATTTATATCCTCAAGTATGTTATAACTAGCAATCAACACTCAGTGTATGACAAATAAGTTTATGACGCGTTCTCACACTTTATGACCTGCAGATGCACTTACATTAGCAATTCATAATCTTAGAGGGAAAACCTTCAAGTTATAATAATAAGCAATAAGTAATATTATAGTCATATATTTATGATGCATGAAGTAAATATATTTTCTTATCTATGTAGGAAGATTAAAATATATATTATATAGGAAGAAGATTTTTAATGTTCTCTTTTTAAAACTTTTAATTATAGTTTCACGATTTTTAAGCATCAAATATTTATGGAAGTAATTAAGAGAAAATAATGAATTCCGTTTGGCTAGGTAAAAGTTCAATAAAATACTTTTCTCTGCTTATAAAATATTTCATGGCTATAGATTCTTTCCGTCTCTAATAATGTGTTTTGACGATGCAAAAATTTATCTAATTAACTCTGTTATTTATTATAGAGGTATAATATTATGTATAACTACTTTTATTGCATGCATTTGATACTTCGTGTTAAACTCACAAAATTGTACTTATATATCATGTATTATTTTAAAACAAGCAATCAAATAAATTTTCCTATATATAGCACTCTTTATTGTGTTTGTAAAGACGGCCTGAAGTTATGGATCGTCATTTTTTCCTATTATACTATCTATATAATTTGAAGTTTCTAAACACACGTCATAATATATATCCTGTAAAATATTTGTCTAAATCTTCACATGCTTGCTGTGGAGTCACAGATCTATTCACGAATAAGAATTTCATAAAAATTCACGACGCTTGAGGTAATGATCTATTCACTATTTACACCAAAGTAAATAATTATATATATTATATATAATAATCATTATCATGGTTGTCCGTTCTGAGCCAAGCGACAATGTGAATCGTTACATTTAATATCATTATCAATAATATCATGCAATCTTATTTATATAGACAGTGAAAAATTGTACTCATTTCACATTTCTTGATAATAAGTAACAAATAATATTTAAAGTCATTTGCCAAAATTGAATTGCAATAAATTCTAGTTCTGAATCGTGCAAACTCCACATGCTATTTGATTGTCTTCCAGTTTACAAAGTTTGCATTCAACGTTACATTATAAGGTTAACTGTCAGGTGATTATCTCTTGTATCAAAAGCTTTTGTACAATACGACATGATCAGATAGATCTCTTTGACTTAGGACGGAGATAAATTTATAAAATATAGAAATCTAGACCTGCAGCAGCTTGATTTTAAAATCAAAATAAATTTATGCTCTGTCATGCATTTATATACTTATCCATATGATGATCGTTTGATAAATAAATATCTAACAAGACCGACTTTGATCTCTCTATGTATTTCATTCAGATATAATATACAGCTTTTATAGGCAATTCATGTATAATTGGAGAGATGACCAAAAGCGTGAAAGTTATATTATAGACTTATCTCCAAACTCCAAAAATTATTCTCCAAACATCCAATCCATTATATTTTTATGTTTTAAAAATTTAAGCTTAAAAAAAATTATGTATTAGTTTTTATTTTCTCCTTTAATTCCTTAGGCTAATTTAAAATAATTATCAGTTTTAAATCAGTATATAGTGACCATAAACGTTGTTAAGACTAATCCCAATATATCCCTTTTACTTTTCAGAGAGTTGTGACGTCACGAACTTATATATGTATAAGTTGGTTAGTTCTACTTTTAAATAAAACATTAATTTGAAATAGAAACATACGTAATTATTAAAAAAACAAAAAACATTGAACCTATACGACAATTAATCATTTTATCAAGTTCATCACAACTAATTGAATTTGTATTTATTCGTAACGCATGATGTTTCAGTTTATTCGTGATAATAAAATTATTTGAAAGTGTTTTGTGGTCATGCTCAGTTAGTGCAAAAAAAAAAAGGTTTGACTTAAAAGGCATGCACAGCTGGCTGTCATCTTCCTTGACTTGCATCTTGGCATGCAGCCTTGAGAAAAGCCGCCGCACGGTCTCACGTGGATACCTCTCTATGTTACAGGAGGAGGAAGAAGAATGTTGGATGAAGAAGCGGCGCACATCATGACTCAAGGTACATAGATTATCATCGTCATCTGCTTTTGTACTGCAATTAGCTGTGCACAAATTGACGTAACGCCGCGATGTGTGACGATGATTCGCGAGGTTGTTTTCATTGATGGGTGTTAGTATGTACGAGGGGAAAGCAGACATAGAAAAGGCTGTGGCTGTTGGTATAAGTCGATGAACTGGTCACCAGAACGTCCGTCACGCCCGATAAACTTGATCCATTCAGCCTACGTTGCTTCTCTCTCCTCCAATATTAGAGTCGAACGACTGTATGTTATAGCCTCAAACTAAAATTTAAAGTCTTCAAAATATAGTTTTTTTTTTATGTTTAAACTCAGGTGTTTGATGGAAAATCTCGAAATATAGTTATGTACGCATCAATTTTAATACGTCCATATGTAATCTTACGTGAATTTGATTGAACTTTGACGCAAACTTTGGAGGTGAAAATAATTTGATTTTGTAAGAAATGTTGTTCTACTTAAAAATATAGGAAAAGAGAAGAGAAGCTGTAGTTTCTTTCTAAATTTGTTACAGTTAAAATATTGTAAATATAAAGAATTGGGGTATGTAGCTTGAAAAATGATTGACGCAATGTTATAACAAGGTCTAATTTCAGTATCGTCTCCCTTTGCTTTAAATAAAAAAATATTAGATGGGTGAAATTTATTATATATATAATTAACTTTCTAATCATTTTTTTATATATCAACCTTATAATTTTCATGTGAAATATTGTGTTAAACAGAAAATTTATTTCTTCCTGATTTACACTTATTATTGTGGTGCATGATGTTGATTTAATTTTTTTCCTCCTTTCGTTCTAGAATAAGATGAAAGTGATTTAGTTGCTTTTTTTTTTATTAAATAGTATATACAAAGTGTTTTTACCTTTTGATAGTGTTAAAATAATTGACCCGTGACCTGAAAATTTGATCGTTTCTCGCACACGTTTATGTAAAAAGGTCAGGACTGGAATTGTCTGCATGGTGTAGATGAGTATGTTTTTTTAAAGTGGTGGTGTTCAATTCATGAACTTGCTTTTTTCTAAACACAAAATCTGTGTTGCGTATTCTCACCATCTAATAGTATCTCGCAGGTTATACTGACTATTAAAATAAGTATAAAAATAATAACCTACTTAAGTAAACCAATGTAAACTTTTTTTTTCTTGTAACAAGTGCTGCTAATTTTTTTAAGATGATTTCTAGAATGTAACGTAATATATAGGTTATATTTATTTTAAAACTATGATGATGTTTGGAAATACTGTAGCCAAGACCGGTCAATTTTATGTCTGAATGACATTTATCGTCGAGTATTGACCCGACCACAATAATGACATCACATCGTGTTATGAAAGAGAGGAAAGTTGGCGATTTGCCTACTGTGCTGCAGGTGCCGCTATATAATGTTGTGACGTCACATGTAAGATGTCCTGGACCTCCCAGGTGACCTTTGTCACATGACCTTCACGTACATCTTATCAGTAATGTTAATTGAAGATTTATGGACAATTACTTTATTATAGAGTCAATTACCGTTTGAAGGTTATTTCACTTTTCATATATTATAATTTCTTATCAGTAATGTGTCAATGAATTTTTATAGTATAAATAAGTACGATATAATTATATTTTATAATAGCTTAATACTTATAATGTGGAAGGTTCTATACTAATTATAACCATTATATACTATGTATAATAATATTTAATGTTTTTTAAAAGAGCATTTAACGCATTTCGTTAAAAAAACAAACAAACGGAATTTGTAGTTTCATCACAATATATTTATTATTCTTGTCATCACATTAATTTGTGAGAGAAACTGAAAGAACTGGCTAATTAAAAATTATCTAGTCTTTGTGACACCTGTAATTAAATTCAGATTCAGAGAGTTAGATATCAAACTGTTGTATAGAAGAATTATTATGTATACCGTGCTTAGGATCTATAAAAATTTTAAGCCGCTTATAAAATCTACTTTCAAAATAAAGTTAATTAAATCTATTCAAGGATATACTGTATAATGTAAACTTGTTATACAAGGCATTTAATAAAATTCCAGAATTTTTTAATTAACAATTTAAAATCGTTTGTCTTAATGCATATTATATTTTTTGCCTAAAGTTATTATTTTATGACCCAATTAATATTTATAAAGTTATATGTTTATATATACCACAACAGTGTTGTATTTCTTGAGGCCATTACTGCAGAAAGCGAGTGGAATTATATAATATAACAATCCCTGGGGCCCACCTATAACTAACTATAACTACCCTTGTCCCACTCACAAGTGTATATTATCAAGACAGAGTTGGCCGAGGTACTCAGTATGATTTAGACGGTCTATAATAACACACTATAAACTTCACACACACCAGTGATTAACACACATGTTTTACATAATTCTCACTAATAGACCAAGAAAGAACGGATTAATCTCAATCAAATTACACCACACGTATATATTACCAATAAGTTATTGAATGTATATTTTTTTTGACAGTTTCTTGAATAATTGTATCTCTATTATAGATCCAATTATCGTGATTGCATTCATGTTAGATTTGGCCTATTATCATGAATGTTATTTTAAATTAAGGTGCTTGAGTGATTTCAAAACAAAACAGGCATAACAAGATTCATGTATCCATCATTAAAGGTTTCTGCTTTAGGTTAGGTAATTGATAAATGGCATTTATTAAGCATGTAAGAATTTTGATGAAATGGTCGGTCTTAACAACTTACATATTGTAGTCAGTTTGATCAATCATTTTGGAGCGTGAATTTTTGTTAACTGACTCAACTTTATAGTGAAAATGTAATAAATGGAAAGCAATTTTAAAGCTATATTAAGAACAACTTGAATTATTTGCTGGCTCTAATTGTTTACTGAATATTGTGGAAAGGTCAGCGCGCGCAAGGCCTCCGGACTGTTGCACGCCATGCAATAACATTGGTCTTGTAACACAGAACTTTTCCTGCAGCTAGTACGTTTCCTTTCACTATACATTATATCAAATTATCAGTTTAATACTTCGTATTTTAATTTTCAAATTCCCATTGATCCTTGTATAATTTTATATTTCTGAGACGATATTGCGGAAATATAAAATTAACTATGTAAGAATAACGAAGATTATAAACGCATCGGGATCGAGATGAATTAAATCTTGTGCATATGGAAATTAGACTGACAACATTTTGTATTGCTGCAACTTAATATTATTGAGCTAGAAAGGACATTAATTGTTGTCATCGCAGGTAAAAGGTATTTATTATTGAATTTCTCTCAGCTTTTAAAAGTAATCAGGACTATAATGACGTAGTTTGCTCCTATAGCTACAAAGAACAAAGGTGCTTTTATTTTTGACATTAAAATTATTATTTATGATACTATAATATTAAATGCATTAATTCTGCATGTTGAAACAATATTATATAAATTAACACTAGAGTGACAAGATTTCAATCTATTTTTTTAACTTACAAACAATACGAGTCTATATTTAGGATATCTGCTTAATCATATAGCACTCCACCAATTCGGCACAGAGATGTGATGTAAGACGGTGCTAACTACAAGCGTTAGAAATGAGGCTGCTGACTTGCTGGTTTAGCAGCGCACGTTTGATCGCTCGCCGGCTCCATTTGTCAGAGAGGGCGGGGCACTCCTGGCCTTGGTGCTCCAGAGTTGCCCGCGAGCAAATACACTACTACGTGAGATTCTTATTATGAAACTTGCATGTGTGTAGTCAATTCTAAAATATAATTAATTAATATAAAATCTTATCGTATTAAAGAAAGTGCGTGTAGCTTTAGGGTAACTTTTATTATACGATTTGATTTACTGTAAGATACAGATAAAAATATTTTTTAATTAATAAGAAATTTGTTTTTATACATTGTTGATAGTCATAAAATATATGTGAATTTGTAGATTTTTTTTTATTTATTTATTTATTTATTTTATTTTTTTTTTTTTTTTAATTTCTGCTGTAATTAGAATTTTTAGCATATTAAATTCATGTTCTGAATGAGCCATATGCAAAAGGTTATGAATATTACTCTGATAGATTGTAAATTTATTTGTAAATGTTGTATATTATAATTATGTATTTTAATGATTATTGGTTATATGTATACAGAAATGATCAATATTGTAACATTTTTTTATTTTGTCCTATAAAATACGCCCACAACCAGTGCTGCGCCCACAACAAGAAATTTTAATGCCTGCAAAAATAAATAAAAATGAAGTAGAAGAGTTACGATAAGATGTCTTGCATAATATTTTCTGCACTATATATATATTATAAATGGTAGGATATTGGTAGGAAAGGATGGATAGATTTTAATCGAGTTTTCATCAGTTATCAGCTTGAAGTGCTTTTTATAGATGCAATGATTATTAAGTCCAAACACAGTATTTATATATAGACACACTTAAATAATCCAATCTAAAATTGATTCTAACCACATAATTTTTGCTTATTGATTTCTTTTTTTCCTAATTCAATTTTTTACCCTAGGTGATTTAAATTTTGGCAAAATCCGATCATAAATGTAATTAAAATATTGAAAATTTAAGAAGTGAAAATCAAATCAAATCTTGTTATGTATATTAAAATTAATAATCGATTTAAAATGAAAACTATAGATATGTAGAACGACTTCAGCATATTGCAGCCAATTGTCAATAACATACTAAGTCAGCGTGAGGCTAATAATTGCTGAATGCAAGTGGATGGCCTTGCACTAGTAACGGGCAGTGCTCGCCGCTGCATTATTATAGCCAGCCTTAATATATGGGTGTGGAGCACACGTTGTACTGTACACTGCACGCCACAAAAATTTCTCAAGATTTTTATGATTTTTTTTTTTTCTCCAATGATGACATTATGCTCTGTACTGATTATGTTGTTGCAAAATTCTTGAAATTTAGACACTCACCGTACAAATCAAGGTGATTTACAAGAAGTGTATAGATTAACAGTGTTGTGGTGGCTACTTATAACCCCACAGCAACAGCAGGTGTATAAGAAGCTGCTTTTGTATTATAATATATAGAAAGTCTTATAAGCTTCGATTGAGTGTGATTCACAAGTTGATATACTCAAAAGAGATCAAATATCAAACCGACACCTTTGCTTTATTAACTACTACTGCTACAGCTGCTGCTCTAGATAGATCAATATATAATAATATAGATATATATATATATAACATGGATTGTCATAAGGCTAGCACAATGCATTAAACATGCTTTATTACTCTTTGTTATTGTACTCCAAATAGCTTTCAATAACGTGGTATATTGTATGTTCTCTGCTCTGATTTAAATGCCTTGTCATTCCAACTGTCTCATGACAGGATATTTTAATGCGCATATACCAAATATTGAAGAATTTACAACCGTGAAATAATTAAATATTGGTTTGATGCTGTGGGCAAACTTGCACAAGACTCGGAAGACTAGATATTATGCATGAAGTAATTTGTATCAATACCGGTTTTCAAGTTGAATGACATGCACTAATTTTTTTTATATATATTGCTCTAATAGAAGCAGTCTTATAAATTCATTAAAATTATTGAAACAAGTTACTCAACGTATTATATAATAAAATTATACACAAGTTTATGTATAAATATGTGTCTTTTTTGTTACATATAATATAAATTAAATCGATTGTAGGATACTTTAAGTTTTTTAACAACAGATAAATGATATAATATGTCTAATATAATATAATATAATAATAGACATATATAGACATAATAGACATATAGACATATATAATATGTCTATAATATGACATGTCTTTTAGAAGATGAATAAATTTTTGAATTTTGAAAAAAAAAATAATAATTAATTAATTATTAATAGTCATTTATTATTATTAAACCGATACATCAGTATTTTTTTTTTTTTTATATAGCTGTGTGGATTACGAGTTTTAATCGCGCAGCTATAATATTATAGCACGTAAGTAATAATGGCCTTTTGTTACCATGCATTATTTTATACAAATGAAAAAGACACAAGAGTATATTTCTCATGTTTTTACCCTGAATATGCTTGCTCCCTTTTTCTGTCCCTCATTCTCAATACTGGAACAGTACAATAAATATGAATTTAATCTAGCTTTCGATTTGATACGGTACACTGGGTTAATATTATATACAGTACTTTCATGCTGGGCGGGGCATGCCAATAAACATAGTGACGATTTCTGGTTGGCCGTGAAATATCAAAAGCTGAGAGCTGCCTGGTTACAGCTTGCCATTTGGCACCCGCTGCAGATCCCACTGCTTTAATAGTTGTCACGCCAGCCACACAGCCTTGTGAAGGGCAAGGCCGAGAGATGAGGCGTGGCACCCTCCGCCGCGCATTGTCTACTGCAGGCTTTCCCTGGCGCACCTGTGATGGTATATTTTACTCTGTACGGGAAATCATCCTCACTCGTGTGCTATTTGTCGCCCGAGACGAATGACATTGGGTGGGCTTTAATAAAGGTCGTCATCACCGCTGCTTTCACGTCAACTTTAATGACACTTGATCTAATCAAAACCATTTTTAGATAGTATAATTTATAGAGACCTTGGTACAGAATTACAGGTGTATATTTTATATTAAGAGTTATTTAGATGCACAATGATAATATATTATGTAATATATAATTTAAAAAAATGGTAAAAATTTAAATATAAAAATAAGTGTGTAAAGTATATTCCAAATTTCACATTTTTTAAGAGCATTGTTTTAAATTAAATGTATAAATTTGCAGACATGCGTAAAGGGTCGCAGGTTTCGTTAGGGGTCAGTCAGAAGACGTGACACTTGAATTTTCTGAATGTCAAATTTAATTTGTACAGCCGGGTGAAACGATTGATGTTCTATTTAGATAGATTTAAATCTAGCCAACTTAAATTTTAATTGCAAAAAACAGTCTACATTTTGCTCATCGCCAACCTCTGTATGCTATCAAGTACGGGTCATCAAGTCATGCTAATGTAAGTCAGTTCCAAGTTATAACTTTTTGAATTTAAATACAACAGGCACCTTTTTTTACTGCATGTTATCGTTAAGGTTGTCGTGAACTTACATTTTGCTTATTTTTCTATTATACAGGACATAATTGAACAATTATCTTTGTATTATCTTTGCAAGTTATTTCAGCTTTATATGTTTACATAAAAGAACAACAAATTAAAAGAAAAAAAAATAACATTGAATTATAAAAATTGCTGAAGATAACTAAGACACAAATTTATTTGATGATTTTATCATCATGTTTAGAAAGCAGGCACGGTAAGTGTATACACTTGCTAAACATACAAACCAATACTTGTATGTAAATTATATTTATATTATGTACCTAATAATAAATATAATATATGTTATTACATCTTATAAAATGCCGGTAGTCAAAAAGGTCGTTTTAAGTTAAAAATGATGATGTAAACAATTTTTATTTATATATATTAAAAATATTTTTGCAGTACGTATAAAAATACTCTCAGTTTCATTTACCTATAAAAGTATAACGGATAAAAAATAAGACATGAAATAGAAATGAAGCGTTAGTTTGTGTATAATAAATATATGACCACACCCATGATATGCTGGTCTGCAGATCCGCCCTCCCAAGGTCTCCCAGAACCACCCGCCGCCGTGCGAACAAGGGTCAAGATGTCAAGGCGTGGTCCACACACCTTCTTACACATATTGGTGACCTTCTCAACCCGAGCACCAATAAAGACGCTAGCACTTTTTACTTGTTGTAGTACTATGTACCAAATATAGTGGGAGGAAATAAAAGATCTTACCATGCTGCTTAAATACGAAAGTACTCAATAAATTATTAGCGATGTCTTATCCTTGTAACTGCTATGTAATTTTATTAAAAATTATTTGTATGTTGTATGGATTCGATCATTTTGATAACTAGTTTATTATTCATCACGTGCTCGTTCTGTATTTTAAAATATTATGTAATTTCAAATTTCATTGTTCAAAATTTCGCAAGCAAATAAATTCTGTATTTTATAGAACACACATAAAATTTAAAAATACCAATTCTTATGCAAATAAAAATGTATAAGAATATTAATTTTTAACAATCGTGTTTTTTTTTTAAGGTCAGTTGGAGCTAAATTTCTATACGACCAATTGTTCGTATTACGGTTATAGACTTACTCTCGGTCAAATACGAGGTCAATTTCGTATTTTAAAATCGTGGTGGCATTGTGGCTCTTGTTTACTTCCCCCTTTCTATGAAGTATGTGTTACTGGCTCAATAGCCAGGCGCCACAGTGCCAGCAACTAGAGATCCTAGTTAGATAGTCACTGTATACATGCAGCTTGCCAACAGTCGAATGATGAATGAAACACGTTGAGATTGCTGGCTGCAAGACCGAAAATATGAAAGTGCAAGTTTATCTGCACAACGAAGTAATCGCTCATTGATATCATATAAACTTTTTCTATATCATTTGTTTGTTAATGAACAGAGTAAATATTTGTTATGTCACCACGCCCTTTTCATGTTTTTATTTAAAAATAAAAAAAAAATTTGAAAGTTCATTATTTTGTTCTGAAATTTATAATTAAATAAACAAAATTTCACTTGTATAAACAAAGCAATTATAGATTTTTCATCTAGTCAAAATGTTAAACTTGTAATTAGTTTTAATATAAGAAGCTACCTAAAAAAATTTATAATATATAATATATTTAATAATAATGTGACGTGGATCTTTAAATTAGATAAATTTTTTTTTTAAAAAACTTTCATAAGTTATTGACAGGGATACTAAATACCAATTAAAGTAGCATTAATTATTTTGAAATATATAAAGGTCATCAACTTTTATCGTCAGCAGGAATCTCGTCTCTTAATTTATATATTAAAATTTCATAATGAAATCATTAGCAACATTCTTTGAAACTTAATAATTAAGTTGATTTTTTTAAATAGTTTACCATGGTTATATCATTTTGAACGTTACAGTGATTAATTATTACATTATAATATAAATAAATTTACATATTTCTGATTACAGACAAGATATTGGAAAAAAATAAATAATTTTATGATCTGTAATTAAGCACACGATTAATTTCCTTGGTACTTAATTTATGTATGATATTAAAATATGGTAATATTTTATAAAATTGAATTAAAACGCTGCTGCATGTGTGTTAATTAACTCTTTGCTTATAAAAGTATCAATTACCTATAAAGTTATCCATAAAGTTACTAATTTACACACGTCTCATAACGTGTAATAAGTTACATTATATTTTATTTATGTGTATTACAACACATATCTTGTATATAACCTGGTTCGAGCATCAATTACAGACAAATTATAGCTTCGATCAGTCGATTGAGAGAGTATATTATACTCAGGAAATTAATTTATAACCGATTGGTTCATTGTTCTTGGGCTTGCCTCACTTATTGCGCACGACCATGCTTTAAAAGCTTTATGAGTTTTTCCTATGTAGATAAGAGCATGGAAAAATGTTATGGTGTTATATTACTTGCATGCCTCTCGTATAGTAGCAGTACTGTACATAAGGAGGATAGTAGAATGACGTGACTACTGCAGGAAGCTACACAAAAATATCCTTTGTTATTAGAAATCAAAATATCTCCAATCTTCGTTGATACGTTGATCTAATTTAAATAGATATTTTTCTTGTGTTAGGTAAGCATTAAATGTTGTTTTCTCCTGATGGCCTTATAAAAATTTAAGATTCTGTAAAACAAAAAACAAAAAAATTAATTGGTGTCTGTGTATAGATATAAATAATTTTCCCTATTTATTATCTTGTGCATCATGCACTTACGATGCACTTGGATATAATATATATATGTATAAGATTGATCCAGAAGTGCATGTACACAAATACCTTACTGTAGAAACAGTAAAAAATATTACTTTTTTTTTATTTCCTGTATGGGTATATTATTTTCGTCTTATGAGAGGTCATCAGTAAGGAAAGTATTTTTGTACTCACGGCCTCAATTTCAAGTTAAAATTCGGTGCCTTACAAGGTAACTTCACCTAAAGGCACGCGACAATTGCAATATTAGCTGAATTTCATGTTACGTGATTTTATTATAGATAGGAAGACAAGAAATAAAATGTCAAGGAAATGACGCAATTCAGAGTGAGTGTGGTCCATTGCTCTTTGCCCGAGATTAATGTAGTAGGATCAGCCCCTAGCTGTATCCCTTTCCTTAGCAAGTCTCGCTTGCTTCATGCATACCACGTATCGGTAGGTGAGCGGCGGCACACACACACACACAAGAAAATATACCTCCCTCGTTTTATTACCCGCAAGCAATTCAACATACCCGTTACGACATAAACAGGAAATGCGCGAATTTATATAGACCGGTCAGTCGCAATATAAAAGTCTGCATAATATAATGTTACGAAATAATGATGTTGACGTCATTCCTAAATATTTAATCCTGTTGGTAAATTATGTACTTACGATCATTAATATCATTATCATATTTAGCAATTCAATGCAAATTATGTACAGATATAATTTGACTCCAATTATACTAAAAATGACAAAAATTATATGCTTTTATTATTATGGACATATCCAATTATAATTATGGTATACCATGGTAATATATATAAAGTTAAAGGAAGTTATAGAGCAACATGAAGAGAGACTTTTAAATTATAAGGTATAATGAAAGCAAGGAAGTTTTTAAATTGTGATATATTATTATTGTTTATTTGTGGAGCAATTGTCTTTTCGTAACAGCTGATTTTTTTTAAAGATGTTGAAATAATTCCACGAAGTCTCTGCGACATTTTAACATTCACTGCAGTGATTGTTCAACAATGCTCCTCGAGGTACACCTCGGGACATCACGAACGTAACTCGTGCCTAATTTACTGGATAAATTAATCAGGCGTAAATCGAGACATGGATATTTTCAATTTTCGGGAAGGCAAGAAGATTCTAGTCATCTCTACCATTCCATGTCTCCATATAAACTTCGTACAACAATACTCAGAAACAAAGCAGGGATAAAGTTCGTGCTGTCCCGAGGTGTACGTCAAGGTGTATGGAGGTTTATTCTATACACCTTGATGTACATATAAGATGACTTTTAAGTATACTATATATTATAGGATTTGATTATATTTGATGTAATATAAACATTCAAACTTCAATTACCATCAGGGGAAAAAAATATTTAAAAAAAAATATTTTTCCTAATTAACTAATTTCCAGTACTGGAAAATAGTAGTTTTTCTTCCAAACTGTTCATATAGATAGGTAAAATATATATTATTACATATAGCTGTACCACTAAGAAAAAAAAATCATTTTAAAAAACCTAAGTTGCTTAATATAGTCAGTCCATAAACAGATCGTGTATATATGTATGTCTTTAAAGTTTGAAGTATAACAATAAAATTTCCAACTACTTTCATTGCATCTCGAGGGTGGCACAAAAAGCTGGTGAAACTGCAGCACGTGATGGGTGTGGGATGGGTGGGTGACCACGAGGATCGCTCACCGAGAGCAAGTTGCCCGCGCACAGCCAGGCACGAGTACTCTCCCAGCTGATTTCAGCAAAAACAGGGTCTTTCCGATCATTAGACCGTACGTTAATATAAAAGTCATTTTAGTACTAGGAGGACTGCATGGGGATGTTTACCAAGAGATTTTACTGTAAACAACGCTGCTAATGTGAGGAGGTTTGAATGTGAGCTAATGTCCATCAGACTAGTGAAGGTGGCTGCTTTCACTTTCAATTCTGAAAGCTTTTTGTCTATACTAAAAATACATAATATAAATAAAAACTCGCAGTGGCAAATATTCACTTGGGTTTCTGTAAAAATCTCTCTCATAGATGGTCACAGGACATGATTTTCTTTATAATAAGATAATAATTATTTTGATCCAGGCCTTCTCAAGAACCTTGTATACACCGTGTATATAATATTAAAATCCTTTAGGCCAAACAACGGCATTTATGTATAAAAAATAATAATTAATAGCTTAAGGCTACAGTGAAAATACATGTTTTTATTCATGTGAACACATTATATGAAAAATTTCATGCATGATGGATTAATTCTTTAAATGTGCATTGCAATCAATAATTATTATTAATGAAAGATGAGAATTTTTCAATTTAATTTATTGGCATGCATTTACAATTCATAAGTCTGAAGATGACTTTATGTTTCTTCCGCTCAGATGATTCTTGTGAATAATTTCACACTAAACTTTTTAGATACTGAATGGGTTTTCAGTACTTTTATTTTCACCTTACAGCAAGGACGTTTTAGGATTCAGTACATTAAATGGCTGAATTAAACCTTATTTTCAGTACTTTATGCACTTTTCAGTACAAATTTTGTACTGAATTAAACAGGGTCAATTTAAGTACACAAATTGTCGTTAGATTCAGTATCTAAAAGTTAAGTGTGTTATCTACGGACATTTTACCATAAAAATCTGTCTGTAATGCATTTTGCATGCAAAACCATCGGCACATTCACAATGCAAAAATTTTCATGCTCTCTCCGAAAATCAATTGAAAATTTGCAGTTTAAATTAAATAGCTATTGAGAAGAAAAAATAAATGTATGTTTTTCTATAAATAATTAAAGAACAGGTGGTTCACGAGTATTAAAGTAGGACAAAAGTAACTTTAAGCTTTTAGTGTATATCTAAAAGAATTGGTGCATATATTTTAACAATTGGAGAATGTATATTTTAATAACCTCAAGGCTCTATTAAAGAAATTTATGTGTCGGAAAGCTTTCTTGTGTACATTTGAATTAAAATTGTGGTAAAATGATGTCAAAATGGAGCATTTTGTGGTATTAGTAATTATTTTTTGACAGCTATACACGACCTTATTATCTGTCCATTCCATTCCTTTTTTTTTTTTTTTTTTTTTTTAATGCTGCAACATTTTTTTCCTTGTTGATCACTAGTGTAAATTGATATTTTTTACTATCGCAGCATTTGCTTGTCACAAAATTGCAAGCATTGTTATTTATGATTATAACCTACAACAAGTTATCAAAATCGTCATCGGCTCAGTTAAACAGGGAATAAATATAAAATATATTATATTATAAATTGATATATAATATCAACCTCAAATTGACAATGAGTGCGATGATTTGAATTTTTTTTGCAAGGCAAGTGATTTCTTTTATAGGCAAAAAAAAAAAAAGAAAAATACCACAACCACGGTAGAAGTTGATTGAATACGTGATGATCAAAATACTCGCTCTCATTAAAAGTGGATATTGAATAGCGATAACAATGTGAAAACTGCTTTGTATGGGGGGGAGGGGTATATGTAAATTGATTGCCTATACTTTTTTTCCTACGGTATAGCATTTAAATACATAATAATTTAATAAATCAGTTATAGAACTTATAGAAGGACAAGACACAAATATTTTGTCACGTCAGTATAATACACTCCATATTTTCACGTATAATAAAATGTTCATTCAAGTAAATAAGATCAATATCAGACATATAGAGTGCATCAAGTTGTTTGTTGTTTTTTTTGCATTATTTTTTTAAATTGTGGTTTGCAATGCGGTTTGAGAAGAAGCTGTTGTATCATCGTTATTATATTTTTAATTAGATATAAATGTCAAATCTTCTTCAAGGTTCTGTCATGCGTCCTCCTCTCACATTATCTCATTTGTCCTAGCTTTTAGCTAATGGCTTTTTAATCTTTTTGAAAAGATTTGTGTTTCTCAACATAGATAGAATGTTGTGAGCTTGCTAGTTTTATGATAATATTATCTGTGCAAAAAAAAAATATATATAGTGATAGTGAATTAATTCGTTAGTTAATTTTCATAATATTAAAAAAATACATTATATTATATACGATGTGTATTATATTTGTATATAAAGGTTTCTATTAGTAGTATTACCTATTACGTAATGCAGGGTGCATATATATAGTATTTATTATATAAAACGAGACATATATATATTGCAGTAGCCTCGAGAAGTAATAAAAACAGGTGTACAAACTTGATACAGCAAAATTAACCTTCCCCCCTCTGACTTTACTAAGTTGAGCCTAACAACATTACTTACATTACAATTATGAGCTGCATGCATGCAAGTCGCAACATTTCAATTCTTTAAAAATAGTCCAAGTGAAAAAAACATTCGCAATGTAGATAACTTAATTAATATCACTCCGTAATTGTTTTTTTGTTTTTTTTTTACTATACAATGATGTTCAATTTCTGGGTACTTGATAAACACAATAAACATCTTCAAGTTAATAGTAGCATTTCAAAGTGTAACCACGCCCATATTCTCTTTGAAACACAATTGGTCTATTAGGTGACAGAACAAAGAGTTAGCATGGACCTATCTCATCCATTCATATATTATATTCACAGTCGTATAAAAAATATTAAGGTAGGTGTTATTATAACAATTATATGCCCCCCTTCAAAGTGCGACCTAGTAACCTGAACATAATAACAGCACATTAATATTTAGAGTAAGGTCTGAATGTTGAGTTGAACATTGTTATATCATGATATGTGTCCTTGGAGGATTATTTTTTATTTGTATTTTAATTGCATTTGTATGAGCTTTTTTTTTCCCTCTTTCGATCTATGACAATTTATTAAACTGCATTAAAACTAATAATAATTTGTTTGAAACCATAAAAGAGTTATTACAAGAGATTGAAAGAGTACTTTAATTAATTCTCTATGTATTCGCTGTTATATCAATTATCAATTAATACTTTTCCTACACACATTATTATTAGCAGCGTTCATCAAGTATAGTAATTATGTTTTGTCACATACGACTTCTTCATTTAATTAGTTGATAATAAATATTTTATGGAAAGAAAACACATACGATATCTATAAACTTTTAAGACGCATGTACTATAGCTTTATAATTATATATGCATCGTTGAGGAGTAAAAAATTGAAAGTTTGGCCAGCTTAAAGTGATAGATAGAGAGTTGGGTGATAATTGGAGTGCAGTGTTTTAATTATAGTCGCGAGTTCGGACACTTGTCTAAACACTCCCACAGATGGCTAGATTCGCCGCTGCTGTTTTTGATAGACACTTTAAAAAGTTCACACATAAAATTAGTCTGACCATACAAAAATTATAAACACCCTTTCTCCTTTAAAAAGCGGTGCGTTATTCCCATACAGTAAAAGAAGCCGTGCAGGTTTTCTTTTTTATTTAGTTCTTTTAGTATATATTTTTTTAGTCCAATTAATTTTGAATATATGAGATGAAATGCAGCATTTTTTTTTATTAATTATTACAGCAGCAATGTTAATCAACAAAACACAAATAAAAAAAAAACATGTGATGACAGATTATAACAGTGACTTTCTTTATAGCGAGTTTATTTTAACCTTATTAAAAATTAACTAATATTTAACTAGAAATACTTCCCTGGTTGCCTACTAAATACTAGGTTCAGTAAAGTCAATATTTCGCCATTGTAAATTCTTTGAACAAGCTCATAAAATTGTAAACACAATTACATTGATTGTTATGTACTAGATTATTACAAAATTTCTTTTTTCTATTACCTAATTGAAAAATAGGATAAACAATGGTCGTAGTTAGTTTATTTGTCAATATTGTCGATGGTAAAAAAAAAATGTTGTTATAGAGTATATATAGGTGCTTATTGTACATGATAAATCGTGAGGTTTAATGTCGCACACAAGCGATTTCTCTCAAATTATATCACACCCGTATATATTTATCGCCCTAGTTATTTTTTTTTTAAAGGAGCGGGTTAGTTTATTGCTCTTAATTCATTGTTTAGGCATGTCATTATTACATAATATTTAACATGGGAACCAAATGAGTTATGCCCATGATTACTATTGGAGAGGAAAGAAGGTTTGGCCTTTTTATTTTATGTATACACAGAACTGTGTATTTCACGTGGGTACAAGAGTGTGATTACAGCTATATAAGGACTAATAAATCATATTAGAATAAAAAAACGGAAAGTATATTCGTTGTTGGTAACGATAAATATAAAATGTACAAGAGTGTTACACAACAATAGTATTATTACACTTTACTTTGTATTGTTATATAGAAGGAAATATTACTATAATATCATCATACAAAATCTCAATGACAATACAAATAAATATACAAGGTTATCTGAATGTATTGTAAGAATTATATGTATTTTTTTATTTGAACCTGTTTATGTTACATGGTTGATATACTCTGTTGAACCCTTAGGGCTATTTTTTTATTTAGTATAATCAAGATTTGACTTGCTAAATATATATTTTTAAATCTTTCTGCGTTGTATGAATTTTATTTAGATGTGGGAGTACGTGTTGCAAAAAATAGAAGAAAAATCGCGTTATATTTTGCTTTTGTTTTTATAAATTAATGTGAATTTAAATATGTGGAGAGAAAGGCATTTAGTATATTATATTCAGCCCATTGACTCTACTGACCATATCATTTCTTCTTCTCTTTACAAATGCACCAATAAACTCCGGATGAACTCATAATTTTCCACGCTTTGTCGCTTCATGAAGTCTGCGCTATAGTTGGTGTGATAAGACGTTCAATGTTCCGCTCCGTCGTTCGCTCCTCGCTCGGTGGCGTCGCACGGCCCACCCAGAGCGAGCACGAGCACTCCGTGCGCCGACACTAGCACGCTTATTAATTCCTTCAACACGCGTGTGAAGCACGTCCGTTCGTCGTACAGAGACCTGAGTGAATGCGACCTAAAACTTTCGCACCTCTGCTCCCGGCTATTGTATAGCTGACTGAAAGGGAATTGTTAATTTAAATCAACATGCAGTCGTTCTTGTTTATTGTTGAAAATTACTGTTATATTTATCAAAGAGACAACGAAAATGAAAGTAAATAAACCGCGTTTTTCACACG
The DNA here is from genome assembly GCA_949825025.1 of Siphlonurus alternatus. Lineage (NCBI taxonomy): Eukaryota > Metazoa > Arthropoda > Insecta > Ephemeroptera > Siphlonuridae > Siphlonurus > Siphlonurus alternatus. Next base: position 958,522 of record OX463778.1, read on the forward strand.
AGTAATTCTATTACGATTAGCTTATAAAACGAACTGCAGAATAAATTAATTGCATGTCATATTATATAATATATTGTTTGTTTGTTTGGTACTGTAAACTTACTAAGGATAGCATGCATAATATATATGTGCAGGGGTGCAGGGGTACATCCGAAAGTGTGCATATTAAAGTAAAATTAATCACTTTAAATCATTGAAAAGTATCAAACTGTAAATTTTGAAAGACAAAGAAAACGTGTCATAATAGAAAATTTTGAAGAGACAATGTATGCCTTTTTCTGTGACAGTTAAAAATTAAAATTATTCTCGTTTGTTATCTCTTCCCTACTTTAATAAATTTCATTATGTTTGTCATCTAAAAAACAGCTTGTTTATTATAGATACCATTTTTCTTTTAAATTTAGTATTTTCTTTTTTCTTTTGTAATTATTCACACACGCATTGTGTGAATGAATAAAGAGTCCACTGGCTTGTATTATTTTCTATATCTGTGAAAAAATTTTAGTATAATTTTCACATCACGGAAATGTAATAAGCCATTCTCTTTATTATTAAATATTTAAAAAAAATTATAAGGTTTTTGGTTTTAATTACTGTATATATGTATAATAGCTAGATCACATATAAAGCTTTCCTTTTTATTGGCTATATACTATAAGTTGGCCTTAGAGACATAAAAGTAAGGCAAATATTCCATAGGTTTCCTTTTGCATAATCATATTTTGCGTGTCTTAGAAATGATTATACAACTAAAAGGCACTGTAAATACTTTTCTCGTAACTCTTGTAATATAACTGTAAATAAAGTTGTTATAAACATACAAGACTTATTACAGATAATACAATGTTATTATTAATACAAAAAAATGTTAAACATATCTTTCAAGCAGTCGAGCATATCTAACTTTATGTTAGCACAATGTACCACCATTAAGCTGCAACAGTGACAACAATGAAGGTGATTTTCTCCTCCTGCAGCAATGAGTGCAATATGCGATTGTTTGTTGTTCCAGTTAGGTTTCAAGCGGAACAAAAACATGTATGTTTATAGGAACGAGGAAACAGACTCGAATTTTTATTGTCGCATAGCATGACATAACGTACCGCCATCTTTTTTTTTTTTTTTTAACTAACGCCTTAAGTGTATGCAACATGTAGGACTAGCGTGTGTAGAGCTTGCCTATGTTCACGGTGGTGTAAAATATAGGGGAGGTCCATTGTTTGTTTGATTTGTTTTGCACGTGTGTTTAAGAAGAGAAGATAAAAAATATTTCGGAGGTGAACTCAAGTAAAATAGAGGTTAGAATCCAAGTATAAAACAAATTTTACCATGCATGAAAGAGTTAATTATGAATGAAGTTACTACTTCCTTTCCTTATAATTGTTTTAACAGAAAAAAGGATAATATGGATATTAGAACGAATATTTTTACATATTATATTTTAATTATATTATTATGTAATTAAATTTAATTGAACGTCAGGTTCTAGCTTGTTATCATGAAATCTGTTATCGCACAATATCTTGATCAAATTAGTGGTGTTAATTTTGTGATATAAATCGTGTGACAATGCTTAATAATTTGATTAACGTTGTCATGTGACATTTTTGTATGAAATTTCCACGTTTATACATCTCGCAGTAGTATTATAGCTCACAGAAATGCATCACAATATATTATAGTGTTCCAAATTACAGTCTTATTGTTACTTTTTATGTAGGTAATTATATAATAATTCTTTAATAAGTTATTTTTAAGTATAATTTAAGATTAGAAAGCATTTTAATTTGAAGATTTATTAAAGGTGCATTGTACAGCTAAGTATTTCTTATATTATTTAGTTAAAAGGCATTCAGATGTATTAAAGTTTGTGTTTACTGTTTAATAGTTTATTACCCTCAATATGTATACGAGAGTTGAGTTCTATAATACCTTGCTTACTCACTGGAGCACGATTGATGAATGCGGACGATAATAAGGAATTTTAAATACGTAGTAATTAAAATAATTATTATAATATCTTTGTAATAGTTTGGTAAAAATAAGTCTCCTTTGAGAATTATTTACATTTTTACATAATTATCCTTGATTTTTTTTTTTAACAAAATCTAGTTATCTCAATTTACACTGTTTAGCATATAGTTATACGTGTATCCTTGCTAATGCAAATTACTTAGATAAGACATATATTTACAATGTGGTAACAAGAAGTAAAATGATTACAACAAACAAGCCATTTGAAAAGTCACCATCGTTTTACTTTATCAAGAAGTTTTCTGTACATAATTACCATGGAAATAAACATTTAAACGTGATTTTCAAAACATGTATTTTTTTGTAAAATGGCTATTTTTTTTAGATACTTTAATGCACTGATGTACAACCATTCTTTTGCTCCTTTTTTCTCAGAATTGGTACAATTTCATGCTCATTTATTGTTTTTTCTCTCGACTCGCGTGGCACGAATAATAGGCGTGACAGCTGCAGCGATATACAGCCCAATAACGATGACAATGATGAAAATTTGTGATATTATGCTTGTTCTCGTTTGAAAACGTGAACAAAAAGATAACAACATTCATATTATAGAATAAAACATAGTATTACATTGTCATAGTTTCTCAATATATTTATGAAGAAATTTACTAGATATTTGGATGCACTCAATTTAATATAATAATAATTGAATATGCAACCTGTACAGTGTAAGTCTGACGTTACAGTATTGATAGCAAAGCATGATATTATTTTGACGTTAAATGCTATTGTGTGATGATTTAAATTTTTAAAATATCACATTTTCAACTTTATAATATTAAACAATTTTTTTTAGTAATTTTACATTAATATGGACCGTATTGTTATGAATTTAATTATAACATCATATAAAATATGAAATGGAGTGTCCCAGTTTCTAGTTTTTGGAGCAAAAGTCAAGGTGGGTGTGAGAATTTTGAATAGGACCTAGGAAATACATGACCTTGGTTTAGTCGTGACTTGGCGAGGCTACTGTGGGAAGAAAGAGCGCGAGCCACCGCGAGATGCATGCAGGTTAATGATAAGCAAAAACGGATGATGTATGGTCTACTTGGCACGTCTTAGATTTTTACAACTGAGTGAGTGAACTTTAAGTACTATTCAAATTGTTTATCTTTGGTGCTTCTCTCCACGTACGTGCCACATTTGAAGACTTTATGTCAAGTATCCTCTTTGTCAACATGACAGAATGACTTTATCATATTATATATTAAAATTATTATTATTTGTTTGAACTTTCATTTTCTGAAGTCCCTTTTTTTTATCACTTTTGCTTTTATGTTTGTTTGTTTTACAACACTTTTCATTATTTTAACTGTTGCTATATATTTTTTAATTTCTTGGTGATTTGAATACTTTTTTATGTGTGAATTCTGACTGAGATCAATTTTTATGTTGTGATAGTCGCGGGATCAGTGAGTAAGCGACCCACTTAGTCTACTAGTAATATCGTATGCTTGCTTGCTAATCCAGCTCGGCCCTGCCTTGCTCGGTGCCGGTTCTTCACACGTGCCGAAGAAAGAGTTCGTTTGGTCACATGTATATATACGATGGATGGATGGCAGCCTGGTCCTAGTCCTATTAGTCTCTTGTTTGTTGCATATATTCACTTTCTACGTGTCCATACTTTGTTATTTGGACACCCACCTTTTGCTTACGACTACGTGACTTGAGTATTCATGAGAGTTGAGTATGATAAATATTTTAAATAGTATTATAAGTGTCCTAATATTGAAATGGTAATCTGTCATCACATGCATAAATCATTACTTTAATATATGGTGTAAAAAGAAACTGTATCAAATTATATTGTTACCATACTTTAATTGATTCAACGTGTCAAACCGTGTATTAGTCATGAATAAAAAATATTGTTTACTAAGAATTAAGTTTTTTTTTTTTTTTTTTTACTGAAATTAATTTTTTTATTTAATTTTACTTTTTTTTAGTGATTTTATAGCAAGTGGTAAAACTGATAAATCCAATAGCTGCATGATTTTTTTCCCTCGTTCTTTACTATACATCATCCCTTGTACATATACTACTTTCCCCGCCCTCCATGTGTTCTCCAAATTGTGTCTTACCTGCTGCGGGATCCAGCTCGCGGTGACGGTCGTTCAGGTAAAGAGCTATTACTGATGGTGGAGGTGACAGTATTGGTTACCGTGGTGGATGGAAGACTGTTAGTACGGGTCGCAAAGGGTGTGGCCGCTGAGACCCCTGAGGTACTACTTTTAGCAGCATCTGTCCTTATGATCACCGCTAGCAATAGGATGAGAGCAGCGGGCACGATTAGCGTACCCTGCCTCATGGTGGAATCTCCACAGTCACTTACTCACTATTAACACTATAATTATAAATGTTTATTTTATTTATATAATATATAAATAAAATAAGTCACTTCACCACCAGCACTTGTGGAGGAGGTTGGCTGCTTGCTGTCTGGTCGGAAGGCAAGACACGCGCAAAGTGGCCACCGCTCTGCTGATTGTCGGCGGGCGAACTTTCACTCGTAGAGGCAGGCAGACTTGGCTGACTGGGCCCTCAGCAGCCGCGAGCAGCCCGCGTAGGAGAAGTGGAGGTAGAGTGCGTGAGCAGCGGTGGGGATACCAGCAGATGGATGGGATTTACCTTTAACAAGTATAAATGACGGGAAAGCAAAAAAAAAAAAAAAACGTGGCATTGTACTTCAAAATAAGATCAAAAATTTCAAACACTTTACATTTTTATTATTTGATATTAGATATTATTATTTTTTTATAAGTTACATACTAACTTATTATAAAGTAGGTCACTTATTGCCCCACCCTATACTATAACCAAGTTTTCTTTCTTTTTTTTTTATTCTTGTATATATGCTGGATCAAGCCAAGTTACCTTGCCACCACACTGTCCATACGACCATTCATGCTCGGCTCACACTGCCCCTGGGGCGAGGATTGTGTCACCCGGCTTGCTCGAGTGGAGAGGTGAACGGCCAGCTGAGAGCTGCGGTGCTCAGTATATAGACACCCTCTATGACAAGCTCACATGTCAAAACCACTGATTCTCAATACTATAGTGTTGCATACATCATACATATCTCGAAGTCAGATAAAAGGGAGTTTGCATTCTTCATGCATTGCAATTGTTATATTGAAATATGCGTGAGTATTCAATCCAACGTTTAAAATGTGTAATACATTTTCGGACCTAAATTAATGCAGAAGGTTCTAGAAAAAAAAAAAAAAAAGCCATGCATTAATGAAATGTTATGATAGAAAATAAAGCTATATCGATGCTGTGTTTTATCAATTTTTTTACTTTTTATTCCGTATTTGATATATACTACATGAAATGGTAATAATGGACAACATACATTGAAAAAAAAATAAATTGCAGAAATGAATAGAGGGTACCAAATTATGCTACTCTGAATTTTTTCAGATTTGTTTGAGTCCCGGAACTATTTTTAAATAATTATTGAAAGTTCTGTGATATCAGTTGGCACCCCTGAATCCTTAATAAGAAGGATAGAGACTGAACGCCTATTGACGCCTCCAGGGGGCGTGGCCACACTTTCAATAATTATTTAAAAATAGTTCTGGGTATCAAAAAAATCTGAACAAATTCAGAGTAGCATAATTTGATACCCTCTATTCAATTCTGCAATAAAATTTTTTCATGCATGTTGTCCATTATAAAAATCAAAATAAAGAAAAAAACGTGATTGGTATGATGTTTTAAGTTGCAGAAATTCTTAACCCCCCCTCCCCCCCCCCCCCCCCCCCCCCCCACGCATCAGGACCTTCAAATTTTTGTCTTGTGGTTTCCGATTTTATTACATGTCCGTTTTTTAACAAAATAATTCCAACCCTAGTGGTGAAATAATAAATAATCTCCCAATTAAAACCAGTTTAATTTGAAATCTATTTTCTTATGCCAGTCAACTTCAAAATGTATGTGAATTGTTAGTAAATAATATACATATAAATTTCAATAAAAAATATGATTAAATGTTGTTGTTGTTTTTTTCACCATAATCATAATGCAATCAAAGCAACAATATCATATTATTGCTCTCCGGGTTGCATGCTCATCATTTAGCAGGAAAATATTTACTTCTTTGTATGCTTCGACATTATAAGGGGCATTCACAAAGGCAAAGCCCGATTTAGGGCTTACTATAAATTCTGAAGTGGAAAAAAGGAAAATTGAGCCTAAAATCGGGCCTTTGTGAATGGCCCTTTATTTACCACATTTTCTATCAGCATCATAAAAAATTGTAATATTTATATGTCGTTAATACTCGTATGACAATTACATTAATTACAATACTTAATTATAATCAATGTAATATACTTTTTTGGTGATTCTTTTTAATGATAATAACATGTGAGACTGTCAATACATCAGTTTCCCTGAGCTGTCATGTATTGATCACTATTATATTATAGTGAACTTATCGGCAGATTTAATTAGGTTAATGAGATATTAACATGAAATGCTGTCCTAAATTAAATTCAAAATTTATATATGCATAGAAGAGTTTGTCTGCTAGAAAGCACAGTTATTAAGTTCTTCTTTTATGCTGTCCATCAAATCTAATTGAAATTGTAATGATACAGGTGAAATTAATACAATAAAGTAGAAAAGAAATTAAACTGTGTATAAATTCATTTTCTTTGAACACAATTTAGTTTCGCAAACACTTGCGATTCTGTATAGGAAAACGTAACACTTTATAAAATAATTTAAACTGTAAATTTTAACTAACACTTGAAATAAAAGTTTAAGTTAAACACTGACCTAAAAATAAATATTTAATTACATTGATTATATTTTGCCTTGCATATTATTTTAATGTAAGTAAAAAAAATAGTAATTTTATTGTGAATAATTAATAACTTTTTTTCAATAACTGACATGATGTTGTATATTGCACGCATAGCATTCAAATCTCCATAGCACCAAAGCAATCGTCAGAAGTCACACATCAATGATGTGTGCAACCCAAACTGCAGCAGCCATAAACATGCAGGAATTATATATAATAATGTGTCATAATAATGCATAATATAGTATCGATACAAAAAATTATCGTTTATATAATTATATTTTAATTCATAATAAAATTATTTAATTGGCTTTTTGATTGTTGAAAATCATATCACGTTATGGACGTGGTATTATACTGCTGTATACATTATCAATGAATTTGTAGTTATAATATACGAGCAGCCATGTATCACATGCAGTTTGTAAATGCACCCTAAATCTAAAACTTCCTTAAAATGGAGTACTTTGTACACGTGGACTGGTGCCATTTCTTTTAATAAAAAACTTTCTGCGCCGAATTGAAAGAGTTTAATCAAAAATAAATTTTTGTGCTTCATCTTTTGAGTATGATATGCATGATAATAAAATTTAATTACAGTAATAATAATTATTAAAATTTCCTTTTTTTAAAAATTAATGCAAATAAAGTATTAAATTAAAAGTGTTTATTAAGTTGGTGTTACGCGAAAAAACATTTCCTCCCTATACTTCATATTGCAAGTAGCCTGTAGAATTTTATATGAAAGAAATTTACTTACAAGAATTTATTTTATTTTTAAAAAAAAAGGAGAAGGCATTTTTTGCTATAAATTAATAGAAGTCATTTCTATAGTTTGCTATAGTTTGCAAGAGAAGTTGAACTTTTGTTGCAAAAGAAAATTATTATGCAATAAAAAAATGTATCGTATACCAGCTTTAGTTTATAAATTTGTTTATGTTCAATAATTAATTTTTAATTCAAAATGTTGCTGGTTTTTTAAACATTTTTTTTTCTTGATGCAGCAATGCTCGCAGCGTTTTTATTCTGACTTGTGACGATTTATGGTTGAGATTTATTTAAATTGGACAGGTAGTGTTACAATGTGTCCGGATATTAAGTCGCATACGAAGTTTTGATTAAATGCCAATTTTTTTGCGAGAAGTCCTGAGGCTCCTCGGTAAGTGAAAGGAAAAGTGCCACAGCGGTTGGTGCTTGTTCTCCAGTTGCTCTCTACTGCTAGCGCCTGGCGCCTTGTCGTACTACTAGCCCAGCCGGTCATCCAGCCTACTACCATATAAAGTGAACCACTTTTAAATATTTCAAGTCTGTCACTATACCTTGCGGTGGAACTAAATTAATTGTATCATTTTTATGTTTCACTTGAGTTATTTAAAAATAAATAGATATTGATTTTTCTAATTGACGCAAAAAGTCTAAACAAAACTAATTAAAATATTTGTTTACCTGTATACAAAGTACAATACAATGCAAAAATAAGAATCCCAGGCTCTCCAAGAGTAATTTACCATAATTATTAAAAAAAAACTATAGCAAAAATACTAATCACTGCAGACTATGAAGTTAGTTGGTTAAATATTCATCATGTTATATAATTTTTTTCGAACTTAGAAGGTTACTTACGTTGTTAGAATTCACTACATTATAATTGTGTAATATAATCACATTTTATATTTAAATATCGATTCACTGCAAAGTAGACTATAGTTACTTAATTTGATAGTAAATGTAGTAAACGTGTGTGTCTTGAATCAGACATGCTAATTTATATAAATACTAAATTGCTTTTAACTATAAACGTGATTTCATTGCTGGGAAAACATTGCAACTAATATTTAATAAAAATGTAGAGCACAATACAGCTTTTATGATCAATTTGATTGTGTTTGAGAAACGAGTCTAAAGTTAAATTAGTATTTAATTTTGACTTTACGAGAAAAAATACTATAATTTATATATACTATGTGCGGTTCACATACAAATGTTTTGCATTGCTTCTGGCGATGGTCAACTTACTTCCACGGTTCATGGTGAATTTATCTATACTTATATGTAGTAATTCTTGCCATTTCACTTTCGCTTTATGTACGTTTTAGACACAATCAAAATAAACCTTGTTATACAATGCTTTAACAACAATATAATGTTACCCTATATAATTCTTATTGTCCTAAGTTAAGGTAAATTAAGATCATAAATTTTTTTATACTTATGTTTTCAATGAAAAACAGTTATACAACATTATTTAATGTAGGTCTTTTAAAGTCGAAAGTAATCTATGCAATATTATACTCCTTCTGATGGTATAAATTGATATGATATGATAAGTCAACTAATAATATTTATGTAATAAATATTAAGCATGTGATTTGTTATTTGTTGCATGTAACACCAGCACCTGGATGCAATAGAACTAGTTCTATGTCCTGCAGCCTTTTTTAACTGATCGTATATGCTTACCTAACCCTTATATACCTATAGATATTACTATGCGTGTTACATAAAATAATATATAAACAAGTGATGTGATATGAAGTTTATTAAGTGCATAATTTATAAAATAAAATGCCAGAAGCTATAAAATCTTGAAATAGAGAGTATGAGTATTAGACACATTCCTATTTTGCATTGCTGCAGCTCTAATTATTCTGATAGAATGTGTGATATAATAATCGTAATATTGCTGTTGATGCTTATATATGGTAGCCAGCTGTCTCTGCTACTTACAACATTGGACAGTTTCCAAGTCTTGTGATGCAATGCACCGACTGGTCCTGTCTTCCTGTCTCAGTGAGATATAAATTTTATGTTTGCAATTATTTCAGAAATGTGGTTTATTATTTTGTAATTTATCTTAAATCTCTGGCTTAACATTGCTCCTCAATATCAGTGTAGTGAATATTAACACATATACAAATTAATATTAATTTTACAACAACTCAGATAATCTGGAGCAACGTTTTGTGACATTTATCAAAAGAAACTTTCAGTTATAATTTTCCTTAAAGGGAAGAATTAAGAAATCACTAAATATACTTCTGCTTTGTATCATAAAAAAAAGTTGACGCATTCGTGCGACTTTGATTGATGTCTTTCTTTTGTGTACTTATGTTGCGTGTTAGCTTCCAATTTTGTAAAAAAAATAAATAAATAAGGTAAATATGAAATTTGCAATGTAACTTTGTACAAATTATGCTAAAAGTACAACTCGTTTTACCTTGAGAGATTTAGGGCATTTACAACAAAATTAAAATATACTTTGATTTTTTTTTTTTTACCAACCTGACATTTCATGCAGCAATTTATGGAATTTTCAACTTAAAAAAATATATTATGTTAATTTATTTTTAATTTGAATATGAACTGTCAAATGTGATCAATACAAAAAGCGGCTGAAGATATGAGATATTTATTTTTTTTTCCAGCCTACATCTTTAACTGTCTAAATAGTTAATAAGATAAAAAATATTCTGACATTAAAACACTAAATCATTTTTCTTTTATTTTTATAATTAAATTATCTACGAATCTACGACGATGATCTCTAGAAAAGTTGCTTACTGCACAGTTTGTAGTAATAAATTATGAACACAACAATCTCTAGTTTACGGTTTAATCATACCAATAAAGACTGGTATGATGTAAATATTGTATATCGATCGTAATTGTCTACATGTTTTAGAGTGGTTTTATGTTCAATTTCTCTCTGGAGTCATGCTTCAATACATGAAAGGCGTTCAAACCACTTCCTTGCCATATAAAATTATCAATTTTTTTTTTCTAGGTACTGTATACATTTGCAGTCAATTCTCAACACTCTCACATCTCCATTCTTTTCTTTTTAAATGCATTTAAAGATTTAATACGCTATTATTAAGTACAATAGATCTAATAATCTCACCATTTTATTTGTATAAAATGAAATTATTTATTATTAAATATCATATTTTCTTGCACATTAATAAATATTTTACTGACCGCAACATATCATGATGCTGAACTTTTACTATTGTTCATAAGGTTCCAGTCATATACCACGTGTAAATTACAGACTACAGTATTTTTTTTTTTTTTTTTTCAAACAACCTGGTTATAAAAAATATTACAATAAAAATGTGTATCACTGTAATTTTGCTGGTAATATACTTTGCTAAAATTAAAGGAGAGAAAAAAAAAAAACACAAAACAAAAAACAATAATAATAATAAACAAATTTACACGATACGCTCTATTTTATTTCACACTCTTTACTTTTTAAAGAAAAATCAGTACTGATAATGAAGGAGAAAGGAGAGATGCTAGTTTTGGAATAAAAGCGTTGGTATAATTGGTGCGTTTATCACGTTTAGCATACGTAATGAAGGGCGCGAGAAGATACTGGATCACGCCCTAGCTCCTGGTCCCTAGAAAGTGTCATCACAAACATAATGATTGTTGTTGTACGTTATTGGAGTGCCCGGCGGTCTTTCATTTCTTTTTCCTGCTGTAGGAGGAGAACCTCGCCCCGGCTTTCTCTGAATTTCCCTGAATTTACAATTGAGATACTTCAAATCTTTTGTTTTAGATCGTATGAAATAACAAAACTCAATTAAACAAAAGAAGTGCCGAGGAGATTTGTTTTGATCATTTTCAATAAAGTGTACTAGAAACATTTTCTTAACTCATATCAAGCTCGTATAACTTAAATATGATTTATAAATTTAAATGTGTATTGATAATTTATTGCATCACATTATGTAATAGTTTTATTTAATAATTAACAGTCAGCACAATATATAAATTACTTAATATAACTTGAAGCAAAATTAATTCATTGTTTTATTTATTTTTTTTTCTACACGTACAGTACACCACGAAAATTTTAAAATCCTAATAAATCTATTGAAAATGGAAGAAAAATCTACTAATAATTTATAGAGACGATTAGAAAGCATAATAAATAAACCAGTATAATATATACTTAATAATCTAGCTTGTATACCGTGATATTAAACGTTTAAGTGCTTAGAAGTGGTAATTCAATCCCTGTATTATTATTATATATTTTCATTTTTCTTCATTTTTATTCAGGGTCAGTACAGCATTTTACTTCCATATTATAATTTTATTGCTCAATTATAAAGTTAATAACTATTTTGAGATGCTTTTATACCACGGATGTTTTACATTAAATTTTGTTATAAATTTAATGTTACCCCCAAGCACTTGCATTGTGATGAGAAAAGTTTATCCAGTCGGTGATGTGTCTTATAAAATTAAGGACATCGATAGTTAGCCGTTGTTGATCACATGAAAAGTCGTGGTATTGTTTTAATGATTCTGTATTCTGATTTTTTTTTTTTTTTTTTTTTTTAATAATTGACGAATCTCTTTACATAATACAACAATATTGCATCGTATATATTGTTCTTATTTTTGCATAATTATATTTCAACATATTCAGTGATGTAATTGCAAATGTATTTGTTCAGTAAATTGTTTATATTTTAAAACTAAAAGTCTGTTTTGTAACCCTTAGCCACAGTTGTGGTTGAAACTCAACACGTGCAAGCCCTAAAATATTTTACTTGTCCATTTGTTAGTTTCTTTTTCTGGTATACTCTTGTTGAATTGTTATAATATACTATTTGTAAATTTATATCTATATAGATAAATTTGATCATAAAATTTCTGTCCTCGCTCTAAATTTTATTATTATAATGTTGCAACAAAAATAGTACGTAAATTCAGGTTCAATGTTTTCTATCTTTTTTCATTCAAAAATTGAAACGCGAACTGAGAGACATAACATATATATATATATATATATATATATATATATATATATATATATATATATATATATATATATATATATATATATATATATATATATATTTTTCATTATCCAGGATGTCTTGAAAGACAATTTCAGGGATTTAAAATAATTTCCAGTATACAATATAATAATATAATCATATCAATGCTGTTATTCGGCTTTGACCATTTGACTATTTAAACCAACTATACCGTATTCCTATTAGTATTAGGTATATAAATATTGTAATAAAGACCGATTTTCATCATTGAGTGGTCACGGTAATAACAAACAATGTATCCGTCCCACGGTACATGATGATATAATCATCAATTCATGTCCATCAGAGAATTATTATCATTGCCTCCACTGCATATTTCGTGAGCAATATATAAGTGAGAATTGCCTCACTATATAATACGTGTTGCACATGCAATTGTATAATGCAACGAGATGACACCATAGGATAAATTTTAATTTAAATGACTCCTTATAAATACATTATAAATATTAGTGTTTATTTATTCTTCGTGATACTATAATAAATTGCATCTAATAATATATTCTGTTATGCAGTAATATTTCGAAAACTATACGAACAATGACAATTGTATATTCACAAATTAAATAGGTATTTTTTCTTCTTCTATCATTTACAATATTTACATCATCATCAGAATTTTGATTAAAATGATGATTCATAAGTTCTTCACAATACACCGAGCACTTTAATGCAGTACTTGGTTAGATAATCTGAATTATATTTAGATGGTCGTGAGGTTGATCTCAGCACTCCGTATTTTATCCGAATTGTGATACTACTGAAACAAATACTTTAAAGTGAAAGGCGATTGACATCATGCGGGTATTTACCGACCAGCGGAGCTTAAGTTTTCATGGTTCCCTCAGTCACAGCTATGAATACTAGGATTAACTGCGATTGACATCATGCGGGTATTCTCTATTATTTACCGACCAGCGGAGCTTAGGTTTTCATGGTTCCCTCAGTCACAGCTATGAATACTAGGATTAACTGCAATGATCGCTTGCCTTCTTTAGTTTGGAAGTAAAATTTACAAAGTCATTTGAAGAAGTGATCGTTTAGATCGGGTCTACAATGAATTGGGAAGTTAAATTTTAAACAAGGCACTTGCGGTTTAAGATAATTTGAATAAAATTAATTAAAAACTTTGTAAAATAATTTTGGCTTCTACATCAATCAACTCGAATCTCTCTGTCTTTGTGATTTCTTAATGTTTCTAACTATAGTAAATATATCATTTAATTGTATATTGTTATGTATATCATAATTATATTAATTCAAAATTCTGAATGCCGTTTGAATGGACGGCGGTGCTTTCTTGGGAGCGTGAGCGTCTAGTCGTGATGGTGATAATATATATGTTGCGACAAGCTCAGTAGCTCGGGTTGCATCCATGTGGTATCGATGTGATGCATACAGGTAGGGTGGACGGAAGTACCATGCTTGATGTCGGTGAGATCTCTTGGTACTTGCTTACCTTGCTGGTGCACAGGGCGGCAGCAAAGACCAGCAAGCAGTCACTTAGTTAAGTACGCGAGCAAGCCAACCAACCAGCCACGCACTTTCTCCCTATTCCTCGAGAAACGAGCACAAAAAATCTTCAGGCTGCTGCTGCTGCTGCTGCAAAAGAAGTGGTCCACTACTAACAGAATCAAAATAAGGCCATGAGCTGGCTGCAGAGTGGTTCTTTATAGTGTGTACATGCGGGATGTCGCTCGATCTTGGTGACGGAGATACCCGCGAGCAAAGGGCGGCGAACGTGTGGGTGCTCTAATACCTGCGGGGTACACAACACAAGGCGCTCGTCATGTGACGTAATATCTTGCGAGAAGTCCTCGTCAAACCGATGATCAAAATCAATCATTGCACAAGTAATGTTCAATACAGTACATCTTATGTTAGGGACATGATTATAAAATTTAGAATTGATAACATTTTTAAAAAAACATAAATTGTACTAATTTTATCAAGTTCTGGTTGTACATTGTACACACTAAATTTTTAGATACTTACTACAAGGACAATTTTTGTACTTTTATTGACTCTGTTTATTCAGTACAAAATTTGTACTTAGAAAAAGTACTGAATTCAGCTAGGATAAAAAAAGTACTGAAATGGGGTTTCAGTACATAAAAATGTACTTTTATTGACTCTACTTTTCCAGTACATAAAAAATACTGGTTTTATTCAGCATGTTTTTTGTACTGACTTTTCTGAAAGAAAAAAATGCTTACATATTTAAAATTATGATTAATATTTATTTCAAAACACTATTACAATTTATTTTAATTTAAAATACAAAAAAAATTAAAGTAGCTGTCAAAAAAACATTATATAACATGTCGTTATTATAATTTTTGTCTACAGCTGCAGCATATTTAATTTACACTCGGACAGCTATATATTTATATATATATATATATATATATATATATATATATATATATATATATATATATATATATATATATATATATATATATATATAAGGTGTAATGGCTATTATTCAGTAGATTACAGCAATATATTATATATGTTATAATTAAGATTAGTGAAAATTCTTGTGAATAACCCGTAGGGTAAAATGTTGCTGAGTAACCATGTTAGGGATATAATTATACTGTGTATGTAATTACAATATTAATAATTAATCATTAATTCAAGAAAAATTTAGAGCGATTGAATTAATAAGCATTGATTCACTTCAGAGAACTGTTTTGCTTAAGGATCTCACATTAACTTGTGCGCTTCATATTTCACTGAAGACACTGATTTATAATCCTTTCAATCTTCAACCCTGTTTCAACTCGCATAATAATCTTTACACTAACAACGACAATCAATGTAGTAAAAGAACATTTTTGCATTTTTAATCTGTTTAATTCAACCAAGCTTCATTTATTATTTTTGTTTTTTAACAACAGGGTTCACTATATGTATAGTTACGTGGACGTTAACATTAGCTTAGCGTTAAAGCAAGTCTCCGCAGGTGGGAAAACATTACATTACTTTCAAAAATATGCTGTTACATCAAATTAAAAATGTAGGAGGTGTTGTTTAATATAGTCTCGAGATTCCAAGCAATATGATATTCTTTCTTTCAGACACAATGAAAAAAAGCTAATTATTAATATGACAAAAGCCATCATGCCATTCATGTGCCAAAAGTTAATTTCACACTTCAATAAAGTAGTTATTTATGCCTCTACAAACCTTACTTGAAATATATTATACTAAATCCTAAAGATTTCCTAATGTATAATATCTAATTGGTACAAAAGTTTTAAATTTAATATCCACTGAATACAATAGATAGTATGAAAAAAAAGTGTAGCCAGTGGAACACAGCATTATTATCTTCCTTTTCGATAAAATTAACAGTGCTGACTTGACCTTTGAGGCAGTTATTAATTCCTGCAGCAGGAATCCTAGCTCAAGAGAATGAGTATAATTAATACCTCTGCTAAATCAATCCCACAAAGTCTGGTCAGCAGAGCAAGTTACCATATATATAATTATATATATCATATATATTATATAATATATATAATATATTATATAATATATAATAATAAATACATATTATTATATCATAAGTATCATATATATGTGCTCTGTACCAAGGTTGGCTTTATACAGGTTAAGCCTCCGATTTGACCAATGTTCATGGGCTTAGCCAATCAGATTCAAGTATTCCAGGACCCATCGTGCCGCGAAACTTTGAATGCGCCCATGATGCAATGCTATTTTTTTAACTTTCGCGGTGCAATGGGTCCTGGAAATAGTGGAAAAATGACGCACGACCTGGCTTAACCTGTATAAAGCCAACCTTGCTCTGTACATTAATTGATGTCTGATATATAAGCCTTAATGATAATAATAACATATAAAAAAATTGCCTCGGAAACATCAACAACCGAGGCAATACTGATTCTGACTTAAACCGCAAATAATATGGCATCACAAGTTATGGTTGAGTGAATAAATAGATATATTATGGAAATAAAGATCCCTCAAACCATTATTATTTGTGTGTTCCTGCTTAAAGACTTAAAAATTTTTGAAAATTTGTCAAATACACGCTGTATACGAATCACAAAAAAGAAAATATTAATTATTAAAATCTGTACTAATATTTATAAGTAATTGAGTTTAGTAAATTTTGAACATAAAAATTAAAAACAAATTTATGGCCATTGCTTATATTATTTGCAATTCATAAAGATTAATCCATTATTTTATATATTTCTTCATAATAATTAATGTGTAAATTTCTTTACAATTACTATATATAGGTAGAGTAATAGTTATTTTTACGTTTTTAACTTTTCATATCCTTATTATTATCCTGCCAAATGAAAAAAGAATTTTGAGGCCTTAAAAAAAAAAAAAAAAAAAAAAAAACAATCCATATTGCCACTGATGTACAATCCTCGCCTCTGAAAAGTTCTCTTCTGCGGTCTTGTTAATCATCATGTCCAGTAAAAATAACACAGGGCATGGTGATTAACAAGGCTGCAAAAGAGAACTTTTCAGAGGCGAGGAGTGTCAATGGACAATATATTACTTACTGCATAAGAAGCTTTTTAACTTTAAATTCAATTCTTCACCACAGAGATCATTGTCATAACAATTTAATTTTATATTTTAAAGTCTTACACTTTGTTTATGCACTTTTGTTAATGAATGCATTATAGTATATAACACATTATTTTCTGGCAATGGACTATCATATATATATATAGTTCATTGCTTAATTGCTTTGCAATGGATTGCTAAACAAAAAGGGAATGTGTGCATGATTGTAAAAAAATTAGATCAAATGTTATATAAGAACCAGTCCCTTGAATTTAATGCATTGCTCAAATATTTATGGATGTCTTTAAAAAAGAGCAAATGAAAAACAATTAAATGATTAATATGCCTGCACAATGATAAAGCAAAATATTAAAAAATAGACATCAGACAAATTAAAATACAATTAACCTAGCTATATCTTAAACCTTTTTACTACAAGTTAGAAAGGCAAGTACATTGAAAAGACTGAGAATACAAGCAAGATGTGGTTTAAAGAGAAATGCAATTGTGTAACATTAAAAAAATGTTACACAATGGATAATAACTAAATGTTTGTAATATTTTGACTTGCTGATCTAGTATTATATGTGTGTCCTCTTTAGACTGCAGGGTTCTCCTTATGGCAGACTAGGGTTGACTTCTATCAGCTACAGTAACCTGTAAAAAGTTATTGTATAAATTTTACAGCACAGAAGGTAGAAATGTAACAATAAATGTGTTGGCACAGAATAATGAATGTTCACTGCGGCAGGCTAGAAGCAGCTGCAATAACAGAGGTAAGTATTGTCAGCAGCCTCGGTCCTCCACAGCAGATCATCAGTCCTGCAGACAAACATGTAAGTAAGTTCCTTAATATCTTCATGGTCACTGCGGCAGGCTAGAAGGAGCTGTAATAACACGGGTAAGTATTGTCAGCAGCCTCGGTCCTCCACAGCAGATCATCAGTCCTGCAGACAAACATGTAAGTAAGTTCCTTAATATCTTCATGGTCACTGCGGCAGGCTAGAAGGAGCTGCAATAACACGGGTAAGTATTGTCACCAGCCTCGGTCCTCCACGGCAGATCATAAATCCTGCAGACAAACATGTAAGTAAGTTCCTTAATATCTTCATGGTCACCGCGGCAGGCTAGAAGGAGCTGCAATAACACGGGTAAGTATTGTCACCAGCCTCGGTCCTCCACGGCAGATCATAAGTCCTGCAGACAAACATGTAAGTAATTTCCTTAAAATCTTCATGGTCACTGCAGCAGGCTAGGAAGAGCTGCAATAACCGTGGAGGACCGAGGCTGCTGACAATACTTACCTTTGTTATTGCAGCTCTTCCTAGCCTGCCGCAGTGACAATGAAGATATTAAGGAACTTACTTACATGTTTGTCTGCAGGACTTATGATCTGCTGTGGAGGACCGAGGCTGCTGACAATACTTACCCGTGTTATTGCAGCTCCTTCTAGCCTGCCGCAGTGACCATGAAGATATTAAGGAACTTACTTACATGTTTGTCTGCAGGACTTATGATCTGCCGTTGAGGACCGAGGCTGCTGACAATACTTAATTACCTGTATTATTGGCAATAACACGGGTATTGTCACCAGTTTCGGTCCTCCACGGCAGATCATAAGTCCTGCAGACAAACATGTAAGTAAGTTCCTTAATATCTTCATGGCAATAACACGGGTATTGTCACCAGCCTCGGTCCTCCACGGCAGATCATAAGTCCTGCAGACAAACATGTAAGTAAGTTCCTTAATATCTTCATGGTCACCGCGGCAGGCTAGAAGGAGCTGCAATAACACGGGTAAGTATTGTCACCAGCCTCGGTCCTCCACGGCAGATCATAAGTCCTGCAGACAAACATGTAAGTAAGTTCCTTAATATCTTCATGGTCACCGCGGCAGGCTAGAAGGAGCTGCAATAACACGGGTAAGTATTGTCACCAGCCTCGGTCCTCCACGGCAGATCATAAGTCCTGCAGACAAACATGTAAGTAAGTTCCTTAATATCTTCATAGCTACTGCGGCAGGCTAGAAGGAGCTGCAATAACACAGGAAAGGAACGTCAGTAGCCTCGGTCCTTCACGGTAGATCATTATATAGGTCTGCAAACAAACCAACAAGTAAGTTCCTTAATACTTGTCAGTCATGGTCATATGCGGCAAACTAGTATGTACAGAGACTGATATGTACAGTCTGCCTAAAAAAAAAAAAATGCATTTTTATACACTTGATGAACTGTGAATCTATAAACACATGGTAATAATAAAGTCCATTCACCAGTAACTCATATTTTTAATGTGTTTCAAACTCTCTTTACTTGTTCTTTACAATATACTCAGGCTATAAAAATGTACATAAAAAAATAATAAATAAATAACATGGAAGAACAAGAAAAGAGTTATCCAGTGGTATTGTTCTTTTATTATTTATCATGCAGGACAATGCATTAGAAGAGGAAAAAGGGGCTGTTTGTGTATGTGACCCTAAAAAGAACAAAAGTTTAATCTTGAACAGCAAAACTTGAGAGAATGATAAATCAAGAATTGGAATGATGATAATCAACATCTAAAGTTTAATATAAATTGTTAAAGGTGAACTGAAGGGATTGCTTTTTTTCCCCTTTAGGGAACCTTATATTACCTATCCCATCCATCTGCACTAATTTTTTCATGGCAGATACTTATTGTGCTGCTGTAGGACAATTAGTGAAAAAGTGAAGTTGTGACGTATCAGCGACGGTTGGTTGACTTAAAACTCGCCGCCGTGAAAAAACACACGAGCGACCGCGAGCGACCGCGGAAACTGCCGAGGGAGCGGCGATCGGCTCGCGATCACCACTTTCTCGGCAGTTTCCGCGGTCGCTCGCGGTCGCTCGTGTGTTTTTTCACGGCGGCGAGTTTTAAGTCAACCAACCGTCGCTGATACGTCACAACTTCACTTTTTCACTAATTGTCCTACAGCAGCACAATAAGTATCAGCCATGAAAAAATTAGTGCAGATGGATGGGATAGGTAATATAAGGTTCCCTAAAGGGGAAAAAAAGCAATCCCTTCAGTTCACCTTTAACATGATTCTGTATTGTGACTATATTTGTGACTATATACACATAAACTATTCAAGATTATTACTGTATTATTAATTTACAAGATGAAAGAGTGACATGCATTTTTTTTTTTTAATGTCACAAATAATTTCATCTAGTAGGGTCTGTCTTTTAGTCCACATTCATGAGAAAGAACATTCACATTATTAATAAAATAATACTTAATAATAATGAAAACTGTGTTTTCTTATACACAGCATAAAAAAACATAAACATTTAAAAATGAAATAAAGTTAAGAAAAACATTAAAATAATTGAGATTATACCACCTTTAATTTAAAAAATAATAATAATTAAATTACATTAAAATGTGGTAAAATAGAAAAAAAAAAATGCCTACAAAATTTTAGACAAATGAAACTTGATTGAATAGTATTAAATAAAATGAAGCTGTTGATATGTGAGTGATGTTGAGCATTGGAGGGATAGCGACACCAGTCAACTCTGCTGCCATTAGCATGAGTATAGGATTGCACAAAAAGTCATGGTGACCAAGCAGGGGTAGAGGAGGTTGGGGAAGGGTGATGTGGTCAGCGTCACCACCAGAGCTTCAAGCAGCCAGGGGCGGGGAGGCGGTCGCTGCTTACATCAATTAATGAATATAATAATTGTATGAATAAAATGAATCACAGGTAGCAAACAACACAGAACTTCAAACACAAAATGATAATTGTGGTTTCTTCCGGCAAGTTGAGAAAAGGAAGTTGGTGATTAAATGGTCATAATTTAAAACATAGTTTGCAATTATATAAAAACACAGTAAAACACAAAAGAAATTATTTCTTTTGATTTAATTAATAAAAAATAGCATGTTGAAATTTATCCCAATATTTTATTGATATTTATATATTTTAAAACTTTGGATTTCTATAGAACAGTTGCCTGTTATTAGATTAATATTTAAATGTTAAAGACTTACATTAGCTGGTTCACAAGTTTACTGCAGCTTGTGCTGGGTTTCAACGTGGGGGTAGCTTTCCTCAGCAGAGTCATTTCCAATAGAACCAGGAGGTCCTTGAAGGCTGGTGGATATGCACAGTTGAGTGTGTAGTACACCATGATGAGGGTGCTGACGCAGACCTCGCATGTAGGATTCGGGATCCTAATAGCTCCAGCTCCCGTATGAATGATGGCCTCAATGATGTTGCCCATTTCAGTGTAAGCAACAAGGTAGGGTGACTTTGATGCGTTACCTGGCTCTGGAGTATCTACAACTGCCTGCAAATTTGAGATTCAATCATTAGAAATTTCATTATAAGTTAAAACAAAGTAATATAATTAACTTGTTAAGATAAGCAAAAACATTATAAAATAAAAATTCATATTTAATTTTCTATTCTAATTCTTGTGAAAGTGTACCTTAATTATACGAGAGCACAAATGTTATGTAAATACACTACAGTACTGTATTTTTTTTTTTCATTGAGTTTTTCAAGTGATGCAAATCTACAATTTTAAAGATCTTAGAAGTAACATCTAGCTAGTATCACAGACATCATTTTATATAACAGACTGTTCCTCTATCACTATATGACTAGAGTACGTTTATTACGGGTCCGTTGATATAACCAACACCTCAAGAATTACAATGTTATCACAACTCGCCTAAATATAACAAGTAAGGTATACAAAGGTAATAACAAATTATATTTTCAAATTGTTCAGATATAACATGCAAGCAAAAATCTGGGTAAAGGTTATATTAATAATATATAATTACCCTCAGGATCACAAAGAGGAGCATGGCCATATAAAATTTTAATTTATCACAGTCAATCTAGGCATTACCTCTATTAAAATTTTTGACTAATTAAATATTAGCCTATTATAGTGAAGCTCCATCCTTCCCCTCTTCCAAATCTTTAAAACAAAATTGAAACCACAAATGGAGTTGTTCACCGTTTAATGTGTTTTTACGAAAAATTCTTTATAATCGGATTATCTAACCTGTTGTCTGTTTTCTGAATAAATATAATAAATAAAAAAAAAATAGACTTACCCGTCTAATTGTTAGGAGGGGGTCCTTCCTTAGAAGTGTTTTAGGGCGCACCCATTTCTCAACATTTTGCCAAAAGAAAATTCCTTCTTCCTCAATGTCAGGGTCAGGGGCATCAATGCCTGACAGAGTAGCAGTGTGAGATACGAGACTTTCATATCGGTCTTTCGTATTTACATGTTGAAACTCGGGAAACATCAAGTTGTACTCAACAGAAACCTGAAAAAGATAATGAAATGACGTTAAGACTCAAAAATTTTTAAATAGAATTTTCATTAATTAAAATTTAATTGTTTAATAAATGACATCGCAGATTTAATTATATTTGCAAAATAAAGTACACAAAAAATATAACATCAAAATTAATATAATATATATATTTCTGTCTTCAGTCATGGTAAATAATTATTACTTGATATTTTAAAAAAAAAAAAAGTCCCCCCCCCCCACATTTTTTTTTTTTTTTTTCAAATTTTGTCTCATTTTCTGTTTACATTTTAGGTATTATCCTGTGCCAAACATATTATTACACCATTAACTAAGTAACTTACCAAGCTGTGCTGGAGGAGGCTTGGGTATTTCTTGGTTATTGTTGCAAGGTTTTCAGCGTTCTTGATAAAATCACGACGCCCAGGGAATGAATCCTTCCAGTCAGATTTAGGGTCTTTCTCCTTCAAATATGCGACTTGCTTCAATGATGGCTTGCTCATCCGCTTGTGCGGGATGATGTTTGGATTATGGTCATGAGCTCCAGTTTTACCAGAAGTACCTTGTGATTTGAGATTTAAGGTTACACTATCTTTTTTGTTGCTTAAATCTTTCATTGAATATTTGGTGTTCATAACTGATGAACCCAAAAAAGATTTACTAGGAGACTGAAATGTTTTTTTAGTAGGAGATTTTGAAATTTGCTTGCTTGGAGAACCATATTTTTTAAAAGGAACAAGTGTTTTGTGAAGGGGGCCATTTTTTTTAGGAGAACCTTCTTTCTTCAGTGGAACAATAGCTCTCTTCACAGGGGATTTGGTTATTATCTTAACACTAATGGTGGTCGTGGAATTATTGGGTGTCTCTCCTTGGGATTTTACTAGAAATTCCTTCTCACTCTTTTCAGTTAAAGGCAATTTGCTGCAATTTGGAAAAGAAGGAAACATTAATACAATTATCCCTAGCTACATATTACTAATTTTATGTGCCAATTACCTTGTTGATGGACTGCAAGTATTATAAATGTTTTTCTTACGAGGCTTTCCCTCCTCTGACTTATTCTGTTCGTACTGTTTTGAATTACCCTTGCATTTTGTAAGTAATCTTGAGAAGAACAGCTGAAACAATTTAGTACACCGTAAGGAATAATATTTTTGAGGAGCATGCTGAACAGTTCAAAAATATATGCATACTGCATTATATATATACTACAGCAAAAAAGGGTTGTGTTTTGAAGTATGCATTTTAAAATATAAACATACAGAATAGGAATTAAATATATTCTCAACAGTTAGGTCTAAATTGCACCTATTTAACATGAAAATTGATTAAAGCTTTTATTTTCTGTCATTTTCAATGTAATAACTTTTATCGGTTCCAGTTTTAAGTACGGGCGAACACATTTATTAATTTTAGTTTGCAGTATATACTTTTAAATATATTAGTTGGTATTATAAAATCATTTTTCCTTAGTATGTATATTGTAATAAAAATTAAGCATTCTGCATGCAAGGGGGCCTCAGCCACATATCCACACGGTACCGGTACAGAAAAAAGGAAAGAAACGGTGAAGGAAGGATGAAGTCTCAGATTCTCATGATTTATTTTGAACACAATTAATGTATACATTAGCATGCATGTTTATATGTGCTTGTGGCATTCAAAATCTAATAGTACATGTTTCAAAAGAGAATTTTTCGGCACAAAAAAAAAAACTTTTAAACCTGTAAACCAATTAAAACTTCATCTTAATTTTAACGTCAGAGTTTCTCCTCCCTGAATTACAGTTCCCCTTATACAACAACAGAGGCAAAAAGCTAAGGCATTTTATTATTTACTTATTTAGGAACTTTTATTTATGGACTAGATTTGACATTACTTAAAAATATTAATAAAAATTAATACACATTATATTTGTGCTATGCATATGCAGATATTATACTTACATTTGGTTTTGCTATATTTGTGGAATCTTTGAACATATCGTACTTATTCAGTACAGTTTGGACAAATATTTTGTGGTCTGCCACGTTTCCTCTGCCTTTCGTGATAAGCTCATAGTGATTTTTGCACTCCCGAACAAAGAGTGTGTAATTTGCAAGGGCTGTTGCTTTTTTACGTAAAGCCTCCTTCAGTTTGGGAGAAAAATCAGGCAACTTACAAGGGAAGGTAAGTGTTGGTCGCTTTCCTGTAGCTTCCTTGTTGGGATTACACTTGATGTGCACTTTAGGCTGGGCTTGAAACAGGTCGAATTCCTCCTCCACAGTATTAGAATTCAAACTATCCCTAGTTTCTTCTTTGGAGTCTTGCATTTTAGAGGCTAAATTTTTATTTTCTCCCACAAGAAATGCATCATCAAATTCATGCTCTGAGTTACAATTGTCAGTATCTTCCATACTATGCTCTGAAGGCAATGAATATTGATTTGTCAAATCCGACAACTCAACTTGGTCCTTCTCTCCTCCGTCGATGCAGTCCTTTGACGTAGAATCTTCATTTGTTTGACCAATATAACTTTTTGGTGATGAATTGTCACCTAGTGGATCAACCTCACTATTAACATGCACATTGGTCTGATACACTATAACAGCAGAATATGTATTCTTGCTGTCTATTGCATCGAAGCCACTCAGCTCGCACATGTCATTGAAAAAGGGATCAAAATATGAAAATACAACATCAATTGAATTTATCAGCATAGTTTTCAGTTGTGGGTCATCTGAACTTGAGTTTAGGAACGCTTCCTTTAAGGATTGCAAATCTGATACAGTTTTTTGTGGGACAAAATAGATTTTTTTCTTCCTATCAGCACCAAATGTAACCCTGACACATCTAACATCATCTCCTTCCGTTTTCATTGTTACAATGTTTTTAACGAAACAAAATAATGAATAAAACTTGTTTAACACACGATTTACATAAGTAAATTGAAGGCTAATATTATGTCTTCTGTATAAATACTAAAAGCCGCGTTGACAACACACGAGAAATAGAAAATAGTCAAAATGGACGCACTGCACTGGAAACCGGAAGTGCCAGAACCACGACCAACTTCCGACAACGAATCAAAGCGGGTAAATTCGTTGGGTAAATTTGATCTTTTAATTGTTGTGCAATGTATATAATCCCTGTCAGTTAATTTTCATCTGCAGGCTATATATATTAATAATGTTTACGGTAAGTAAGAAATTACTTTTTAGTTGCAAATATATATGTGAATTTCTTTCATCATAATTAAGAAATCTATATAAAAGTGAACTATTGATCATTCCGCACAACAGCGTTCCATTATTTTGTAACAAAATCTATTTTTAAAGTTATATGATAAAATATTAAAATACTTCCAAGAAAACTAATTAAATATAAAAATAATACTGAATAAAAGTTGCTGAAACTTATAAAATTATTAATAAAATATCAAAGTACCTTTTTTAAGGCTTTTTTTTTTTTAAGTACATGAAACACTGCCATTTTATCAAAAAGTTCTTTCATTAAGGACAAAAAAAAAGTACTGAAAAGCCATTCAGCATCTATAAATTTAGTGTGTAGTTTCAGCCTAATTCAATGACACTAACCGTGATTAGGCTGATGTTAACCGTTGCTATGGTTAGGGAGCAGCCTGGTCATCTTTCTTCCTGAATCACGCTAAATTATATCAAGATATTTACTCTGCGAGGCTTTCAAGACAGCTCATGTTTCCAGCTTTTTAATGTCGATTTTTCTTTAAATTTCACATCAAAATGCTTTATTTTTATCTGTTTTATAATTTTTATTAATTGTTGTGCTTGTAAGTTTACGATTTTATAAATTTATAAATAAAAAATAAACATAGAGTGTATCATAACACAGCACAGGTGTTTCCAAGACAAAAATTAATTGCCTCGTTTTCTTTTTGTTTGTGAGTATTTATTATACTGCACGTATTGTAAATTATACCATCCATCTAATGAACTGTTACTTTATGATCTTGCTCATAATAATAATAACGAAGTATATATTATTATGATGGCGTTGTCAACATTGTGATTTATTTAGTCCATACATAGTACGTGTGGGGAAACCAGTCTCGGAAAAATAACTCATAGTTTAAGCTAACTAACTTTACTCTCTAGTATATCAATGAACGGAAGTGCCGCAAGCGTTTTAGAAATGAATGAAAATGACATTATGATGAGTGGAGATTTAAAAACTTTTGTTTAGTGTGATTTTTTTTTAGTGAAAATGGGGCCAATGGTAAAGGTTTAAGGTATGTCTATGATGACTCTATTAGGGAGCGGTGACCATCATAATAATTGTTTATACGTGTCCGGCTGGTTGATGCTCATATTATAAGACATTAGTATATAATAGTATTATAGGCATTAGATGGAGTTTAGAACAGCTAATCTCACAATTTAAATTGACGGAGCATGCCTAAATCATATTTTAAACTAGTGTGGTGTCCATCTTATAATAATAAGTTTTACTGAGCTTACGGCGAACATGGACAGCACCACACCGCACCATAGTACTAGAAAAGAAAGACTTTCACCAGGAAAGAAAGAGGCTCTTGTGTAGAGTATAGGCAAGTGTTGGTTTGATATAACCACCACAAAACCCCCCTTTTGTATGTACACTGCACGTAAGTCGGACCGTATGATCGGACACACCTCCATTTTCTGAAACACTTATACCTTGATGTGGTAAAAAAATAATAATAATTAAACGAGGGCAAAAACTGCTCGGTTGTCACGAGTGAGGTCGTTGTTATTGCCGCATCGTCACCACGAGCCGCCCGATATAATGAAAGTCTTTCCTGTTATTGTCACAAACTGCATGTTTGTGTATGACAAGTTTGTATTACGTCAATTCAATCAACCCAATAATTTGTCCTGTAATTTTTAATACAGACTTATGCAGAAAAAAAAAATGTAAAGTCTCTCCTAATCGCTTACTCATGTTTGACTAATTTAGAGATCTTCCTTCCGTGTTATTAAAGTGTAAAACTCATCTTGGTTTTGTTTCTCTTCTCTATAAGGTGATACTGTCTTGTCACAGGCCCGAGCTTTCTCACGTATTTTTTTTTTTCAACTGTAAAAACAGTAAACAGTTTACGTAAGATTTGATAATTACATTTTTTTTTTACAATGTCGTAATAAGCTTTATCCTGTTGCAATAAAATTTGCTCTGTCGCTGGCTGACTGTGATATTATTTGTCATAATGGAACTTAATTTGATTGATTGCAATGATAATATTCTTGTCGCGTTCTTGTCAACTTAAATGTAATTTATATCCGAGCAATTAATTCAGTAAAAGTTTTTTTTTCACCATTCTTTTATCACGTATAGGTCTTGGCACGTAGCTATAATATACCAGTGCTGTATTTATTTAATAATCTCTGTTACATCAAAAACTTTAACATGAGGAAGTGCTAGCTAGAATTAAATACAGTATACGGTTACTGCAAGTAATTAGGTAAAGCTATTGCACGCAAGCATTTGCTTGCAATTACAATTTTAATTCAAAAGGTGAGCTGGTCCGCTTGTTACTAAAGTTAAAAAATATATATATATATATGCTAAAAATAGAAGTTTTGCTTTATATGCTTATATAGAATATTTTCAATCTTGATGTAACTTTAAAAAAAGTTAAGGTTAATTAATGAATATAATTAGCAACATTTTTTTTTAATTAGTATAATTTACTATAATTTTATATAATTATAATATAGACCTAAAAACAGTTTTGGAATTTTGTGTGCAAATATAAATAATATTATTATAATATTTTAATCATAATTTTATAAATGTCAATAATAACAATTAAAAATTTAACTCATGAATGTCCCTTTTTTTTTACAGTTTGATAAATATTATAATATACTGTATAATTATTATTTTATAAATTTTTAAATAAGAAATCAACATTTATAAATACAATTATTTATTTATGTGTTAATTTCCAATTCTACAAATTTGTGTACTTTTTTATTTGGCAAATTGCAAATCCATTGCAAAAAAGCGCTCTCATAACAGGATTTGATCAGATAAACACGTACATATCACACACGTATAAATTCTAATTGTACGTTTCGAACTTTCTTTACTATTTATTGGCACGCCGTCACTGCGGTCATTACCTGCTGATTCAAACAGTATAGACCACGTGACCTCTATAAGTTTCACATTAATTACCGATCAGATGCTGCCCGCCGTTTGACAAGCCCACATAAGATCCAACTTACCATGTCATTATGTTGAAAAGTTAACCTTATCATTGCTCACATTAATGGTTTCTCTCTGATGCAATCCATATATATACGCGATTCTCAAATTGACATTAACCAACAGTATAAGTCAGATGTTTAATACTTGTTAGTTACACATAAACCCTATATGGTACTATTATCTATTTTAAAGTGAAACGCTTCCTTTTATCCGCATTCTGATATTATTCTACAGCAGCAGTATATACTTCGTATATATTTACAGTAAATAATAATAAATATTTATTACAACTATATATAGACAATTCTATTTTATTGACTTCAACTATTTGTACTGAAACTTATATTAAGCAAGATCGATGGTAAAATACAAAAATAAAAATATATATATAGATTTAACTTAAAATGAACATTTTATGTTTTGCTTCCAAAGCACGTGCAGTATAAACCTGTAAATAAATTCGTTGTATACATTGCAAAAAACTGTAAACCACACGTGTGCAATAAAATTGAGCAAATAGCTAAATAATAAACTATAACAGTATTATATTTATAAAATATTACATTATAGTTTTGTAAGCTTGTAGAAACTTAGAACTCCTTTCCACCAAAGTTCAGCGTCTTATTTTGTTTTCTCACCTAATAATGACGATTTCCAGGACCTTATATCGATGTACATTGTATTGTCGTGTGACGTCATGCCTTGAGTAATAATCAATTAGATACAACTATGTAGAATGTAGATTATCATAGCAAAATTTCGAAGTATTTGTTTTTGAACATTATACATTCTAATTGAAGTAAATTAAAGAAAAAAATAAAAGTCAAGTAAATAAGTAAGCTATATGATTTGGAAAAACACAAAAATTATTTAATTGGATGCAATTTCCTGTTCGCTCGCTATACATTGAAATCACCATGAAGAAATTTTGCCAATGCACGATCACGCCATGTTTTATGGTGGTTTATGCTTTAAAATTAATAACATGCTTTTATTTCAGTTAATTTTATAATACTATGTTAATGAAAACACACAAGAACCAGGCATGTTTTTGTTTTTCTAACATGAATACTTTCCCAAAACGAGCTAGCATGCTGAGATAAGTTTGTTGGTGACGTGTGCCCGCCTGTTGCGTCGATGCTAACAAGAAGATGCACCAAACATTATACTCAGTGATTAATGCTTTTTTATTTTTAGTGAACTTTCAACAATACATAGCAATAATTCAAATTATCATTTGAATTAAATTTATGAATAAATCAAATTCACGTGTCATTTTTGGAGCGAGTCCAAAAAATAAATATTTATATTCGTCAACTTTAATATATCAATATTAATATCTTAAATATATACCTTGCTGACAAATTATGAATAAGATGGATTATGTTAATCGTCTTAATGAGACGAGCTTTATTTCTGTCAGCAAACTACAACAATGGCATGCAACAATGATACAAAGTGGACAAGATATTTCTATATAAACGTGCTTGCTTGTTGAACATGTGTTGTGAAGTGGGAGGGAAAAGAAGTTGCTTATTTTCCATGTTGCATCGCACTTATAATGGGCGGGCTTTTGCATAATTATATTACAAAAGTGCCTCACTCTTTTGACAAACTATTTATTACATCATAGACTTTACTCTTATTACACAGAATTTATTTTATTATTGTATAGGAAGAGGAGGAAAATGTTCTTGGATTAATTGAATGTAATAATTCAACTCCTACACACTTAAATGCCGATGTGTATAAATGTTTAGAGACATACGTTGAATGAATTTATGGAATATTGCCAATATTATTGTACTCCATAAAGTACACCTTAAGAGTGCAGTTCTTACAATGAATACTAATTTCTGATGGCTCATAATATCGTGAACTTTTTATTTATCGATATACTTGTTTCACATGGTTCCTATACATTTTTATCGCTATTTTTTTTATGGTTTTACCATATCACTTATTATATTTATGATGCATGGTGATTACAACTATAACAATGATATTAATTGGGAGGTATATATGCGCGCATTGCGCTTGGCCGGGTCTTGTCAGATCACCGAAGTCAAGCAACGTCGAGCGTGATTAATAGTTGATGGGTGACCAACTCTAAAAAAAAAAAAAAAAGAACACGTTTCCCACCCAGGGGTAAATCGTTGTGCTTTTCTACCATGCTTTGGACCATTGCACTTCCAGTTCATTGATAAAAGCTTTAGCGTCCATCCTGACTGGGGCTTCCACGTTTCCCTCAGTCACAGGCAATTGCCAGGATAGTTTGCAAGGCCGTAGCCGCTCCCGTTTCGCAATAGCCCGCGAAACGCTCGATCATAATAGAGTTTCAGAAGGTTCGGAGTTTTAAACTTAATGAGCAATAAGTAAGTAGAAGTACCCAATTAGGGATTGATAAACAAAAATTAATGTAAGATGAGTATATTACATTATAGTTCCTGTATAATATATATAGCATCTTATTTCATATTATTTGCTGCGAATATCAAACATTTTTATTGAAGTAATTGCCCAATTAAATTACATATATTCATGAACATATGTTATTTTATGTATATTAGTGCATGTAAAAATAATAAAACTTTAAAATATTTATTAATTTATTTATCATTAGAATTTTTATCATTCAAAGATTGAATTAATTTAATTGAGGGTCGAAATGAAATAGATAAGTAATTATTATATTTAGACAGTTCATGGTCATAATAATTTATTTAACATTATATTGTTATGAAAGTAAATTATATTATATATACATATATAATATATAGAAATATACAAACTTGCATTATTGACCTTAATCTAAATTTTGACTATATATTAAAGTATTTTCGTGTTTAGGCTATTAACGTTGAAAACGATACCACCTCCACATTTACAATAAAATTTGTATAACACGCCTTCATGATTATGCATGGTGCTATTCATAAGACACTGAAATAACAATACAGAATTTTCATTGTAATCATATAACAAAAAAATTTACTGTCTGGTGTTATATATATATATATATATATATATATATATATATATATATATATATATATATATATATATATATATATAATATATATATATATATATATATATATATATATATATAAATATATATATATATATATATATATATATATATATATATATATATATATATATATATATATATATATATATATATATATATATATATATATATATATATACATACATATATACATATATATATAAAAATGTCTCGAACTTTCAAGTACAAAATTATTAATTAAAATATTCTAAAATTGTTATGAACGTTCGATTATTTTTATTTATTTATTTATTTATTTATTTATTTATTTATTTATTTATTTATTTATTTATTTATTTATTTATTTATTTATTTATTTATTTATTTTTTTAGTCTTGAATTATTGCGAGTAAAAAATACATTTTTTATTAGCTCAGATTAGCTGTCCTTCGTGACAATTAAATATTAGGTGTATTGTCCATGAACAATACAGTTTGTCAATGTAATAATACAGCGCAATCAATGGCTGGGGAAAAAAATAATTTCAATGTTTCTTTGTCAATTTTGAACTACAATATCTCAAAATGCAATATTTTTGTTTAACCTCTGCCACATATCAACGTGTTGTTAATGTTGTTGTTTACGAAAAGTTAGAGGTCTGTAAAGGTTAAACATCATCAGAGCTATTTTTCCGTGCAGCACGGTGTCTAGTGTCCTTGCTTGTTTTGGCCCGCAGAGGTCAGGTCATGATCCCCGCGGAGGCTGCAGTGAGGAAGACGACCGAGCCTTATTACTCATGAACTCACGCACTTGAGGGGCGGGACACCTCACGTTCACCACGTCGCAGAGGTGTCGTGCCACCCTCCAGGAACTCGTGTCGTATTTGCATCGCCTTGGGAGCACCAAACATTTTTTGTCCTAACTTTATTGCTCATAATAAAATGTTAGGCGTGTACCACTAGCTTGTTGGTCCTATCTCAGCTACAGCAGCAAGCAACAACAGCAACCGCGTAAGGAGGTAGGCGTGTCTGCTGGTGATGTAATGTGAAAGTGACGCGGCTGCCCTCTGGTGTTGGTGGCTGGTCATTTTACCACCTCAATTGCTGGGCCGGACGACCATATAATATAATGTTTTACTTCCTGTTTGGCTGCCAAAAATACGTGACTAAAAAGTGTAATCTTTACGTCGATGCAAGAAAAAAAAAAAAAAAATGTTACGATCATTAAAGCTGCCAGAATATTGAAGATAGCTCTAGAAGTATGGACAATGATTTTATGGCAAATATTATTCTATTATTCTTAGCTTTACTCACTTCTATATAAATAATTACAGACCATAGTACTTTCTAGGTAAAAGATAAACATTAACTAATCACGAGCCTTCCATAGTTCACTGATCGTTTGTTTATATAAATAGGAGTGCATTGTTTGACGAGACTCACTCACACTGTCACATGATTGACTGACTGGCCTTCACTTCTGCATAATTGCTGTGTGCATATTACATCCTGACTTATATAAAATTAATTAAATAATAAACACCTCTTCTACGTTAATTCATGGTGTAATCAATTACGTTAACCTACCCCAGTAAGGCAGGTTACAGTCTCATCATGCAATTTCAACATTAAATATAATAGTTTAGTTCTCATTAAAAATAAGCAGAGAGATTTTATTAATAGTGAAGTTTCTTCTCATGCTGCTTTTATTTAAAACATTATTTGCAATATGGAGAAGCATTAGTTAATTTCTCCAATTTATTTTAATGGTATATTCAAATTCAAATTTTTTATTCAATCATTTTGGTTGTAAATACAGTAACAAACTTACTTGTTAGATCACGTCAAGATAAAAAAAACGCGAACACAAAAACATACCAAAAAATAACAATAAACAGCAATAAAAAGTCACAGCAATCAAAACAATTACCTTATACAGCCAAATATACAAAAACTTTCCTGCATTTTCCAACTCTATATATAACATGTAAAAAATATATATATATCATTCAAATCAATAAAAATAATTACTATACACCCTATATTGACTTTTTATCAATGAATGGTCATGAGATAAAAAAGTTAAATATAGTCAAGTGCTTTTAAAAAAATATATAAAACATTATTAATTCATAAAATATAGTATACATTTAATGCCAGCTGTCTCGTTTTGGATGTTTATATAATTATCAAGTCTTAAATATAAATATGCTGGTAAGTAATTGCTTGGTAATAAAAATAATAAACATGCATGCAGGCTTTTCATGATGGTTATCTTGTTAATGTTTGCATGTGACAAAAACAAATACGGAAAAATAATATATAAATAAATGGAGAAAATCGTTACTATGTGCAGTTTATTGCATGCATTGAAAATATTCTCATTAAATTAATTCTTTACTACAATGGATATTAAATTAAATATTTATTCAATTCATATGACCTTCCCTATGATATAATATTTTTACATTTACGTAGGTAGACCGTATATCCATATAATATTTAAGAAAAAAATAAAACGTGAAAAACACAATTATATATACTTAATAACATTCTGTTCGCTTATTAAATAAAACTTGTAGGAAGTATAATGAAAAAGGTCGAAAAGGCCAATAAACACATTTACGCCTGCTATAGTGATCTTGTGTCATGGATCAAGGAGTAAAGATCGTGTAAGAGTTCTAGGTTCTTAAACTAGGAGAAGGCTATACGTAATTCAATTAAGTGTATTTTAAGAAATTAATTTATCCTTTAGCCATAAATTTCTATACTGCGTTGGTGACAATTCGTTATCAAATCACGTAACAGTTGCATTTGAGGATGCAACTGTTACGGTTGAGGTTGCAGGTATACGTAACATAAATATAATGATATATATTATTTTTAAATAGTGTTAACAGAATTCACCAACAATTTTATTGTTTATAGCTAAAAAATAATAATAATAATAAAAATGAAAAAAATACACACATAAGAATGAAATATTTGTTACCTCAAATTCATGTTAATAAGAACAGCATCTGCTTTAAAAAAAAAAAAATAGCAATATAATTCATTACGTTACCTGATTATATATATTTTTTTTTTCATGTTATATTCATTAAAAACAGTACTGTTCTCTGCGTAAAAATATAAATAAAGTGCCAAAATGCTTGCAAAATATTAATAAAAAAATAAAATTGAAACAGTCATTGCGTAGCTTCAACTTTTTTTTGAAGCATAATAATTCGTAGTATTATGTAATTTGATAACATCACTTGTTTCAAAATCGTATAAAATCTAATTTAACTATTCATTACATTTTATAATACAACTTTATAAAAAAAAAAAGTTTCTACTTGAAATTTTTATCTTGATCAGTTCATCAAAATTGTTGACAAATGAAAGTTTTTCTTCTTCATTGGAGGAGACCTTTTCACAAGTGGACCACATACGCTGTTGCCGTTTTAACACGTATATAATGTAATATATTGCCATGAACACAACATCGTTCATTCTGCCTTTTATACGATGTTATTATGATACGTACTGTAAAATATATACACACTACAAATTTAATGTGTATAGAAGAGACTGGTGTTATAAAGGTTGTTGACACGTTAAACACCTCTATTTTGATGAGTAATGATCCCGTTTATCAAGATTTAATGATTGGTAAATGGGTGTTGAAGACAGGTGAACATAGAGAGTATCACACATCATCTGAAGGCGATGATTTGGCCGGCCCCACGAGGTAATTTAGGTCTTCTGTACTCTTCTTTCGCTAGATCTTAAATTATATATTAGCGTGGAGGTAACAACTTAGTCTTCCATGTACGAAAAGAATTACTACACACCTCACCGACTCGCTAAATCATCTATACAATACACACAGGTTGTGTTTTTTTCCTGCATATACGTATAGTTTATTTCTTATATCATAGAAAAATCTGTGTAATTGTAAATTTTCAATCTTTTTTTCGAAATGAAATTATGTTTGCAACAAAATAATTAACATTAAAAAATGTCATACTATGTACACATTACTATAAGTATTTCATACTATGTACACACTAATTTGCAATTTCTATGGTGATGTTTTAATTTAAGAGTTATTTTTTATTTTGTTATAAGTCGCATTGATATTTTGCCATTTTTGGAATTAGTTATTATTAATTATATTATAATATTAAAAATAGTAAAGTGCAGTTCTGAAATGCAAAATTAATCAGGCACGCACGGATCCAGAAAAAAAATTCGCGGGGGAGGGGGGGGGGGGGGGTCCTCCATAAGGCCAAATGTTAAAAACAAATTGGGGTGGGGGAAATGACTATATTGCTCGTAATTAAATCCAACATTTCGAAGGGAGGGGGGGAGAGAAGGCTGCAGTCCCCCCAGCTTCCCCTTTCCTGGATCCGGCCTGAAAT
Source organism: Siphlonurus alternatus (assembly GCA_949825025.1). NCBI lineage: Eukaryota > Metazoa > Arthropoda > Insecta > Ephemeroptera > Siphlonuridae > Siphlonurus > Siphlonurus alternatus. Next base: position 994,719 of record OX463778.1, read on the forward strand.
TAATAGTCATTCAATTCAATATTTTGAATATTATTGTACAATATCATGCGCACTAACATCACTGACAAACATAAAATTAATAACTTTATTTAATTTTGTTGATTACTGAAAGCCTGAAAGCATCATTCTATGTCCATATAATAACATGAAAGCTAATTTTGTTATGGAATATAAACCAAATATAAACATTTTTAAGCTTTTAAATAATATTCTTATCATCTCATCTGACAAGCAATAACTGTCCTTGACTACGGATGATATTTTGTTTCTTGTGAAGTGCGGGATGTCATTATTATATATGATACAATAATTTAAAATTAACCTTCATAAGCGTCGTGATGTCTGACAAATAGCTGCTTAGCATTTACTTTTCATGACGATTTTATTAATTAATTATCAGAGTGACATTCATGAAAGTGACAACAACATTCATATAATATTATATATAATGAAAAATGATACTGCAGAAAATATCTAGGTCTATTGTATTGCATTATTTATTAATTGCTCGATTGTCTATTGTATAAACAAAATTAAACACGTCTTCGTTTGAGTTGTTATTGATAAGCTGTGTTTGGTTCATTTGTTGTTTCACTACTTTATTGTTCACTAAAATCAGAGTAAATTAATAACTTGGATTGTTTTTATTGAAATTTCGTAACTTGCATGAATTAATAGATACCTCGATTTGATTGTAAATTAAAGTGATGAAATGTTATACATCTTACAAGTATAAATTCGAGAGCAAAATGATTGTGTACAGCGATATTTAGTGAAAGAGAAAGGAAAAAATACTTTTGTTGGAATCTTTAATGACACGATTTTTATTTAATTTTTTTTTTATTATTTTTTTTTTGTCGTATTCCATAAGGGAGAGAACTTGAATTATATATGGCCTAGAAAATTTCTGAGAAATTGTAACTGGTCCATTTTTAAATGTCCCTCCTCTCCCCCTCTTTTCATACATTAACTGCAATGCTTGCATGGTAATCTTATATTATATATATATAATGGCAGTCACTTTTCGACTGGTAATTAATTAGATTTAAGGAAGTTCGTTGAAAGAGAGAGAAATATATAACAACATTCTAGCCTGTCTCTCTTTGCTTTACGATGAACTGGACCAAGTGAGGAATGGTCTCGATGCTTGCATTTAACATGTGCACACAGAAGTGAAAGAAAGTACGCGGCAGTCAAGCTATTCTTATTATATGGGGGAGGGGCTCACGTACTTCCATATTATAATCTGTATTTGGTATGAACAAGTACGGTGCAATAAACTGTGTTAAGTAATCAACAGAACATACGAGGTTTACTTGCCACGCATGACTGCTGTATGCACTTCTAGTATGTGCAACTATATAATAAAATATAACCCTCTTTTTTTATTGTATATTTTTAAACAACATAATCTTGATTTCAATGCAAATTTAAATGGATTTGTTCACACTTTTTAATGAAGTCTATATATAGTATAATTGATTAAATGATTATAATAAATTTTGTTTGCCATCTACAAATTAAGCAAGTTTTACTCTATTACTGCATGGTTTACTAAAAAAAATAATATATAATATATAATTGATCAGCCCAGTTTTGATTGCTTTTTTTCCCCTTGTACATTGCACTGTAATGTTGCATTTAATAAACTCATTTAATTGTAATGTACTAAAAATAATAGCTTCCTAGTGTTAGTGAACTCCAGGAGAAAAAATAATATTTCATATTTATTTCATTTATGCTTTCTTAACATAACTTCAACTCTGGTGCTTTTACCAGCACACTTATATTATGTTTTTACTTTCCAGCTTATAATATCTCAATCACATATTTATATAATGGTTAAATTAAGAGTCATTTAATATCAAATCACGTAAGGACAATTGATGCAGTGCTCGACCTGACTGAATGTAAACTCGCAATGCCACAATGACTGCACGTATGATTTACTGCGTGCCTTATAGCTGCGAGCTACAAGGCTTTCAAGAGAAAGCACGTAAAATAATGTGACAGAATTTTGATGTTTCATCGTTTTGTTATACTAAAGTTCTTTTGTGAAGTGCGTTGTCTATTATATGAATGGCTATATTAACCTCTTTTCATATACTTTAATTCCTACTTGTATTTCACCATATCCTCTATATATGAGTAGCTATAATATTGTTTTATATAAGAAAATATTCTCAAATCATAATAATCTGTTTTTATTTCGTGTTTGTATAATAGCTTATAAACAACTCATGCTGACTGACATTATATGTGTGTTTGTCAGTGTATAGCGAAACCATGCATGGATTAATGCATTTGTAATAATTTCTAACTGCACATCATGCATACCCTGCTCAAAAATCTTGAGCAATATCTTACAAGATCTTTTATGATCTTGTCAAGTGAACTCAAGAAGTCCAAAAAAGAGGCAAGACAGTAATCAATGCTGGTCAGGAATATATATTATCCTTCTAAAAATAATATTTAACCAAAAAATTTGGGAAAAGTCAAAAAATAAGATATTTTTGGTTTAAAAAGATCTTGAGCAAGATAATAATCTTGTTCAAGACGTCATTTCTTACGTAAGATCGACATCTTGGCAAGAAACTTACTTGCGCAAGAAAAAATATCTTGCAAGATAGAAAATCTTGCGTGTGTTTTCGAATTTTTTGCAAGATTATTTTTTGAGCTAGTTTATGGCTTGCGCACGATGGTAATCTTGCTCAAGAAGTCATTTCTTACGCAAGATAGACATCTTGGCAAGTAATTAACTTGCTCAAGAAAAAATCTTACGTAAGATTGAAAATCTTGCGCGCGTGTTCAAAATTTTCTCAAGATTTTTTCTTGGGTAAGTTCCCGTCTTGCGTAAGATCGCAATCTTGTGCAAGAAATCATTTCTTACCCAAGATTTCCATCTTGGGCAAGTAATAGACTCGAACAAGAAAAAATCTTACGCTTGTTCTCATAGTTATCGCAAGATTTTTTCTTGGGTAAGTTACCGTCTTGCGTAAGATGGCAATCTTGGCCAAGAAATCATTTCTTACCCAAGATTTCCATCTTGGGCAAGTAATAGACTTAAGCAAGAAAAAATCTGGCGCGCGTGTTCAAAATTTTCTCAAGATTTTTTCTTGGGTAAGTTACCGTCTTGCGTAAGATGGCAATCTTGTGCAAAAAATCATTTCTTACCCAAGATTTCCATCTTGGGCAAGTAATAGACACGAACAAGAAAAAATCTTACGCTTGTTTTCATAGTTAACGCAAGATTTTTTCTTGGGTAAGTTACCGTCTTGCGTAAGATGGCAATCTTGGCCAAGAAATCATTTCTTACCCAAGATTTCCATCTTGGGCAAGTATTAGACTTAAGCAAGAAAAAATCTTGCTCGCGTGATCAAAATTTTCTCAAGATTTTTTCTTGGGTAAGTTACCGTCTTGCGTAAGATGGCAATCTTGTGCAAAAAATCATTTCTTACCCAAGATTTCCATCTTGGGCAAGTAATAGACACGAACAAGAAAAAATCTTACGCTTGTTTTCATAGTTATCTCAAGATTTTTTCTTGGGTAAGTTACCGTCTTGCGTAAGATGGCAATCTTGGCCAAGAAATCATTTCTTACCCAAGATTTCCATCTTGTACCCAAGAAATCCATCTTGGGCAATTAATAGACTCGTGCAAGAACAAATCTTACGCTTGTTTTCATAGTTATCGCAAGATATTTTCTTGGGTAAGTTACTGTCTTGTGCAAGATGGCAATCTTGTGCACGAAATCATTTCTTACCCAAGATTTCCATCTTGGGCAAGTAATAGACTCGAGCAAGAAAAAATCTTAGGCTTGTTTTCATAGTTAACGCAAGATTTTTTTCTTGGGTAAGTTACCGTCTTGCGTAAGATGGCAATCTTGGCCAAGAAATCATTTCTTACCAAAGAGATTCATCTTGGGCAGGTAATAGACTTACGCAAGAAAAAATCTTGCTTGCTTGTTCAAAATTTTCTCAAGATTTTTTCTTGGGTAAAAGTTACCGTCTTGCGTAAGATGGCAATCTTGTGCAAGAAATCATTTCTTACCCAAGATTTCCATCTTGGGCAAGTAATAGACACGAACAAGAAAAAATCTTACGCTTGTTTTCATAGTTATCGCAAGATTTTTTCTTGGGTAAGTTACCGTCTTTCGTAAGATGGCAATCTTGGCCAAGAAATCATTTCTTACCCAAGAGATCCATCTTGGGCCAGTAATGGACTCAAGCAAGAAAAAATCTTACGCTTGTTTTCAAAGTTATCGCAAGATTTTTTCTTGGGTAAGTTACCGTCTTGCGTAAGATGGCAATCTTGTGCACGAAATCATTTCTTATACCCAAGATTTCAATCTTAAGCAAGTAATAGACTCGAGCAAGAAAAAATCTTACGCTTTTTTTCATAGTTATCGCAAGATTTTTTCTTGGGTAAGTTACCATCTAGCGTAAGATGGCAATCTTGGCCAAAAAATCATTTCTTACCCAAGATTAACTACCATCTTGTACCCAAAATTTACATCTTGGACAAGTAATAGACTCGAGCAAGAAAAAACTTTACACTTCTTTTCATTGTTATGGCAAGATTTTTCTTGTTTAAAATGGCAATCTTGTTCAAGAAGTAATTTCTTACGCAAGATTTAAGTAATGGTGAAAACCTCCCCATGGTCATATAATTTTTTTGCCGATCGATCGCACCCGTTTGCAGATTTTTTTTCTATTCAAAATCGCAATATTCAATTTTTTTTTAAATAAGGGTAACAGCACCCCCAATAATTATTCAGGGTTAATTTAATAACCATCATTAAATTCAGCTTGCCAATTAACCTCTGGATACAAGTTTTCAGCTTGATCGGTGCATTTTTATTCGTTTTCAAAATTGCGCGCGACGGCGCGCTAGAAAACGTTGGGAAACAAATGCAATGCGATACGCGTTTTTATAACATGTGTTGAAACTGAAAATGGACGGTTGGTGAACGTAAGAGCTGAAGAAGAAACATGAAGATTTTGTGTTCATTTGTGCTAATTTAGTACTTTATACACAGTTCCAGGTAAGCTTAAACTTATGTTTAGTTGTTTTTGTTTAATATATTGTTAAGCTCATAGAGTATTTTATGTTTTTTCATGAAATTCGGATGGCCGGACCTGCTTCCTGTTTGCCTTGCAACTGCTTGCAAACCTGGAATATGATGAATATACTGAGGACAACCTTCTGCTTGTTGTATGCATAAAGCAACATGTCATAGAGATTAATTGCATTGCAGGGTTTTGTTTGTGATATTTTGAAAAAGGTATGTATAAAATACTGCAATGTATGATAAATTGATCAAAATCTTGCAAGATCTTGTGCAAGATTTGCTAAATTTCTATAGGAAATGTCTTGAACAAGAACTTTCTAGATTTGTGCCTAATTTTATTGACGAATTTCTTTGTTTTTGACCCCCAGGTTCCACCGAGCCTAGCTGCAGGAGAAAATACATAGCATGGCCCGCGGAGTAAAAGAATTATTGAACGGAGAGGTGGAAGGAAGCAAAATGATGAACATATCCATACAGAAATGAAACCATGCATCATGAGACTTCCTTATTTAACGAAAACTAGCTGCAACTAACAGAATACTAACTTTGTTTGTTTTTTTTTTTTTTTTCAGACGTCATGTTGGCTATGTGACTCGGAGATTGCTACTTGGAATTGCCGCTACATTACTGACCCAACATGGCTGCCTTTCAACGGACAGCATTGCACAAGATCTTGCGCAATTATTTTGATCTTGAGCAAATATTATCTTGACAAGATCATGCAAGATCTTAAGCAAGATACTATCACAAGATCTTGAGCAAATATTATCTTGCGCAAGATAATATCACAAGATCTTGAGCAAATATTATCTTGCAAGATCTTGCAAGATCTTTCCCAAGATCTTGCACAAGATCTTGCAAGATCTTGCAAGATCTTGAGCAAGATGCTGTCACAAGATCTTGAGCAAATATTATCTTGAGCAAGATAATATCACAAGATCTTGAGCAAATATTATCTTGCAAGATCTTGCAAGATCTTTCCCAAGATCTTGCACAAGATCTTGCAAGATCTTGCAAGATCTTGAGCAAGATGCTGTTACAAGATCTTGAGCAAATATTATCTTGAGCAAGATAATATCACAAGATCTTGAGCAAATATTATCTTGCAAGATCTTGCAAGATCTTTCCCAAGATCTTGCACAAGATCTTGCAAGATCTTGCAAGATCTTAAGCAAGATAACAATTGCTCAAGATATTGTGATATGTCTTGCTCAAGATCTTACCTAAGATCTTGCAAGATCTTGCAAGATCTTGTGCAAGATCTTGGGAAAGATCTTGCAAGATCTTGCAAGATTATCATCAGCATAATCTTGCCAAGATCTGCCAAGATCTTACAAGATCTTGGCTCAAGATTTTTGAGCAGGGTACAAATTGTGACTATCAAGAGAAAATATTTTTTCATCACTGCTTATGATATCATATATTAAAATATAATATTTAAAAAATAATTTTCTACTGGAAACAAATCAAATGTAGTAAATTGTCGTAATATTTAGTTATTAATCACTATAGAGGCTTCAAGTGAGTGCGCTTCGCGATGCTCATTTGTGTCGCTAATGTCTTACCCTTGAAAATTAAGCATTTTTTTTTTTTAACTTTTCTCGGAAATAAATGCAGTAAAAAATATAAATCTTGCATTATCCTCCGTATTTTTCGGTTCGAACCGACGTTCCGTAAATGAATTTTTCCTAAAAAATCTTTTTCTTATTGAAAAAATTGAAAAAACGAATTCACGTTTTTTAACGTATAGGTTTGGTTAGGACCACAGTACAGGAAAGATAGTAGCCAAACTCCCATACCTGCGCTACGGGGGAGCTGAAGTCAATTTTTGACACTTTTTGAATATTGGGTTAAGAGCTTACTTTTTTTTTGTAAAAAATACTAGATTTTTTTTCTAATATTTTAGTGAAAGTTCCACTGTGCTAGCTTTAATAATTTCCGAGTTAGAGCAGATTATAGTTGATTCTCCTATACCATAACATTGCAGGATGCCCCATTTGGTCGTGCCCCTTTCCTATGATTTTAACATTGCGGCGGACAAACATGCCGTTGACGCGAGCATGCAGTTTTCGACTTCGATTCTAACATACGACTTTCTCTACTATCTTCTCTATACTGTGGTTAGGACGATGGCAACACCGAAAAATCAGCTGACTTGAAGCCTCTATATGTAAATGATATGCACTTGAACTCAAAAATCAACCGTTTCCCTCATGTTTCAGATCGCGTCCGGAGAAAAGCACGACCCCCCGTGTCCATCGAAGTAATCAACAAGTCTTCACCACCACCGAGCACCACGGAGCAACGACCGGGCTTTACGTACGTCGACACATATTTCCCCAGGCCCGTCTCACCCTTGCCAGATTACGAGCCCCCGAGCTTACCTGTCCAACCCCCGCCGTCCATGGGGTCACCACCACGTCTGTTGTTCAATCCTCCAGTCAAGAAATTACCACCTCGTCGCAGTCACTCACCATCTGGTCGACCAACGGTGCCTTCCAGTCGTTCACCAACCCTGCATGTGGTACCCAGCGTGTCACCACCTCGTCGCTCGCACCCCAATAGACCAGCCCAAGTACCCTCACCAGGCTGCAGCTCCGAGTCGGAGACCGAAGTCAAGATGTTGGACGTGAGGGTGCCAGTGGAGCCGCCTAAACAGTTTGCCATCGGAGAGATTTACCGGCGTAAGATGCGGTCTCCCATCAAAGACCAAGAAAAACGCGGTGCACCCGAAACCATAGGCACCTCGTCTGGAGAACCCGTGATTCCAGTAGGCGTCGTTACAGGTAAGAACAATTCGGATATAAATTCAATGTATCGTCGTGAAGAAGAAAAAACTTTGAAGGATATAGTTGACCTCAAATTACAAATTAGGCACTCACTATCAGAGTTGTTATAGATTTCATAATATTAATATTAGCCTAAGTATTGTTAATCGCATACTTTACAGCGAATTTTTAATTTTGTGGCTCGAGACCATAAGCATTTATTAAGCTTCTATATATAAATACTATCTATGATTGTTAAATATAATAATACATACATAGCATGATACATACATGGGGAAAAATATGTATTTTCTGCGATGATAATCGAACTATAAAAAAACTAAAACCATGCATGGAAAAAATAAAAAGATCCGATACACTGAAATGTTTTATTTAGAGTAAATTAAAGAAGCACAGCAATACAACCATACTTGAATAATATTTATTTATTTATTTATTTATTTTTTTTTTTTAATCACTGACTATATACTTATTATAAGAATTAAAGAGAGAAAGAGGGTTGGTTGAAAAAATAGAAGTAAGCAAATAAATGTATTTTTATAATAATAAAATTCATTGTATTATACAAACATAAGGTCAATTTAAAATCACAATCAGATAGTAAAATTATCCTTATACTTTATACGAACATTTGAACGAAATAACATGGCCGATATATATCAACGCTTTTCTATAAAGATAAATGTTTGATAAATCGCCTAAAAACATTTTAAGAGTTGAGAAAACCATTTTCTTATTATAGTAAAAACAGGTTAGATTGAATAAAAAAATACTGAGACGTACTTTTTTTTTTTTTTTTTATACAATAATGAAATTTAATCTTTATAATTTTAAATCAATTTCACTCTATATAAAATACATGAATAGATAATGAAACTGATTTTGAAACATCGCTCAAGCCTTGTGACTTTTTATTATGAATATTATGAAACCAGTTTATATAACTACTTACTACTAAAGAGTGTTTAGACAGGTCATTCATCGAAATCTTTATCAACAAAGTGCTGTTATACAAGAGGTACTAAACTAACATCTACGTGATGGATTTACGATGATGCATCAGTAGTTCATTTATTTAAAACTGCAACCTGTTTACCGTGTGTTGCATGATGAGATTGATGAATCTTTGTTGTTCCTTTTGTTGTGCTCCCAAGTTAGGAGACAAATTTCTCATCTCGCCTCCCGCGTGCAGCCTTGCAGGATAGTCAAACAATTTTTTGTCGGTCAAGGCGAGAGAATAATTTTGTCAATTAATTATTAAAGGTGACGATGACACAGGAAGGTAGTTAATTGTAAGTTCCCATCTATGAATTTTTATGATAAGATTGAGAAACACTACTTCTTGATGGTCATATATTATAATTATTATCTTGAAGCTTTAATTATCTTTAATTCAAGATTATATATTAACTCGAATTATTCTTTAACACTTTTAATTTAAGGAACCGATTAACATTAACTTGCAATTGTTTACAAGTTGTGTTGTCGGTATTAATTAATACACCGTTCAATTTCGAATTTGTCGTATATTGTACTAACTGGTAAGATTGTTTTGATGTTTTTTTTTTTAACTTTCACGTTTCTTGTTACTCTCGCCGTCATTTGTTAATATACCGCTAATGATATCAATCAATTTTTCAGGCTACTTAAATTTGTCTCGCTTGTGTTGTAATTTTCTACGACGTATTATATAGAGAATGATAATATGTCCTACTGATCCATGCCATTCGATCAATGTTATACATGTGTATCATAATCACTGGATCGGACGGTTTCACTTCTGTTACCTGTAGGCCAAATTATGTAAATTTGCCTACAGCTGTTTGGATGAAATCTTATCATCTGTTTACATTTAGACGTAATTACGTCTTGTTGAGTGCCAAAAAATAGAAGCTTTAAGTTTTTATGGTCAATTTCTAGTGTTTTAAAAAAAATCATTCGTTAAGGTATGAAAATTAAAAAAAGTTCAAGTAAAAAGGTCATAAGTTAACATTACAATTAAGAAATTAAAAAGTATACATTCTCATAAAGAGGACTTTTTCTTTAAACCAACGAACAACTCTAATGACAAAAAAAAAAAAAAAAAAAAAAAAACAACGCGAAGCATCTTCGAATAGTCACTCTCACCGCCGTGCGTCTAAACACAGTATTTTGTCCCTTACATCTGCAGCCCTATACATTCCCTCGCCCTTTCAATATGGATGAAAAATATAGAGTTACTCCATATTTTTTATCCATATTGTATTGAAGGGGGGAGGGGATGATTAGAGTTCATTATAGTTATGCGCTATACAGTATAATGCATATTATAGCCATATAATATTATTGAGCCCCTATAATATTATAGATGCGAGAATAGAATTAAAGGATGTAATCACTTCCTATATTATATATTTAACGTAATGACAAGGAAAAAAAATTAGTTATTTTATACCATTTATTTACTTGTAACCTTAATATCTTCAACGGCATTTTCTAAAATGTTGAGTTTAAAATTTCGCATTTCCATAGTAAAAATAATATTAATAAAAATAAACAAGCTTTGTTTTGAATTTTTTATTTTATTATTATTATTTTTTTTTTTTCCTCAAAAAGTGTCCATAAGTAGGCAATTTTTAGAATTTTTATGTGTAGTTCCACTGCACGAATGGCGGATTACTTGCGGCGTGAATCAGCGGCGACGGAGGAAATGGCTTGTGCGTGATTTATCACGTTAGCCGCGCCCAGAGAGAGGCCAGCCAGGTGGGCTCCTGAGTTCCGCACCTGCTGGTGGCGCTGGCGGCCGTCAGGTCGCTCCCCGGGCACCGCCGCGACCTGTGGCATATCCTCCCGCGTAGCCGGAGCTTTCTCCACACTTACTGACTTATTGTGCTCGCTAATTCATCATATTAATTAATTAAATTAGCATGTTTTTAGATTACTTATTTTACACGAAAAAAAGTTTAATAAAATGCAAGATGCTTTTTTTCATCCTAAATTGTAATCAACTGACTTTATGTTATTTTATACTTTTACTTCTTTTTTTTTTATAATATCATACTTTTTATTTCTTTAATTATTATTTTCAATTTTATTACGCTGTGTATTTCAATCTTTAAATTAGATCTAGAATGAACAGTTTTTTTCTACAAAATTAGCTTAATTAGCTGAACGTACAATTATTAACTGTCACATTTTGAAGTGAATGGTCAGCATCCATGATGACATCACCAATCCTTTGTCCTCCCATTTACTTACAAAAAAAGATTGGGCGCACGTAAGATCCTATACGGAGCAATTTTTCGATCGCTTATTGTTAACCCTCTAAATAAGTTATGTTTGCAAATTTAAAATTAGGTATTGACACTAACCTTTTACGTTTGCTGCTATAAAAATTTTATTATTTGCCTCGGGTCAGTTTAATTAAACAGCATCTAAAGAATTTCGCGGTAGTAGTGTTTTGACTTCGAGCCGAAAAAACGTGCACAGAAGGGTTGCGCGCCGATGCGCGGTGGTTGTAGCAGGAGTCAAAATTAGCAAACGAACATGGCGACTATATAATTTTTCTGATGGATACTTACCATTGTTGATGATTATTTCCCCTGAAATATTTTTTGCAGATTAAAGTTATTTATTACTTTTTAATTACAGGACCCTGATGTTCACTCACGTTACTTGCAAATTTTAAATTGTCCTTCTGTGCCATTTGCTATATTTCTCGGAAAAAACAAAAACAGGCATTTTATTGTAAATTCATGCATTGAATTTTTCGTGACAATTATCAATGTTTGTTTATATTAAGATTTATAATTATTACCTTAAAAATCTTAAAACATGATACGGAGCATTACAATTAATAAAATATAAAAAAAAAATTAATTGTGTTTTCCTTAAAAAAATGCACCATGCATATGGTGAGGAGAGTATATGTAAAGAAACGAAAATTGCGTAAAATTAAATCTATAACGTTGTATTTACATTGGAGAAAATGCCATTTCTAAAAAGAAAACAACATTATCTTTTACTAAATTGACCTCCCTTGATACGATTCTGTGACTTTTAGACTGCTAAAATAAGCAACATGAGACGAAAAATAATAAAAACTCAACATTAAGTATAAAATAATTACGAGTGAGTGAACAAGTAATTTGCTTTTAGAAAACGAAGCGTCATTCTGCTGCCATTGCTATCATTTCTAACAATGTAAATGTGGTATAAAGATTTTCAAACAATTAATTGTCTTGTGTATTTTTAATTTTATCCCATGAAATTTAAATCAGTATATATCATAAAGACAATTCATGCATATTATTTTAGAAACTATGAAAGTAATGTGTAAATATTTTGTATGTTTTCAAGCAGGCCCATTTTATACATATGATCCTCACGTTTACTTTTTTAAAAGACATTTAATCTTTTCATCTTTCCTCTTTGAAACAAAATTATACCTAATAAAAATTTTAAAAAATAGAAATATACCTACATTAATATTTTCTTTTTTTTTTCTGGCATGTATAAGTTAGGTTAACGCAAGTAATTTTTTTACTATTATATTTTAAGTGAATGTAAAGATCATCAACAATCTTTGATCATGATGAATAGACTTTGTAATACATAAAGAAGAAAAAAATATTTGAGAAAGTATGTACAAAATCCTCTAAAATTATGTTCTCTAACATCCAACTTTTTTCTTTCTTTTTTACAACTTGAGTGAGACTCAATGAAACCTAGGATTATTTAATTTCTAAGTCTTTCTATTTTTTCAATAATTATATATTAGCCATCAGAGCTTGCTACTTTATAGCAGTTGGGGCCGCCAACAAAGATTTTCAGATCCGCCCATTACTTAGAGAATTGACGTCATAGCAGAGTGTCTTTTTACACAGGAACTGTTGTGTTTCAATTAAACATTATTGAAATAATTCATTGATAAATTAGGAAAATTCGTATAAACATAACTGTACAATATGCAATACATATATTGAAGCATTGCAGCACTATAGAAAAAGTCGGTGCAAAGTTCTGACTGCAGCATGTCTCAATCTGTTTAATTTGCTACGTAGTTTTTTAGACAATTAAATTAAACAAAGACGAAAATCGTTTTTCAATTTTGGCATACCACACTTAAAACAGATTTTTTACTTGACATTTCACAATTGAAATTCTTTACCTATAAACATTATATAACAGTTTGTAATATATAATTTTTTAGAGCATTCAAACTTTAATTTAATATTTGATTTATACGTTGATTTCACATGCACAGTTGTATCTCTTCTCTTAAAAAAACTTTCATCTTTCATTAAATTAATGAAATTATTTATTATAAAAAAAAATATACACATACACAACAATCATTATAATCATAACCTTATACTAGAAAATATTCCCATAACTTGTTCAATTTATCATCCTCATATACCGGCTTTAGTAAATCATTACATGCATGGTGTAAGTAAAAAAAAAAAAAAAAAAATGCTCATCGTGTATGGTGCCAAATATTTTGTAATGTACACATTTTAGAACTCGGAGAGCTAATAATGTCTAACCAGTTGGCAAATGGTAACGAAACTATTACAGTGTCACAATCTTTAGACCCATTTTTAAATTTTTTTGGTGGACTTCTTATTGATAGTCTTACGACCTACCTTGACACAGGTTGTGAATGTTTGGCTGCAATTATATTTAAATTAAGGACGACCACCAAGTGTGTGTGACACTACCAAAATTATGTACGCAAACTACCACCTGAATAATCATTTCTATTTCTCAATTGATTACATAACATTTTTTTTAATACTCAAAAATATAATCATATAATATATCAAATAAATATTATTTCTAATATTCTAATGAATTTTTTAATTTGCTTGCATAATAAATACGATAGTATGATGTACAGTCGTTTGCCTCGAAATATTTACCTTTACAGACTTGTTCATTACCACGCTTCGACATGGTGATTAACAAGGCTGCAAGTGAGAAATTTTCCAATGCGACGAGTGTACATAATTAATAGTAAGCCTTTTTTGAAAGTAACATTAACGTCTACAAAGAAAGGGTTGTTTACTTCTCTGGTATTATGTACAGTACACGCTGTATAGAAATACTATACTGAAATAGCAAAGAAATTTTAATTGCAGTGTTTTATCATTTAGTACCAGACATAATAACATTAAAAATAATTTACATCTTGTTTGATTTGCAAAATAAACTGTATATATAGAAATGTGGTTAACAAGGGTTACTTAATTCTTTGTTAAAAAATATAATTATATACTATTACTAACCTTAATGCTGGTATAATATTATTTATTGATTAATTATTATAAAGTTCATCTTTTTTTTTTTTTTTTTTAAAAAAAACATCGTTTGTTAATTGCTCTTTAAATTAGGCCGAATATGTAATCTATACTGTGTGTGCAATATGGCAGCGACATAAATGGCATCATCATCATCATACAATTTATTAAGTTGCTTGGTACGGTACTTAAACTATTTCTCGTGTAATGAAGTACGTAAAAAGTTTGAAAAAAAAAAAGTATATACTTGAACTTTTGCCTTTCGCTATTTATATAATATATTTTTTTTAACTCCTGCTTACTGACGTGACCTGATGAATCGAGTAATCAATAACGTTACTTTTCATACATCTTTTTGACGTGCTTCTATATATGAAAGAGCAATCTTTTATATAACATTTGTTATAGGAAGAAATACGCAGCGACTAGCTGTTATAGTCAGCAATTGATCAATTGACCTGAAAATTGATTTCTCTTCTATTTCATTTATTTCATTTTATAAAAATGGATAAATTAATGTGTTTAATGAATTGAATGATACCGCAGTATTAAACGTTGCTTGTATGTAGACTTTTACATTATGTAATTTAACACAATTTTGTGTGTTTTTAAAACGAGTCTTCATTTTATGAAACGTCAAGAAAATGAGTTTGCAGTTTTGTTGGCTGTAATTAAGGACTCCCGGAAACCTGCCTCTTTTCTATTAAATTGATAAACAAAACCAAAGTTATTTAGTTGCATAATTATTAATAAGATCGTGGTTTAGTGCATACAGCTGAGAAGAGAGTTCAAAAAGGTTTGAAAGTTTAATGGTGAATAATGCAGAATAGGTCAGCTTTACTTTTTACCATACACATTATATACAAACAAACACGTATTATAATTGTATTATTTATAATATAGAATTCAAAAAATTAATTGCAATAAAAGAATGTTATGCAAGACACATCCCAGTTCTTACAATAAAGTGCGTTTCTAGTCCTATAAAAAAAATGTATATAATGGATGCATATTAAACAACCCGATGATGACACATGCGCTACGATAATTTAAATAACTTATCAAATTAAATGCCTTCGCCAACATTGAGGTACATTATGATAATGTATACCAATGGAGGCGTTAAATTCATTTATATCACACATTGCAGGTTAAACTGGAAATATGCAGTATGCTCATTGTTAAATATTAAATTAAATTACTTAATTGACTGCAGATGAGGACTATAATTATAATATCAGCATTGCCACATTTTCATTTGCAGTTGAGATTATCACAATTTTGTGCCTCCTGAGGTATACGGTATAATAAAATAATGGTATAATAGTTCAGTATTTGAGGTATGGTTAGAAATGCACCATCATATTCTCTCATCTTATGTAACAAATTAAAACACACACTTGATAATTATATAATAATAATAGTAATAACATTATATATTATTACAACGTTATATTTTCTTTAAGATGATGACATTTGCATGGTGACTGTCTTTGGAACGCCAAAATAAAATGGAGTCAACACAGTGGACTAAAATCCTATAATACAACATAAATATTGGTGTGCGTGCTCCACGAAGTATAATTATGTTATTATTATTATTTTTTTTTTTCTCTGAGGATAATGATATAACTTTTGACTTCCGTGTGGCCGGTAGGCGAGGGGATGATGGCCCGCGGTCACTTTCTCTCGTGGTGACCAGGTCAAGCACGCACAGTCGCGAGCCGCCGCTGTCAACCGTATAAAGTGACGGGAAGTTCGCTCTCACCGACAACAATGTCACGTAATAATTAAATATTGGGTATCAAGTTGAAACATGTAGCAATGTTATGAAAGTAAGAAAAAAAAAATTATGTAAGAAAGTAAATAAAATGTTATTTGAATACTTATATAAAAAAAAAAAGAGAAAAAAGTTCTTGTTGTTATTAGAGTAAAAAATTTAATAGATAGATAAATTGGAAAAAAATTTACAACATTTATTATTGTATAATATTATAATAGGATAAGTATTAAATTGTAGAACTATATATTAACTATAATTATTAATGACGATAATGTAAAGATATTTTTAAACTGTGTTTCTAAAATACTAAACAACTATATTTTGTATAGCATGACACAAAAATAGTTCAGTATAATTATTATAAATAATGCTCATGCCAAAGAGCCCAGTTATCTAATAAATCTTTAATTAAAAGTCATGACTCATGGGCTACGACAGAAATGTACCATGGCATGCACCTAACACAATTCCCGCTTTGCTCGTAATTAATTTTAAAACTCTTATTATATTGCTGTTTTATGATTTTTTTAAAAAATCTATAATAGAGCTGATCATGTGCATGATAATATTATAAATATTATTTGTATATCCTCATGAATTTTACTGTCATATAATATTTATATTTATTAATTAATTATCTATAATTATATCTGCAAATTGTGACGTAGTTATTTTGAATATTCAATAAAAGTGTCCTTTTATCTGGTACACACCACCCCCACAGATTAAAAGACCCTCCTCCGTCCCCCTGGCAAGTGACTCAATGCCTTTGCATGTCATCAAATCGCCCTGAGGTAAAAATAATGAAACTATAATTTCCAGCTGTAGTAATAAAAAGCAAACACGGCATAGGCATGTATCTGGCGCGGAGACGGGGTAGATTTAAAATGGACACTAGATCCCCCATGGATGCTATTTTTTTTACCAAAATCATGGGAAAAGGGTGACACCAAGAGGGCTAGAAAGTGTAGTTACACCTCGCACTATACATGGTCCTCTGTGCCTCGTGCTTACCTCAATTTTTTTAAACTGCCTAATATTGCCCTGCGCTATTTTTAACGTGCAATGTAACGTATGCTTTTATTATCGCCGCATAAACAGTAAATAGCTTATTTTGTTACTTTAAAACATTTCAAAATCTTAATTGATTGTTCTACTTATTACAAAAGAGCAATTACTTATATGTAACCAATTGGATTATGCTGTAACATCTGTTTATATAATTATCCTCCTTATCGTTTTCAGGACATGTTCCAAGATAAGAATTAATTACTATAATAAAATTATCTCATCTTATCATAATGTGCACACAAAAAGATGAATGGGATGATAAATTTATATTATAGATTGTCATATATACGCACGATGTATAAAACAATGGCACATTGTATACAAACAGAATTAAAATCGGATCACATGAGAGATCATTCTTAATTGTCAAATTGTTAGTTAATGTAGAATGAAAGTACATTGATGAACTCGGACGAAAGTAAACGTGAGACCACCCGGTGGTTGCTGGCGCGTCGTGCGGGGCGGGATGATAGTGGTCGCGGTTTCTCCACCCACCCGCCATGCAAGGTCACCTTAGACACGCACTGCTTTGTGGGGTGCACGTGGAGTAGCCCACCACTGGATCCACATGGCCGCAAATTTAGTGAATTGCTAAATAATGATCTTATTATGGAATGCTTCATAATAATTTTTCTTATTAGGTGCTCTGAAATTTATACTTTCTGATGCATCATATAATTTTTTCATCCATGGTTTATTATACATAATAATAGTTTAAGTATCAGTATGGACAAAAAAAAACATGCTGTACAATGGTATTTTTTTTCTGCTGAGCTTATATTTATAATGTAATATAATTGTAAACCAGCACCTACCCCTAAGGCTTCCGGCCTGGTAGGACTGTATATTTTTATCAATAATGATGTTAAAAATATAATAATAATAACCCAATGAGTGACGTTAAAAAGGATATAAGATTAAAAACTATAACTTCCGACAGTAAACAATTATGACAAGTTATAATAATTATAAATAAATAAATAAATAAATAAATAAATAAATAAATAAATAAATAAATAAATAAATAAATAAATAAATAAATAAATAAATAAATAAATAAATAAATAAATAAATAAATAAATTACAAATTATAATTTAAAATATATCCAAGTATAGGGTCTCTTGGTGAATTCAGTAGGTGAATTCAAAATACAGAGCAATTATATTAAAGAGAAAACAGATGGAAGGTAAGCGTTATGTGCACTGTCTTGCTCTTTAGATAAAATAAAATGCATTTACTAATAAATACAGCATTTATAAGAAATATAATTATATAAATAAGTTGAAACGCCTTTCTTTCTATATTACAAAAATACATTGGATTGAGTTTCGTTATAATGTGTGTGCATGTTGGAAAATACACGGTGGTGCACACCATTATAAAGATAATTAAGGGTACTTTTTTAAGCGGAAGGGGAAACACTTGCATGGTAGAATCACATCATCGCACAACTTGCGGTTTTAGTACTATATAAGTATATATTTATAATTATTTGCAGCTGTATGTTTGTTTTGCTCGTGCTGTAATCGGAGATTCAAGTCATATACTTTATATCTCTTTCCTATATTACATTAATATACACTGTATTTATATACACACATAATTTTATACAAGACGAATTTATGGTCTTGGTAACGCGCACTCCACAGGCGTGATTCCTGCATGCCCCCCAAACCGCGATATATGTTTCCGTGCCTAACTTGATATCTTATACCATAAAGAAATCCTTGCCGTTTTCTTTATGACTGAACGAGAACTCATCCGACTGACTCCACCGCTCGCCCTTGTTCGCAGGAATCAAGAGTCGATTCGTGATGTCGTGATTCTAATGTTTATTATCAATTAATAAGCTTGAGAATCATGCCAAGAGTCGCAAAGATATTTAAGCTGATTTTTATTCAGTCGTTAAAATCTCTAAAACGAAACTAAAGCTGCATGCGCTTTGGAGTTTTATACGAAGGTTTAGATCAAGCAACTCGATTTGGAGTTGCCGTCTTGGTGAATTTTTTGATAAGGCCAAGTGTTTATGACATATATTATATATAGGGTACTGAATATTGGAAATTTTATTTTAAAAAAAATCATTAAATTGTGGATAGCAAAATCCCAAATCCTCAACACTAAACTTGTCCTTGATCGTTATTTTCATCATACAAGCTGCTCGGGTGCTCGATTTTTTGTGAGGAAAATTAAAAATCAATGAAAATTTGCTGGTGCCTCTTTGGAATTTTTATCTCAAAATTTTTTAATCTTTATTTTGCATTGTCAAATTCAAAGGTTATCGATCCAGGTTCAAAAATATTCATTCTGTTCAGTCAATATTTTTGAACCTGGACCAACGTTTTAACTTCACCTTTGAATTTTTGGCAATGTAAAATAAAGATTGACTATCAACAAAGATATCTTTGACTATGGAAATCAGAAACTCGTATCTATGTATCATTCCCGAAAACTGTAACATGAGGCGCGGATTCAGAGGGGTGTGGCTGGGGGAGCTGCAGCCCCCTCTGAAGTTTTGGATTTAACATGGGCAATATTGTATAAGCATTTTCCTCACTCCATTCTTTTTTTTTAAACACTGGTCTTATGGAGACAGACTCTCCTGAGATTCGGTTCTGGATCCGCGCCTGTGTAACATCGTGATTTTGATAGTTGCTGTACCCCGACAGATGCAATGTTATTGTTTTGCTGAAGCTCAGCAGCTAGGGACGTTTGGCGGCTCCTCCAGTTGGTCCGGAGAGCCGCGAGGCAGCAGCACAAATGTCATCGCTAAACCGGCCCGCCACTGCCGGGGCTGATGCGGACTATGCGTCACGACAAGTTTCAAATATTATAAATTACTTTCATACCAACTTTCGCTGATTTTTTTTTTTTTATTCATACGCGTACATCTAGTGGGGATAAATAGAAGGTTAATAAAAATTTCTTTCCAGAGTGCCATGCATGTTTGTATATAAAATTTGATCTAATCATATATTTTAGTATTTAAAATGCTCTTTTTATAATCATTACAACCAAATAGAGTATATTTTAATATGATTAAGAATTTAGATGTACAATCAAGCACCCAATAATGATGCTATTATTATTATTATTTATTATAATTATTTATCACCTCTAATATATAATGATAAATATATGACGTACAGTATTATTTAATTTATCAATTAAATATCTTTATCTTGTGTTTGTTGATACTCATCTTAAATAAATAAACAAATTGAATTCCCCCGTCAATGTAAAAATAAGTAACTATAAATATGTTGCCGGAACTATCATCATTTTTAATCACATGCACAAGCATCTCCGTATAGTATATGCCAAATATGGCATATTTATTATTAAATTTTAATTATTATTATTATTATTATTATTATAAAATACATTATGTTATAATTTTATACATTCTGAATAATTTTCAATGCTAAAAAGTCTTTGTTCCGAATACATTTTAATTAAAAAAAAAAAACATCTACATAATATTATAGTCTCGTGAATATTTCATTATTTTCTATGCGAGAGGAATTTTCTAGGAGACGATTATTCATCATTTCCTACGTCTATTACAAGGTCACAATATTTTTCATCATGAATTTTGTGATTATATATACGGATGAGCCAACAATAATTCTTCCTTGCACGATACTCGCGAGGTTCCCATGGTGCATGTTCCCGCGTCGTCCGTAACCTTGCCTCCTCTCCTGTTTTCGTCTTATAGACCGCGAGATGAGGGTCATGGGCGCCGCGGCAACAGCCACCGAACTATTATTATTACGCAGTAAAACATTTTCCATCCCATTGCACTAAAATATATTGCTAATTATAAAAACATATTACAGAATTTTTACGTCCTTACAGCCTATTATAGAAGTATGAAGGAAGATGAGGCACATCCTCTGCAAATTCGTGAGTAATCAATCGAGTGAAACAAATGGTCATGTGCCGTGTAAGACGTGTCGCTCTTGGCCTTGTGTGTATTTAAAGAAGTTGCCTTTTTTTTTCAGTTGGGGACCTTGGCCATGCCCTTTAACCTTCCCCTTGCCCCGGGCCATCAGCGTGTCATGTCAGCGCCCAAACATATACCTCCTAATTTTGGCTATACCTTGTCTAAAGGATTTCAAAATATCTATCAAAAATTGTTTTACACCTACCAAGCATTTTGTTGTATTATAAAAACAATTTTCTTGTCGTATTTTATCACTTAACCTGAAAGGCCAAGGACGAACGAAGCATTGATTATTAATGCCTCCTACGATAAGGAATTTTAATAATAAAATTTGCAGGATACACAATAATGAGCACTCCCTTCCCTATCCTGATTGTTATAGTATCTACAAATATGTTTTATTGTGATTTTTGTCGCCATCACAGTCTTTTATTTATCAGCTTATCAGACACTTTATTAGGAGATTATCTAAAAAAAAAACAGGAAATACCGTGATGGAGGAACATATAAAATGTATATTTGCATGTTTATTTATTGTTATTTTGTATATTAAAATTGACTGAAGCCGAAGTTTGATGATGGGAAGGTTTTAAGATTCGTATATTTTTCTAAGTGTAATCATGTTGTGAAGGCATATCTAAAAAAAGAGCCATAGTCTCTGTAATGGAAATTTTATAAATTATGCAAAAACTAATAATTATAATTTATTTATTTTATATACATGAAGTTAAATTTTGAATTAATACAAATAAAATTCAACACTTGCCTTATATCGATATAATACATGATCCCAAATTTTACGTTAAGGCCATTTTTAAGGGTAGTATTAAATTATGTCATACCTCGTGCACTATAGTTTATTTTCTTATTATTATTTTCTTATCACTTGTGACCCAAGTGATAATTAAAAAAAAAAAATCAAAGAAGAATTTAGGTTCATTTAAAAACAAAAAGAAGCGTGCACGAGGGAAAAATTTATACTACCCATCATGTTAAATACAACAAAAATCGGGCGCCCTAAAATGTTAATCTTTTAAGAAAACTGAATTTTACATAACTTTTCGTTTTTGGTCTCTGTTATTTTCTGCATGGATATAACTCAACTTGGTTGCCTACATGCCGTCTTTGTGACAATTATTTCAGTTTGATCTTGTAAAAAATGATCAGGTATTGATCGTCGAAAAAATTTAATTGTCAGAGCTGCAAAATTACTAGATTTAATCGTGTTTTATTTCAGTATTTTGATATTTTTTAACAAATTTTTGCATGCATTCCATAGAGTTTCCCTAACTTTCTTAGTAAGCCTAATATGTGATGTCAATTATCGCACCATAATTTAGAAAGGTCACAACTTAAAATTAATGATTTTTTTCCTGCCAATATAAAACTTGTTCTCCATTAAACTTTTCTACATAAACTAACTAACTATTTAATTACAGGAAAGTTGTTAGTACGTAGAAGTGTTTCATAACTTAAATTTAATTACATTATACATTTATATCGTAATGAAACTCCCTATACCATAATAACATACATAATTGTGTATTTTTTTTTTTTTTTTTTTTTCATTTTCATAAATCTGGTTCTCGTTTTCTGTATATTTAGTTAAATATTTTTTTTATCTACTTTTTTCATCATCAGGCACGAATGAATGCGTATTTTCATTGCTGCCGTTTCGTCTGAATAAACAATTGATCAAAGATAATGTAGTTCATCATTCAATAATGCAATCTCACAATCAAATCTCCACGGAAGGCCGTAACTATATGAATGGAAGAATGTTATGATGCATCATCGTGCAGTGGTTTCTCAACATTTTGATTAGAATATAACCGCGATGCGTGGGTTGTATAGTTTGGCACCAAGGCTGGTCGATGCGGTGTGGCCGCGCGAGGCCGCATATCCGCCTGACCCTCCGCTGACCTCTCTAAACGCCGCGCGGCTATCTGCCTGCTACAATGCAAATGTGATGGATACGTCTAAAGTGTAGGTGGGTGCGGCCGCCCAGGTCCATATAATACGCTTTCACACAAACAAATATTATTATGGTAACGGAGGAAAAAATATATTAGTGATTTTTAAATCGCAATAATAATAAAAAATAGTACATTGGTCAATATAACGGTGTAACAGAATTTATCACCTCACAAAGTCTGGGAAATGTTATGAACTATTTATACCGATGATCTGATGGTTTGACCTTTTTTTTTTTTTTTTTTTCTGATATTACAAAAATTGGTAGATTAGTCAAAACGAACATTATTGTTTTCTTAAATTTTTAATTTCTAAAATAAATTAATTTGACTGCTGCAACTTAAAGCTATAACATCCTAATCAATAATAATATATATTAATTAGAAAGTCATTTACATACATAAATGATGAGGGTAAACGTTTAGGGCACGATTTGCTAATATTAAATTTGTAGATGTATTAAATATTATATTATAACAATATATGGTGATAGTAGAAAAAAAACTGTGAAGACTTTTAACAGAGTTCATTTCTCTCATCTTAAAAGCTGTCAATAGGTTGACAAGTAACCTTTTATAAATCTATCATCGGCATCATCTCTCACTGCTCTCAATAAAAATGTTCTTCATGTGGCCGCTTGTTGTTTCACTTTTCACTGATGCCAGCCATCAAACCTGCCAGTGTGGAGATATATAATGAGAAAAGGAGTCAAATCCTGCCTGCAGCCGCGGGTCTTTTGTCCACTACGATTGGCCCCTTGATTCAAATTTTAGTCACTATAAATGATTGCAACTCATGGTTATGGCTATGTTCTCCTTCTCTTGTTTTAATAGTTCTTTATACTGTAACATTTTTTATGTGTACTTTTTAATAACTTATTGTTAGAGTAAGTAGGAGTACAGATTCTCTTGATTCAAATGCGCAATTAAGGAGTCTTTACAATTGACGGACTTAAAATATATATATATTTTCGCTCGAGCTTATAAAATATTATATATTAAAATAGAAAAATATAATTTCCTCGTAGCCTGATAAAAAATCGATTTGTAATCAAATTTCTCCCTCCCCCTCCTTTTAATTTAATTCAAATTTTAATTTTTAATAAAATTAATTAAATCTGTAAACATTTTCTTTGACATGGAACTGTTTTAACCAACTATATTACTTGCAATATATTATACTTGTAAGAAACAACCTAGCCTATATAATATATTATATACTGTACAACTTAATGAACATTATTTCATAATTTTATTACAAAAAAAAAACTCGGTTTTATTTTGTAAAACAGGTTGATTTCTGATACGATAAAATTGAAGCTCACATTTCAAGACATAGAAATAATATACTTAATGTAATTGTCTATACCTTTATATTTTAGAAAATGATACACTTCTACAGATGTTTATCAAAGTAAAAGGCAATAATTCTATAAATCTTTCATTTCTTATAAAAAAAATTAGTATGAGTAACGTGAATCGATATCATATATAAACTTGGATGTAAACAGTGTTAAAAATCAAAGTACGTGCAGGACGTGTTTCTCTGCGCTTCAAGAAACTTCTGCACTGCTATTAAAAAACTACTTTCATTTCGTAGAGTTTCATATTGGAATAAAGAATTTTTATTTTGACAGCTTCAGAGGGAGTGCGTGCAAACGGTGGGTCTCTTTAATGTACTGTATTTTTAATTCAGTTTATTTACTAATAAGTTAAAAGAAAAATCTGTCTTGCCGACAAGGAGAAAATAATTTAATTAAGACATGTTGCAAAAAATAATAATCATAGACACATACAAGATTATAAATTATTAATATAATGCGATATTTGCTGCAGTAAATAATATTGATTTAATTAAATTGCTATATAGAAATCGTATTATCATTCGGAGAACAACTATGTGAATTTTTAATGCTGTTTTGCTATAACTATAAGATCATATTCAATGACTATACAGTATATTTCTTGTGATTATATACGATAGCTGCAGTGATAACACCTATATGTATAAAAATTATAAAGCGATGGTCAGATGGACAGGCTACTGTAGTGGAAGGTGCTCGGGCGTGTCCTCTCGACCTGCAGAGAGCAAAGATTTTGGCGGCGGTGTCCACGGTCGTAACACGTCAGAGAGCAGCCAGAGCGGAGAAAGCAGCAGCGGCGGCAAAGAGCGATCAAGCAGGCGGGCGGGGTCAGCAGCTATGATGATGATATAGAGAGCGATTGATTGATCGAAGCGAAATCCAGATAGGTTTTTAGATGACACGGTATGTGATCTCAAACTAAAAAAAAAGTCACGTCACGATCAAGTTCACGGCTTTTGCAAGCAGCTGGAGGTATAGAACAGTCTTCGTATATAAACTCGTACTCTATATTGTAATATTATAAAATCTAACTTTAAAAAATACAAGTAGGGCTTGAGGCCTTAGATTTACTTCGAGAAAGAGTTCTAACTATTATAATTATTATAAATAATATTATAAATGATCTATTATACCATGCACGTGTCTATCCTATATATCCTAAGGATATATATATATAAAATATATATATAAATTAGACTGATTTGTACAAAATTAAAATTTTCTAATAAATTCTTTAATAAATCAATTTTTCTAATAGCTTAATGCAGCAGCTGTTCAGCAACATAATTCAAGACAATCGATTTTTATAATTTAATAGTAGCCGTTCTGATTGACATAATGTTATCAAAATTTACAAAATAATTTCTCACTATCAGGTTGTTTTTATTAAGCCATAAAATTTGTTTGGAGATCCATATATGTATACTCAAGTATAATCATTATATGCTGGCTAATACGAAACAATGTTCAATGTTCATGGTATAATTTATAATGTTGTATTTCAAGTGTAATACTCATGGTATTCATAATAATAATAATCGCGTGCAGTTCTATACCAATGTAGTTTGGCAATAACGTAAAAACATTGAGAATTACTTTATTGTTTTATGTATGTTCAAGTTATGTTCTTGGAGAAATGCGTCAACTGTAATTATTATAGAAAATTTCTCGAAGCTCTAGTTTGCAACATAGGATATTTCACGTCCTAAATTTGTTTTAGTTATATTGGTAACATTTATTTTCGAGTTATACAATTTTAATTATTTGATAACCTTAACCCTAGCACTACTTAGGGGAGGAAGGGGAGTCGGAATAACCCACAAATCTTTCGAAGCAGGGACTGTTAAGAAAAATCTATCTGGAAACAATTGTAATGGATTAGTAATAATCTAAAAAAACAAACATAAAAAGGTGAAGAAATCATTAGGTGGGTCGTTTTGAATTCCATGCCCCCCCCCCCCCACCCCCTCCTTGTAATGCGTGCTGAGATAAAACAAAAAAGTCCTTGCATGATAAATGCTAAGATTAATTGTTAATATATTATTCTGGTAATAGAGGTCCTGTTTAAATATACAATTTTTGCTTATTTTTAAGCAGTAGGATTCAAATTTAATATATTTTAATTAATATAAAAAAGTCAAAATTGTGGATGCAAATTATTTCAACTCCATCCCGATTTCACTAAAATAATAAGGTTGGTTGGTTGGTATTTTGGGGCAATTGACACATTTTGGACATGTATGCCACCACTAAAATAATAAAATTTATTAACTTTTAATAATTTAAGTCTTTTGTCATATTATAGTTCAATTTGAATCATATTTATTTTCAACAAAGAGTCTGTGAATATTTTATAATTACGTATACTCTCGTCGATTATATAACTAATTAGACAACGATCTTCCTTCTTTTTTAAAGTTACAAAAGTGAAGTAATTAAATATTTTATATATGAATATAGAACTAGATAATATGCTAAGGGGCTTGTTGTTATTGCATGATATATAATTGCTTCCTATAAATCTGCATAAATGGACGAGTGAGAGACCAACAAGAGGACGAAAAGCCAGCCAAGTTTCTCTCGTAACTCCGCAAGGAAAGGAAAAGTGACGCTGTGCGTGGTTTAGTGGGGCTATTTTTTTATTATTATATATTATACGTGTTTTTTTTTTTTTTTTTTTTTTCTGTGTGAATGTTATAAAGTGTTAAAAACTTATTTCCATACTAGTTCCCTCCTCGTCAATAAATCGAGGAAAGTGAATTATTAGAACAATAGACCCCTTAGCTCTCTATATGGAGCTTGGTTCTCACGTTGCTGTATATTATTACATGTACTTTTTATGAGATTAGTTATAGATAGAGAGAGTATGATATTGTTGCTGTATATATAGGAAATTTCCTGTTAGCTGGAGGGCTCTTTTTTTTTTTTTTTTTTCTTAAATCTCTCTTAAGAGCATTCATGAGACAAGCTTGCAATCAAAAATATATTATAAATTATTATAATGCATAATATTATATTCATGTGACACGTTTAACAACTTATTGTCAATAAAACTTTCTAAGTACATCATGTTTTTAGTTAATTTTTTCCCATGCTGTATATTGTTTAGATGTGATCTCGTTATTGGTTTACACACGTTGAATTGACATGTATCGAAATTAATGGAATTGCTTGATAAAAAGTATTATAAGTATCGGGAAAATTTGTTGTGGAGTCTTAATTAAATTATATAATATATATAATTATATATATATTTAAAAAATTGATTTTCAGAGTTGCCATATAATAATTAATAGAGCTCTAATTATTGAAGCCATAATATACTTATTAGTCTTATTACTTTTTTTTTCAGTCTTATTTTTTAGTCTTATTACTATCATGCATGCATTCTGAATATTCGAATACTTTGAGGCTTTTAGTACGGTCCCTTAGCATCGAAATATGGCAAAACCGTGCATTTTGTGATAAAAGCATGAAACTTTCAGGAATCATTAATTTGATCATAAGAATCAAAATAAAATCCGGTGCCCAAAAATTGCCCAACCCCTTCGACCCCTGGGGGTGTTTCAAAATGGCGGCTCTGAAAATCCGGGAAATATTTTTTTCTGGTCAAACAAAGATCGGGAATAAAAAGTTTTTCAAACGAAAGTTGCTTGGAATAATTGCATAAGTGTTCCTGATTTTTTTTCAAAATGCTGTGTTGCCAATTAGAGCACCGACGTTGCCAAATATGCGTAAAATCTGTCTATTATGGTATATTAATGGCATATTGCGTAAAAAATGTGCAATGCGTGCCTGAGGACTGAAAATTTTAGGGATGATAGTTTGGGTCATACAAACAATAAAAAAAAAAAACGGTCTCTAAAAATTTGAGCCCCCTTTGCCCAACTACGGACATTCCAAAATGGTGACTTTGGTGACTTAGTTAATGAATTTGAAATACATATATGTGCATTGCATGAAAACATTTTTCTTTTACAAAACTGCACTAAGGACGATTTCAAAAAAGTCCCTAATTTTTTTCAAAATTGCTGCGTTGCCAAATCTCTTCATATAGTGAGAAATGAACAACATACATGAAAAAATTTTATTGCAGAAATGAAGAGATGGTACAAAATTATGCTACTCAGAATTTTTTCAGATTTTTTTGAAACCCGGAACTATTTTTAAATAATTATTGAAAGTCCTGTGATTTCAGTTGGCACCCCTGCAGCCTTAATAAAAAGGATAGAGACTGGACGCCTATTGACGCCTCCAGGGGGCGTGGCCGCACTTTCAATAATTATTTAAAAATAGTTCTGGGTTTCAAAAAAAATGTAAAAGAATTCAGAGTGGCATAATTTGGTACCCTCTATTTATTTCTGCAATAAAAAAACTTCATGTATGTTGTCCATTTTGTATTTGGAGAGAGTGCCTAGTTGATGCATTATTATATTATATTATATTATGTTATATTATATTATATTATATTATATTATATTATATTATATTATATTATATTATATTATATTATATTATATTATATTATATTATATTATATTATATTATATTATATTATATTATATTATATATTCACACATTTTTTTTGACACCGTCTTATCAAGGGCAAATTGTAAATTTATGGGGGGGGGCGAATTTTCCTCAGAATATCCCAAAATACAAGAGAGTGTTATTTAATTACCGCACCAATCGCCAACGCCACCTCCCCGAGCGCGAATAAAATATTATACTATATATTTAGCGTTGTAGGATATAACGTACGGCACTCATTCTCCCGATCAAATCAAGGCATGGATTTGCAATTGCTTCTTATTAAAATTAAGCTCATAATTAGTGTTATGTTAATTGGTACAAGTTATGGGTCCATCATATAATTTCCATCATATAATTTTTGATCAGCGTAACTCTGCACATGCAGGATGTTTTTACATTTGATTATTGGTCGGAGTTAAATAAGTGATTCATTATATAAACATATTGTAATAATCGAAAACTGAAAATTAACTTGAGGTGAAAATAAGCAAATATGATAATAATTTTTAAATATTTATGCGTTATTAATCAGCCGATACCTCGTAGTGTATTAAAATACAATAACAAACGCATTAAAACTAATATATAACCGGGCCAAATTATTTTTTATGTTAAATATAAATATGACTTATATTATAATATAATATTCATTCAGTTTTTTTGCTGTTGCTTTGTAATTGATACATATTTTGCATCATATGTTAATGTACTGTTGTAGACGAGCCTTTTACCAAAGAGCTTACATTGTACAAAATAAGATAGACTTTTACCAAAAGGATTTCTACGGATGTCTGATTTACAATTTGTAAAAATTGATTTTTCAATTGAAATGAAAATAATGTACTTAAAGATAAGAAGCAGTGTCATAATCCATTCTAATGTATTAAATTAATGCACATTTACTTTGAATATAGAGTATCATAGCCGCATTGATCATAGTTCATAGAATACGCGTAGTTGGAATATTTAATAAAATAATACTAAATAGCTTGTGGTCAAATATTCATATCATACCGCATGAAGAAGTTTATTTGAGGGACCCACAAAGCATGCCAATTAACATATAACACTAATTATGAGCTTAATTTTAATTCACAGCATAAGAAGTTAAGAAGCAATTGCAAATCTATCCCTTGATTTGATCGGGAGAATGAGTGCGCTGTATGCGTATCCTACAACACTAAATAGTATAATATGTTATTCGCGCTCGGGGAGGTGGCGCTGGCGATTAGTGGGGTAACACTCTCTTGTATTTTGGGATATTCTGAGGAAAATTCCCCCCCCCCCCCATAAATTTACAATTTGCCCTTGATAAAACGGTGTCAAAAAAAAAAATGTGTGAATTATTAGTGGCTATATAATATAATAATGCATCAACTAGGCACTCTGCAAATACAAAATTTCTCACTATATGAAGAGATTTGGCAACGCAACAATTTTGAAAAAAATTAGGGACACTTTTAAAATCGTCCCTAGTGCAGTTTTGTAAAAGAAAAATGTTTTCATTCAATGCACATATATTATGTATTTCAAATTCATTAACTAAGTCACCAAAGTCACCATTTTGGAATGTCCGTAGTTGGGCAAAGGGGGCTCAAATTTTTGGGGACCGATTTTTTTTATTGTTTGTATGACCCAAACTATCATCCCTAAAATTTTCAGTCCTCAGGCACGCATTGCACATTTTTTACGCAATATGCCATTAATATACCATAATAGACAGATTTTACGCATATTTGGCAACGTCGGTGCTCTAATTGGCAACACAGCATTTTGAAAAAAATCAGGAACACTTATGCAATTATTCCAAGCAACTTTTGTTCGAAAAACTTTTTATTCCCGATCTTTGTTTGACCAGAAAAAAATAGTCGAAGGGGTTGGGCAATTTTTGGGCACCGGATTTTATTTTGATTCTTATGACCAAATTAATGATTCCTGAAAGTTTCATGCTTTTATCACAAAATGCACGGTTTTTTGCTAAGAAACCGTACTATTTATTTTTTTGAAATGGATTAAATAAAATACTGTATGCTATACGGGATATTACAATAATTATAATATATCCCGTGTTTCATATAATTAATTAAGAGTTGTGTGTTAAGTTCTTTACATTTTCTGACTCGATCTTCATCACAGCGCTTACATGCACAATAATAAAACGTAATAACTAATTAATAACAAGCGTGGTTCTGTGCCCGCAGCTGCTGCAAGACCGGCCAAGCAAAGAGCCACGCACTTCGCGCGGGTATCCAGTCCTCGGCTGTGTACGTCGATGCGTCGACGTCACGGGACGCATACCTCACCTCGCATCCGCACGCGTCACGAGGCTCTGGTCCCCAGCCCTCCACAGGGCTCGCCTCGTCTGCTGGGCTTCTCACAGCGCGGTGAGCGACCCAAGAGGAAGCGTCAGCAGACCGTCCCTCACCAAAAGCAGCCTCAGCAACGCTTTAAGCCTCGTGAGTATATACATAAATGCAGGACCAAAATTCTGGATTAAACAAGGGCTAATTACCCCCCTCCCCCACTCTATTTTTTAATTTTTTAAATTGATATTTCTGAAGAAGCCCTCCAGGTCCTTTCTATTCTCTCTCTCTCTCTCTCTCTCTCTCTCTCTCTCTCTCTCTCTCTCTCTCTCTCTCTCTTTCTCTCTCTCTTTCTTTCTTTTTCTCATAGCATGCGTTTGCGGTGATCACTCGCCAGTAGCGTAGTGGGGGGAGGGGGCATCCCCAATAGTTTGCAGCATAAGGAAAAATTAATGGTCTATTTTAGGAGAGTCCACCTTTCCTCCACCCACTCTTACACTCTGGTGAAACCTCCCCCCCCCCCCATCGTTTCCCCCAGGGGAAAAAAAAAAAGTGAAGTTCCTCCTCCGAATTTGATTTATTCTTCTTTACTACATTTTATATACGCCACTATATATTAGATTTCGTTCTTCTAAGAACTTGATCTGATGATGTTTGAAATGCATCATGGTCCATAATTGACTTCTGATAAAATGTTTTGTTTTATAACAAAGAGAATTGTAACTCAGGTTTTATTATTATAATGGTTATAAATTTTATTATAACCACGTCTATCATTGTTTAATTTTAATTCATGTCACTTTATATGTAATACTAGTCTCTTTAAGGCTATAAACATTAACTTATTTTGGAATTATTTACATAACACAGAGGCTATGTCACTGAGATTGTCCATCTCATTGTTGTGGGAGGGAATGCATCCTCCCTGCGACATGAGTTGACACATCAAACTTTCTCACTGATAGAGATAACAACCACCTTGCATGAAAGTTATTGCTAACAGGCAAGAAAGTCCTATCTGTTTTCAACAGGTCTTGAGTATATGTGCGTAAATTAGATCATCTTGATTGTTATAGAAAATTGAAATACAATTACAGTCTCCTGGTTTAGAAAATTGATATAAAAAATATCATCACAATAATAAGATTAATAAGTATTATAGTGGTTGGCTTGTTAAATTAATTCAAACTATATTTTTTATATTCAGATTTTTAAACCTTTTTCACATAGATTAGACAATAAAACGCTGCAGTTTTCTATATATTCTCTCTTCATTGCATTATTTATGTCATATGGCAGTTCAGAGAAGTCACAATTAAATTAATTTAATTTCATTGGTATCCAATAAAGAAAATATAATTTCAATAACAGAATACAATAATTTAGCTAAAAGTGCTAAGCTAATAAGATGTACAGTATATTGCCATTTCCTAAAACTATAATGCATAATTATGTGATAAACAGTTGCTGAATCATTTGTAAAAGGAAAAGGGGATGGGGCTTTTTTAATTTTATTCATCCAAATATTACGTTATTAAAGCATTTGAAACTCTTGTTTTTCGACAGTGATAACACCATCAACATGGCGTGAGGAACTGCAGGCTCTCAAGCAGAAGCAAGCAGCTAGTGAAGCCGGCAAGGATGATGAGCAGGGACACTACAGTGATGACTTTGACTCTGACAACGAGGAGGCTGAGAAAGAAAACAAAGTCGTGACAAAAACAGCTGTCTCCAAGAAATCTCCCAGTCGTAGACCAGGTGAGTGTTGAGAGAAAAATTACTGAAATTTAAATTTGTAATTTTATTTATTTATTTATTTATTTATTTATTTATTTATTTATTTATTTATTTATTTATTTATTTATTCATTCATTTATTTATTTGTTTTTATTTTTTATTAGATTTTAAGTGCTCTTCATTTTTTTTATATACTCAAACAATATAATTGTGCATGTGTACTAGGCAAGTAGTATGTACTTGATTATTGGTTTCATTAAATTGCATTTTTTTTTTTTTTTTTTTTTTTCCAGTGCCACCTTCTGCAGCACCCTCTCCCCCAAAAAGCAGACATTATGACCCTTCTGTAGTTCAAAATTACATTCACAAACAAAAACAAATGAGAGCCAGTCACTGCAAGGAGCAAAACCAGATACAACAGATACAATCAAATCATCGTGAGAGTCAGCTCAAAGCCCTGCAGATCCGAGCCAAACGTATTGTTGCTGCTAGTGTGCGTAAACAACGGGAACAACAGGTAAATCCTCCTTTCATTGCAGTAGCAAATTAACCACTAATTGTTTTTAACTATTCTTTTTCAGGCAAATATGAAACCAAAAGAAAATAACTTAACAACTTCTAATAATACTCCAAGAAAAAACAAAGAAAAATCTAGAACACCAACAAAATCTCCAGAAGTATCACATAATTCGTCCATAAGAAATAATAATAGTCGTGTATCTGATGAATTCATAGATAAATTAACCAGCATGCATATGCCTAGACCAGCACACCAACTAATTCTGAGTGAAACGTTAGCCCAAGAGGACAAGGAGATAAGGTTACGGTCTCTTGAGAGGTCGCAAGAGTTAAAAGTCCAGCGAGCCCTGTCAGCCCAGTCCCTGAGAAACGATGCAGTGGATTCCACGTTGCCTCGAGGTTCACCCCCAAGCGTAGCAGCTGCAAGATCTACTGCACACTTTATCGAGCATGTTGTCAACTCCGTGAGAGCTGATGCGGCTGCAACAAAGATACAAGCAGCATTCAGAGGTTTCCGTACCAGGCGTAGAAACAAGAAAACCATCAAGACTAAGAAGCAATCTAGCACTCAAACTACAAGAACAGTTAATATCTTAGAATCATGGCTACAAAAGAGTGATGCTGACCCTTTTAATTTTATTCAATCTGTAAAAAGAAAATTAAGTGAAGCTACAAGAAAAGAATCAGTTATTCAAATATTACCATCTAACACACAATCACAACTACAAAATCAACCAGATGAAGAAAAATATGAAAGTGATTTTGAAAGCTCAGCTTTATCTATATCTCCTAGTGAAGATATTCATATTGGCTCAGATTCAAGAGGTGCCTCTCAACATTCCTTAGCATCAATTACGCCTGATAGAAATGATGAGATTTCTGCATTAGCAAGTCAGTCTCCCATATCTTCACATTCCGCATCACCTGAGCATTTAGTTGCCCCAAATGTAGCACTGGTAGTGCACACAAACGGTGAGGTACGTCCCAGCTCAGCTCCCTCCAGCAAGTCGTCCAGTGACAGCAGACTGCTCTCCACCTCTTCTGAAACTCCCCAGCCTCGGTCGGAACACAAGTCACAACATAGCTCGGGAGAGACAGGAAGCAGAGAAACTCTTGCCCATCCAGTGTTGCAATATGAACATCTAACTGTCAAAACATCAACTAGTCATCTGGTACTATCAAAACCAGTTGAAAAAAATACTTATAAGCCTTCACTTTTCTTAGAAAAACAAACTAAATATTCACTGGAATTTACTTCTCAAAATGAACAATCTAATATTAATGTCCAGCAAAATCATAATAGTCTACCAGAAATTGCTCTTTCAAACAGTGATGCAAGTATTAAAGAACTGGAAATGTCAATTGAAGCTGGCTTTGGTAGACTAACAGAAGAAATCAATGCTGTAAGAAAAATATTTGGGCTACCTTGTCCTGAAAAAGATAGGCAGCAAGATGTTTTACCGCTGGACTCACATTTTCAGGTAAATAAGAATGTATCAATGGCAAAGAGAAAAATGTGTTGTTGTTGTTGTTTTTCTTTCTCTTTAGGTGGTTACAAGTCGTTAATATTTTTTTGTGTACATTTCCATAGGGATTAGACTTAATTGCTCCAGAAGAAAAGATTCAGCAACCATACAAATCCGAGACAGTTCCTAAACCCCAAGGTTCTCCAGAATTAAGTTATGCCTCTGCAAATTACGATCTAAGAGTTTCTGAAACAGACAAAAAACATGGAAGCGAGACTGAGAATTCTGCATCGTCTCCTACAATCACAGAGGTAATGTAATAAATAATTTTTATTCTAACTAGCTCTCATATAAAAATTATCCAACATTGAACGAAAATAATATTATTATATTATATATATTTTTTTAAATTTTAATAAATGACATACTTATTTATTAAAATTAGTGGGATAATCTTTCCATCTATTCATCCTTGCAACGGTTAAGTTCCAATAGATAATAATGATAATATAGAGGTGCAAATTTGCCACTGGGAGAATAAAGAAAATTTAAACTAATCAAAAGAAAACATATTATTTACTGACCTTGAATTTTATTTCACAGGGTATTTTGGGAGGAGCACAGTCTGAAGTGACGACATCAGGGGGCCTGCCTCGCGTGCGTGGAGCTGCACAGGAGCTGGAGCAGAGCTTCGCGTCGGCGCAGGGCAGCCTGCAACAGCTGGCTGACCAAGAGTCCCTGGAGGAGATCAGCGAGCACGGTGAGTCCTAGCAAAACTATTTCAGTTGGGTAAGAATTTTTTAGCTGTCAAAACAATCCTCATACTTTAACCAGGACAGTTACCTGAAAATATATATTTATTTAATTCACATTAAATATCAGTTGGTACATTGTGACTACATACTAATCATTTAACAATTTGGATTTAGCTGTAAAAACGAACAATAAAGATTAGTAATACAAACATAAACATACATACAATTTATTACAAATAACTCTAAAATAATGATATTCTAATTATTACAACTATATATAAATATTCGCACAAATTATTAATGGCATTTTTCTTGTTGCATGAGCCTAAGAGATTTTTTTTTTTTTTTTTTTTTTTTTTTTTTTTTTTTTTATAAGATAGACAAACATATATAAAACAGTATATCTTTTAAAACAGATATACTGTCTTTTTTTTATATATAATCTGGAATCTAAATATATGAGATTACTATTTATATATTGTACAGCTAATTTGTATGTCTAAATTGTATAATTTCTAAATTTCTAAACTTTTGGTGGCAAAATGTCTTTTCCCCAGACATTAAAATCTTCTCAAGTTTATTTACAACATCAACTAATTCAACTTTTGCAGTGTCCGAAGAGTACTCCTCAAAATTTGAGGAGATGGAAAGCGAGGAAGCAAAGTCGGGGGACTTTAGTTCAATCACCGCAACTGCCTCGGATGTACTCACTGAGATCAATGGAAAAGGTTGGTAAAACAAATAATACTAAATATAAGCTTATATTTACTAAGTTTTCTTCTTTGATTTGCAGATGAGAGAGTGAAGGCAACAGCAAGGGCGAGGAGAAAGGCAGTATCCAGCTCAGACTCTCAACGCCAAGGCAGCTCCGAACAAGATTCTTTCACAGTCTTCTCACTAGCAATGGTAAAAGTTAGAGAAAAATCCTTTAACACAATAAGCATAGTATAACACACAGTACAAACCATTAACATTAATATTTCTAAGAAATATATATATACATATATATATATATATATATATATATATATATATATATATATATATATATATATATATATATATATATATATATTATATAAAATAATCAATAGCAAAAATGGTGTTATTAGGTTTATTTTCAATGAAAAATAATAAATTATATAATTAATAAGAACTTTGTTTTGTCAGTTCCAACAGTTAGTGCGAGACCAAGAGCTACGAGCAAGGCACCAACGGGCACTCCTCAAGCAGCGAGAGGATGCGATATTTGAGAAGAGCAAAGCAGAACTCATCCTACTGGAGAACCAGAAGAAGTAAGCAATAGAATACTGTTGGGTTCTTTATTTTGTAATAAAAGAGTAAGAACTAAATAATTATAATGAATAGATCATCATAAATATTTTATTCTTATGCAAAAGAATGTAAAATCAGCCAAATTTTTCATGGTTTTGTAAGAGGGGGTGTGAGAGGAACCTTATATGTTTTGATTTATAAACAATTCATAAATTCTGTACTCTTTAAACAAATTTTTATTTTTTATGTATTTTAATTTTAACAAAACCATGAATATATGTAACCATTATATTAATATCATCATTACTTCATTACAGACAGTTGAGATCTACAGGTATGGAATCCTTAATCCCTGGTATCAAAAAACGCCAGAGAGCAATTTTGATGCGTCTAAATCAGGAGCGAGATGAAATAAAAAGGTAATCACTTGTATCTATTTATTACGTTATTTTACTGATAATTAATACTTTTGATTCTTTGGGTTTAGGCTGCGAGAGTCTCACAAGATGGCATCCCAGGAGCGTAGGCTGATGTTGCAGCAACAGCAGCACATTGCAAGAATGCGCATCGCTGCTCGAGAGCTCACCTCTAAACTGCAGGACAAAGACCTGCCTCTCAAGGTGACTTAGTCTCCCCAGGGATTGTTGGGTGGTGACCGGTTCTCAGTAGATACCGAGATGTAATTAGTGTGCATTTAATTATTTTATTTGTCAGTAATGTTTTCTGAATAAAAGTTAACAATCATCAACTGTCTGATCTAGTCACAACGTCTTCTGGAGCCGTCTCGTCGCCAGATGGCTGCCCCTAGTGAAGAGGAGAGCAGTGCTGCATCACTGTCGCTGGACACAAGTGACTTCTCACAAAGCAAGGCAAGCTCCGAGCCAGAACCAGACCTGGCCAGCGTCGGTAGCTTGAGAGACATGCTCCACGGCCGAAAAAAGGCCAGCAAGAACAAGAGGTACTAACAAGAGAGAGGTGGTGTTGTGTGAATGCTTTTGTCTTTTTAGTGTTCCATTCAATTAAACAAAGTAAATAAACAGTTGTTGACTCATCCGTCATTTTTATTATTTGTGGTGTTTTTATTATTTTATATTTTTTATTTTGTGTTTCCAATAATTGTTTTCGTTACTGTTATTTCATTAACCCCATAGCAAATATTCAAAGAAATTTAATTAAAGTATATACATTTCAGGTACGTTACAAATTACATTATTTTAGATAATGTTGATTAAAATACTTTTTATGAGTATGTAAATTTGATTCATAAAATATCTTTAGGTTACTGGTTGCTGCTAATGAGAAACACCAAGAAGTTCATGAACATGAAACTATAGAGAGAGTAACTGACAACCTAATACCACCAGATGTGAATCTACTTAGTGAAAATCAAGTGACTTCACAACAGCCGAGTCTCAGAGGTAATTTGCAAAAACTTATAAATTTATTCAATTTTGCTAACTATTTATGTTTTTATTTTCGGTAACAGACTGCAGTACTTCGCCATTGCCTCCCTCAGAGTCTTGTTTACAAGATGAGGGTGAAGAAGTTATTAATACTCATGATTTGTCACAACCTACACAAAGCATTTCAGAAAATATAAATGATGATACCAGACCAAGGTAAAAACACACAGTATAATGTAAATGAATTAAGTAAATAACATATTTAATTTTTATATTAACCTTCTTTAATGTGCTTTCAGTCCTTCAGCACTAGAAATTTCACCACTGGAATCTAAAATTTATACAAATGATAGTTTTGAATCTCCTAATGCATCAGCGAGTGTACAAGATGCTGCAAGTGACAGGGAAAGAACCTTGCCTGCGGCTGAACCTCCTAAGATTGCTTCTTTCAGACCTCCTGTTACAATAAAAGTTCCTTTATCTCCAAGATTACAAGGGAAACAAAAGAGGAGACATTCTAGTGGGTCTGATGAATCAATTGTTTTATCACAAAATGGTAAGAATTCAGTATTTAAAAATATTTTCTGCAATCACCAAAAAATTCATTTATATAAAGAATTTTTTTGTTTTTTTCCAACAACTTGTGTGCAAGATAATTTTATTGTTGTTGAAGATTTCTCTTTCTACTGAAGCTAAATCAATTTAAAGTTAAAAAATACACAACACTTATACTTGTAATGTTATAGAGACGGCCTCTGAGCAGAGTGATGTTGAGAGCAGAATATGTGCCTTGCAAGAGCAGCTGCGCAGACGTAAGATGGAGGCGGAGCGACTGAGGAGGGAACAAAAAAGGAATCACCGTGAGCGACTCAGAGCAAAAGAACAGTCTTTGCTGAAGCAAATTCAGGTACACACATTTTCAACTAGTGAGACTCAAGAACTAACTGTACAATTATGTTAATATTATATTGCTTCTTAGTATGTGTGTTGTAAATTTATTTATAAATTTATATTTAATATTTACTTTTATAAATTATATAGTACTACAGTATATACTGTACTTTGTTTATTGAGTAAATGCAAAAAAACACTAAATGTACAATCTCAATAAATAATTTTTACATATTTTAAATTTTTAAGAGTAGATTCACCTTAAATCACCTAAATTTTAATGTTTTAAACTTTTTAGTTTTTACTGTTAACTTTGCTATTTTTAAATTAAATTATATTTTTCTTATTGTTTTACAGGCATATGACTCCTATATTCAAGATACTCGCAGAGAATTAGAACAAGAATTTGAAGCTGGCCTAGCAACTATAGGTGGAGTTAAACCACAAATTAAACAACCTCGTGTAGCAGAAAAGAGCTCAAATCGGCGCTGTTCTGAATCTTCAGATTCTGGAAGTCTGATTCCTGAAATAAAACCTAGTGAAAGTCATAAAAATATTGAACAGATTGAGAAAGAATATGTGAAAACTAAACTTAAACCAGAAAGTACTCAAAATGAAATATCTACAGTGTCTGAAGCTACGTCTGTTCCATTAGATTCAAGCATCAAAGAAACAATGGAACCTCCTTCTCAAGACAGATCTCTTGAGTTAAATAATTTTGACCAACAAAAAAGCAAGGAGGAGTCTGTAATTGATATTTCAGCTATAGAAAGTCAGATAATTCCTCCCCCTCTCTTGGAGCATGAAAGTCAAAAACCATCTTTTTCTGAACCTGAGTATACCTCAAATTTTTCAAGTAATCAAGGCATATCAGAAGAAATTCTATCTCAGGCTTCTGAGTCTCAAGAGGCAAAATCTCCCACTGTTGTCGTGAAACTAGAACAGGAAGAGAATAACCAAGAGCCAGTAGTCTTGGAAACAAAAACTGAAGAAATAGCCCAAGTGCTGGACGAGAGAACTGAATACGCTCCAACGTCTGATATTCTCAGCCAGGAGTCTGGCTCTGCTGACTCAAGTCTAGAGACAACAATAGAGAGCCCCAGGAGAGGAGCTGAAGTTGAAGAAAAGAAGGAAGAAAGTGAGGAGGATATTGCAGAGAGCCTCGGCACTTCTGTGTCTTCAGAGGATCTACAAGAAGATGTACCCAGGGATAAAGAAGAAGAAGTTAATCAAATAACTAACTATCTATTACAGAAATTGATCACAGACAGTCTAAAATTTACTTGTGATAAAGTTCAAGAAAAGAAAGAAATTGTCTCTGATGAAAGATTTGAAGAAGCTTCAAGGATTGCTGAAGAACTTTCACAACAATTACTTGATGAAGCCTTCAGCCAATTATGGCCCATCTATTATAAAAGAAAAAATCAAAAGTATGATATTTTTATGGTAAAAAATGATTTTGAGCAACCTCATGACCATTTTTTTTTCTTTGCAGTCAAGAGAAGCCTGAAAGTGTAACTCACAATATCCTGGAGCGAGTGCAGTCTCTGTTGGGTCAAAGTGAGATTTCATCACCAAGGGACCAGTCACCGCGGCCGCAAGACTTGATGGTGACGACGTACGTTGAAGAGTCACTCTCTCCTGAACCAGGTAACTTAGTGTGTTGATCTTTAAACAGGCATCACAGAGAATTTGGTTGGTTTCAGAATAAGCTGACTTGATGATAAGGGAAGTCAGGTAATTTAAATTTTGCACGAGTTACCCTTTTTGTTGTTTATATTGCTGCTCCTTCCCTCTCCTCTAAGAATACTATTAAATTATACTTTTGTTAAAAAAATCTTACCTTAAATAATAATACAGCATCTCAATAAAAAAAGCATTGAATGACTAAAATGTTTATAATTAATATATTATGTTAAATTAAAGGATTGTATTTTTCTCTCTCTCTCTCTCTCTCTCTCTCTCTCTCTCTCTCTCTCTCTCTCTCTCTCTCTCTCTCTCTCTCTCTCTCTCTCTCTCTCTCTCTCTCTTTACTAATAGAGGCTTCAAGTGAGTGCGCTCTCGCTGCACAACTGTTGTCGCTATAAAGGTCTATCTTGTACTTGAAACTGAAGCAAAGTGTTTTTTTAACTTTTCTCGGTTATAAATCAAGTAAAAAATCTAAATCTTGAATTATCTACTGTATTTTTCAGTTTAGACCAAAGTTCCGTAAAGGAATTTTCCCTAAAAAGTCTTCTTCTTAGTAAAAAAACGAATTCACGTTTTTTTTTTTGTTTTTTTTTTACATAGCTTTAGATAGGATGGTGGGAACACCGAAAAATCAACTGACTTGAAGCCTCTATTGTCGGCATGAAACCAACTATAGAATGTTAAAAATTATGTACTATATTAATTAACCAAATTACCAATTGAAATTTATTTCAATTAGCATGAATTTTTTTTTAATTGTGTTCAAGCACTTAATTGACGCAGTGATCCGCGCATTTGATTAATATATAATGATATAGACGTCAATATGAAATGGGGGATGGGAGAGGGGAATTATAAGAAATTACTTTTTGCTTTTATAAATTGAATTTATTGGAATGTCGGAACACTAAAATAATAACATTAATTATTAATGGAACATTTTTTTTAAATGTTTTGTTGTTGTTGTTGTTGCTTTAGCTGAAGGCGAGTTAACTATAAAAGAGAACTGACTTAAAAATTACAGAAATGAATAAAGAGAGCAAAGTTATGCCACTCTGATTTTTTTCGAATTTTTTAGAGCCCGGGAACTATTTTTAAAAAATATTGAAAGTTTGGTTTTAATGACCACTCCCCTTTTTGCGGCGACGAAGTGGTATCACGTCAAAACAACGAAAACAAAAATCACGAAAGCATTTTCAACGACTGACTTTATCCCAAAAACAATTACATCGAAAACAAATATAAACGAAATCATTTACCACGAAATTAAATTAACACGAAACAAAATAATAACGAGAACAAAAATCACGAAAACAATTTGTACGAAAGTAATTTGACCGAAATTAAAAAGGACGAAAGTAAATTAGAACGAAATTGTTTTAATACGAATTCAAAAAGCACGAAAACAATTTGACCGAAAGTTATTTGAACGAAAACATTTAAGACGAATACAAAAACCAAGAAAACAATTTGACCGAAAAGTTATTTGAACGAAAACATTTAAAACGAATCAAAAAAGAACGAAAACAATTTGACCGACAGTTATTTGAACGAAAACATTTAAAACGAATGGAAAAATCACGAATACAATTTGAACGAACGCTATTGAACCGAAATAAAAAACACAGATGAAGAAAAATATTAATAAAAAATTATAACAACATTTAAAAAAAAAAAATGTAAATTAAAACGAATGCAATAAAGAAGTATATACAGACTGAGCCAGAAATGGTG
This sequence comes from Siphlonurus alternatus, assembly GCA_949825025.1. Classification (NCBI taxonomy): domain Eukaryota; kingdom Metazoa; phylum Arthropoda; class Insecta; order Ephemeroptera; family Siphlonuridae; genus Siphlonurus; species Siphlonurus alternatus. The sequence goes on from OX463778.1 coordinate 1,037,302, forward strand.
TTCCGAACCCATGCTAAAATTTGGGCAGGTTAACTTATTTGAGCTAGAAATTTGAAATTTGGCATACGTAAAGCCAAGGGTTCCAGATTCTTTTGACATGCACGTGTTAAACAATTTTTAAAATTAATATTTCCTACCGTTTTAGGGGTTGATTCACGATTTGCATTTCTTCCTTATGGGATTTCCATGTTAAATTAAGTTGATGGAAAAATTTTAGCCGATTTGCACCAAAATTAGTTTTTAAGGTTTTCAGAGCACGCTGTATTTAATGGTGTTTCCTCACCCCTAAAAATTAAATCGTTAACTTGCTCGGATTCAAAAAATTCAAAGGTTGTTTATGGGGTAAAAAAATAAGTCCGTTTCAGTGGCATAATCAAAATTTTGATAGCATAATTTTTTCATGTAGTATGGGTCATTATCTCATTAGGGGTTGTTTTCACCACTTTTTAAATTGCACCATTAAATTCAACGTGCTCTGAAAACCTTAAAAACTAATTTTGGTGCAAATCGGCTAAAATTTTTCTATCAACTTAATTTAACATGGAAATCCCATAAGGAAGAAATGCAAATCGTGAATCAACCCCTAAAATGGTAGGAAATATTAATTTTAAAAATTGTTTAACACGTACATGTCAAAAGAATCTGGAACCCTTGGCTTTACGTATGCCAAATTTCAAATTTCTAGCTCAAATAAGTTAACCTGCCCAAATTTTAGCATGGGTTCGGAACACCATTTCTGGCTCAGTCTGTATATATCTTTATTGCATTCGTTTTAATTTACAATTTTTTTTTTTTTTTTTTTTTTGTTTTGTTTGTTTAAATGTTGTTATGATTTTTTATTAATATTTTTCTTCATCGGTGTTTTTTATTTCGGTCCAATAGCGTTCGTTCAAATTGTATTCGTGATTTTTCCATTCGTTTTAAATGTTTTCGTTCAAATAACTGTCGGTCAAATTGTTTTCGTTCTTTTTTGATTCGTCTTAAATGTTTTCGTTCAAATAACTTTCGGTCAAATTGTTTTCGTTATTTTTTTATTCGTCTAAAATGTTTTCGTTCAAATAACTATCGGCCAAATGGTTTTCGTGATTATTGAATTCGGCTAAAATGTTTTCGCTGTAAATGCTTTCGTGTTTTTTAAGTTTCGTTATAAATGCATTCGCACATTTTCCATTTCGGTTAATTATATTTTCGTTTAAAATGTTTTTTGTTGTGTATAACTATATGCCAACAATTACTTTCGTCCTTTTTGTTTTCGGTGTAATACCTTTCGTTTAAATTGTTTTCGTTCTTTTATTTTTCGTTCTTTTGACGTAGACTCGACGAAGTGCCGCCTCGTGTAATGTCATAAAATTGACATAAATTTTTAAAAATAACAAAAATTGTTAAAAATAATAAGAATATACCTCCTCTCGGACTTTTAAAACATCGTGAAAAAAAATCAGAGTAACATGACCATTCATTATTCATTTGTGCAATACAAAATTTTGAGGTCAATACTTCATTAACGAATTAACCATAATTTATGAGACATTCTGCATGGCTAAATTAACCTGGTTAAAACTGTACAATTACGTTTTGTTTTTTTTACTTCTTTTTTTTTATTGTTCTTACATGCACTAGGGTGAGCAGTGGGGTGGGTCCAAATGTCCAAATCCTCTCCCCCTTTACTTAAACCATAAAATAAAAAAGACTGAAATTTTCGTCGTATATTAATTAATCAACGGATTTGAAACTAAAATTTTCAGTTTCGTGAATTCAACTTGATTATAAATATTTCATTTTTATGAAATCATTAGCGAGCGATTCCAAAGTAAAACTATATCCCTATATTACCCCAAAAAATATACTTTCCTTCTTGCCAACAGATACTGATAAACTAGGATTAAAAAATAAAAATAATATTGGCAAAAAATTATTAAACCATATTTTTAGAATACATAATGATGTCAATTTTTATTTTGTATTTAAACCATACGATCATTCTTATATTATTATATATATAAAATATAATGTCCTTGACCATTTCTGAGTACAACAAAAAATTGCTGATTGGAATATATTTTAACTGGTCTAAAGTCAACAGCCTTGTTAATTGTATCAAAGAATTAATATCTATTAATTCTATTCTATTAGATATTAATTCTTTGATTGTATGTAAGATATCTTTGATCGAATGTCGACGTACTTAAATTATTTTGTTATGATCGATGTAAACTGCTTCCGCGAAGTGCGATTGCAGGGGTCAAGATCGAGGAGTTATGACGTTAGTGGCAGCGATTATGTAGCCTGCATCCTAAACTCGTCATGCTGTCATTATATCAGTAATTTCCGTTTAACAATTTTTAATTCCAAGGACAAATGAAAATATGAATAAAACGAGAAAGAATATAATTAATAGACTTAAAATTTTAAATAATATATAATAATCTATTATATATAATTAAATTCTATTGTTATTTAATAAATAACAAATGATCTTAAATTGATTAATTGATTCAGCTAGAACATAAAAAAAAAAAATCAAATTTAAACACTACGGTGCACACCCCAGCATATATGCATTGTGGTAATGCAGTGGAGTACGTTCTCTCTGTTTTTTCCATAATATTTCATACATTTTTCCATTTTTTCCCCCGTTAATTTTATTGGCTTCAAAACTCGCAAATCAATAAAATTAAAATCAGTATAATTATTTATTCAAGAAGTATAAAATTGTCGACGAGAGCCTATAAATATTAAAATATAAATTATATTTAACATATAAGCTTTCTGTTTTTACTAACACCTGAAATACACAAGGGAAAAAATCGTTCATAAATTTCGACAGGATCCCCCGAGCTGCTGCAGGCCGAGGGTCACGGCCGCGGCGACGACTCCACTTCTGCAACCGAGCCACTTTCTGTCCAAGTAGATGAGGTATGTACTATATAAGTTGTTCTGATTGTACGCATTTTAGTCTAAAATATATATGATAAATACAGTTATGTAATATGAGTAATACTTACGTTTTCTCTTTTTTTTTTTTTTTTTTATTTCATTTTAAATAAACATGATACATTTCATTTATACAAAAAAACATTTATACCTCAATGAGCTAAAGCTCGAGAAGAGGAATGAAAATTTTGTTTCATCTGGAAAAAAAAACATGATGACAGAAATATTTCACTACATAATTAACAATAACAATTTAGTTAAGAAAAAAAAAATAAGTATAATAAGTATATATAATGTATAATATAATATTATAATATAAGTACACAGTGTAATAGTGCAGAATTAAAAGGCAAAAGAGTGTTATGAGTATTTCTGAAGTTATAAGTGGAGTGTGCAAGAATCGAGTGCTTTGGAGGGCAATTTGTAGACGGCCGAGGTAATAATGCTGCTGGCTTACTCCGTAAAGGGATATGGCGTCATGTTATGTATATATAAATATATAAATTAAGTTATTTATTTTTTCATTCTCTCAATTCTTAATTCTCTAGATATATCCTAACTATAATTATAGGTCTGTTCGTAAATAATCGATTCTTTCTGATTGTGTATTTACGAACAGACCTTAATTATGATTGCATGATGCATTAATTTTTTTTTTATATATATATTGAATTTATTGGTTTATTGTTTTTAGATCTGTTGACCAAAAAGTCATTGCTCGTTATATAAACACGTGATATAAATCATCAACAGAAGCGCGCGGTTTTCAGTGTTGTCATTTGACTATAATTAGAGTCGCGTTTTGTCTACGCGAGCACTTTTGCCAGTGTTTTTTTTTTTTTTTTTTCCTCCTTTTCTTTATTTGCTACGTAAACAAACTTATTTACTTCTGTTGTGTAAGAGAAAATAATTCTGCGACGTACTTTGTAAACAGTTAACATTCGAGTTTTGATTTTATATTATTTCTTGTTGATGAAGCCAACATTTTCTGCAATATATTGCAACTTAGGCTTGCAATATTTACGAATACTGTGTGCATTGCATGCATTAAAAATAAATCCGATATTTTTTGTACTGCGTCATTCATTCACTAAATTTGCTGGAGTGGAAGAAGGATTATGTTGTCATTAGGATTCGAGAGTTGTGAGATGAGCGCAGCACACACGCAGTTGGGTGGCGGGGAGCGATCAGAAATAGCTGCGTGCTCCCAGCAGAAATAGCTGGCCGTGCGTCGCGCACGGCGGCGGCTCTCGGTAAGCGCCTCACTAACATCCGGCAGCAGCACGCGCGATCAGTGACCGCCAAGCAACACCAGCGCCTCGCGCCGCGATGTAGTCGCGAATAGATAAAATTCACGGCGCCAATAATCTCACTAATTACAACATCGATTTTTTTTTATATATATATATATAATATATATAATTATTGCAAATACAAGTTTTATATATATATATATCGATGTTATTCTTAAGATTTGAAATTCTTAGGCAATATATTTGATAAGATTGTGTTGTGAAGATAAGAATAAAATATTTATCATTAATTTAATTAATTTCTTTAACATTTTCGATTTTTTTCTTTAAAGCTCCGCTTGTTTTATAATTATGAAAATATTATTCTGCATATAAAAATAAGTTTTAACCCTTCGCAGCTGTGTATGCAACAATGGGCAGGAACGCCCATTGTTACCGAATTTTTAAGGTTCGAAACTTAATGATTGTATTTTATGTATTGAGCTGTCGAGTGCATTTTGTGAAATTTGACCTTTTTTTTTTTTTTAATAGGTGGAGCAGACTAGCAAGGCTGCAGAGGCATCGAGAGTCGACGAAGACGCGGCGGCGGAGTCTGCCATCTCGCCTCCGCAGGACTGGTTTGATGAGGACTTCGGGCTGAGCAGCACACGCCGTGAGGCTGAGGAACTGCGCCTGCAGCAGCTGCAGATAGAGCAGGAGGTTCGTGCTCCATTGTACACTACACATTCATTTAATATTACATAAGATCTAGATATTATATATATATATATATATATATATATATATATATATATATATATATATATATATTTAATCAAACCCTCTATTGGGTACTTTTTACTTAATAATCACAGATATTATAATAAGTGTGTTTAAAATTATACACATAATATATGCTCAACAGAAACGTTCTGTGTTTCATGGTCTCTAGAGCTCTTGGAAACTAATTGTACCAAAGTTTCAAATGACGATGGTTTCCTGGATGTTTGGGAACGATAGCGTTGCTGAGATAGTCGTCATGCAGCCCCCTTTTTATATATGGCCATGCCCCATTTAATGTCCCGCAAAACCACCAACATATGTAACTTTTAGTCTACTAACTAGCCCTACCTGAATCATTAAGAATATATTGTACATTATAGGGTTGTCAAAGTTAACATTGCTTCATATTCCCAATTTGCCCAAATTCAGGAGTCCTCGGCACATATTTCACCCATGAAGTCATTTAATGTGTTATTGGAACTGTCATTAAATCGTTCGCAGCGCAGTATAATATATTACGATGATAGGGAAAATACATATTTAGGCAGTGGGCTCTTTGAAAGGATTCCCTCCCCCCCCCCCCCTCCCGTGGCCAATTAGGCCAGAAAAACCACTCTCACGCGTATATTATATGCTACACAGTTTTCTTATTTATTTTATTTTGTTGTTCAAAATTAAATTATAACCTTTTAAAATAAATTTATGATATTGTTTATGTTCTATGTAGTACAAATACTTTTTTAGTATTTCAAACACTGATTGACTTATTTTTTACTTCCGCAGATTCAGCAGCTACAAGCTCAACAGTATCCGTACTACTATGTTCGTGAGATCCCCAACAAGCCTCCCCCTCCATACACTCCTCCTGGAGAGTCCCCCAAGTCTCCTGAGGAGGCCCAGCAAGTTCCTGGGGCCGTTCCTGCATCTCGAGAGCAAATTCTGCCACTGGTCTCTCGAGCCACAGAAACTCTGTATCACGCTCGACTTGCGGGCAGAGAACTTGAAAGCGTGCAACCATCTTGGGAGCCCGAGTTAGAACAAGACAGTGAAGCCTGTGCCGTGTACAAGCACTTCCTATTTGATCTGAGCAGGCAGCTTGTACAGGAAGCATACAGCTGCCCAGACCAGCAGGCTCCTCCTTGGCTGGAACCCCCAGCAGTTAGACGACGTAAAGCACTTTTAATGCCAAAGTCTCTACAAGAACTCCAGCAAAGAGTGGAGGATCAAGTGATGGTCCTGTTTGGCTTCTCCAAGAGAACAAGAAGAGAGAAGTTGATCATTCGGTGGAGTAGAAAGCGCAGAGATCACGTCGATGAATTGTTAGTTAGAGAAGCTCAAGAGGAAGAACAAGCATGGACTAATTACGAGTTAGATGAGGCAGCAGTAAAAAGTCAACTAGCTGATGCTATGCTGAATATGTTATTATCTGATACTGTAGCTGCTGTAAGTAAAGCTGTTGAAAATAAGACAAAAAATCTCAGGGAACAAGACAACGAAACTTAAAACTTAAGTTGGTACAAAAATTTATTGACAAATCTACTTCACACTCATAAATATCAACACAAGACACTCATTACACTATTTAGAAAAAAGATTGATATTTTCTCGCTTAAAATGTATTGATAATTAAGGATTAATGTCAGTCATAAAAAATGGTCCGAGTAGATGCATATAAAAAACACTCCGCAAATCTTCCTTACATAATAATAACAAAGAAATATTCAGGTCATGTACTAAATGAAAACTACGGCAGCCAGAAGTTAAACTGACATTTTTTCTTAAGTTAATTACTCAAAAAAATAACCTGATTTATTTTTTATTTTAATTAGATTATGTCTTATTTTAAAATGTGAAAAAATAATAATAATAATAACTTCACAATTTACTGTGGAAAAAAAAAGGAAGTTCACCTGACATTAATCATTTAGCACACCACAGTTTTATTACAAATTGAATCAAACATATACACCATATAAATAATACACACAACACAACATGTCATATACTTTGTTAATCGTAATAATACATTATTTTTCTACAGTTCCATATTGTTGCTGACTGTTATATTTTGTCCTGAGAGTTGTACAGAATCTGTAAATAGAGTTAAATAATATTTTAGTATCAAATATTTTTGAGTCAAGAAATTATTTTTATGTTTTACCTGTGATGGAAGGCCCTGGCACAAAAATGGCTGATTCTGGAAGAATGACAACGTTTCCGTATGGAGTGGACGAGAGAGGTTCCAAGCCAGTGGGGGAGGTAATGACTGAAATGGCTTGACCCTGCAATGCCTCTGGTACGCTGATGATCACTGTACAACAGACAAATATTGACTTCGTTATCTCATGCCTATTGATGCCATAGCAATATACAATGTATTTTCTGCAACATGTTTGTACTACCTGTAAATAATTTTATGTTTGACTATTTGAATTGAGCACAAAAGTTAGAATTAAAAATTAGTGTATTTTTTTTTTAATTAGATATCCTTGAATAATGATTGTTTTAAGCAATTATGCCTCATACAAAAGTGTTCTTTAACCTTTATAATTAATTTAGTAATTGCATGTAAAATTAAAGCGGAATACCTGTAACAATTTGGTAATAATTTGCTTTCTTCAGTCTAAAATAATTAAAGGTTTTGATATTTTTTTTGTTTTTTTTTAGTTTTTTAGTTACATTTAAGTACTTAAAAAAAACTGTAACATATATACTACAGTATCATGTATAACCATTCCAATAAACTGGAAATTTTAATAGAATTTTAAAACAAAAATTGCTTTATGTAAATCTGCTTGTAAGATAATATGACATTTAGTAATATACTATGATTACAATATTTTACTATTTTTAAATCGCTGCCCGACTTTTAAAGATGTCTTATCAGAATGACTGGACTTGAAAATAGCGACTAACAAGCATATTTAAAAGAAGCAAGTCTTTTACTACCTTGTCATCTTTAGTGTTTAAAAAACTAATTTAATATTTTATATTATCTTTACTCTCAAAATCATAACCAGCAACATTGCTATTTATTTCACTTCTTGCTGTCAGTTCAATAAATTAGTAAAAATTATTAGGTCTTTTATTTATAAATCATCAATCAAAATATTTATACTCTGAATAATAAGATTTTGAGTTATGTCCTGTAGTAGGCAAATTACAAATAAAATATTATAAATAATAATGCATTGTATATATTTTTTTTACAACAGTAAAGGAAGAAAAAAAAAATTAACTAGAAACACAAAAGATATTTAATGCTCAACTAAATAGATAAATGTAATATTAGAAGTTTTCACAGAATGAGAATAAGTATTTGATCATTCCCTGAAGCATTCTGTGCGCACAAACGAAACTACGCACCTGAGGGGTGGGGGTTGGCGGCAGCGTAGCTCGCTGGAGACGTTGCTGCCGGTCCAAGCACGGTGAGTGTCTGGGACTGAGGCGGAGACTCGCCATTAGCTGGCACACTCACCACCTGGCTGGCTGGACTGACTGCTGAGAGCGTCTGGTTGTGACAGTCCAGACCAAGAGGGTGCCAGAACTCTGCTCTGCTCTAAAAGTAAAAAACAGTACAAAAATTTGAAACTACAGTAGTCAGTTTGTACAGTTAATGTAACAGAAACTAGTCTGAATGACTACATTTCTCTTGATAAATTATTTGAAATTTTGACAGTAAAATTTTTGAATTACAAAAAAAAAAAAAAAAAAACGGTAACAGTCAACAGTAACAGTTTGACAATTTGAAACCATATAAAACTGGATTGCTTGTTTTTTAAGGGTAAGGTAACGCCACCAATGTTAAAAAAAATCCCTCTCACAAAAATTCTGAAAAAAATTTAAAATGTTCTCCTCTACACCCCCTATCAGTAGCTTAAATATCAGGTATACAAATACGATCTAGTTTTTGAGTTATGAATTTTTAAAGTTGACCAATTTAACATGGGAGTTTCATTTCTCCATGTTAAAGTAGTCAACTTTAAAAATTTATAACTCAAAAACTAGATCGTATTTGTATACCTGATATTTTAGGTACTGATAGGGGGTATAGAGGAGAACATTTTAAATTTTTTTCAGAATTTTTGTGAGAGGGATTTTTTTTAACATTGGTGTTGTTACCTTACCCTTAAAGTAATTTTTAGTAGCTGAGAAGGTAGAAAGGTTACCTGGAGAAATTGACTAAAGGCGGAGTGATCCAACTGAAACTGCACCTCCTGAAAAGAAGAGCACATTTTAAAGATAACACATTCAAAACGTATAAATTGAACTGTTGACTTACATGTACCTCCTGAGGCCTCTGAAACTCCTGGTGGGAGGAGCCATTCAGAGTGGCAACTTCGTATTGCATTGTTGTTCCACAAGGGTCCTCTTCTTGATCTTCTGACACAAGCATTGCAACAGAAGTAGAGCTTCCAGCTGACTGATCTGTAACATAAGCTTGGGAATTAAGGGTAAGGTAACGCCACCAATGTAAAAAAAAAATCCCTCACACAAAAATTTAAAATATTCTCCTCTACACCCCCTATTAGTAGCTAAAATATCAGGTACACTAATACGAACTTTGAGTTATGAATTTTTAAAGTTGACTACTTCAACATGTAGAAAATGGAGAAATGGAATCGACAACATACATGAAATTTTTTTATTGCAGAAATGAATAGAGGGTACCAAATTATGCTACTCTGAATTTTTTCAAATTTTTTTGAGACCCAGAACTATTTTTAAATAATTATTGAAAGTGCGGCCACGCCCCCTGGAGGCGTCAATAGGCGTCCAGTCTATATCCTTTTTATTAAAGGTGAACTGAAGGGAACACTTTTTTAATATCATATCATCAACAAAAATAAGACCGATTCACTGGTAATAATAATTTTTTTGTTGAGGCCCCCAAATTTGAATTTCAGGGACCAACGGCTAAAAAGTGAAGTTGTGACGTATCGGTCTGGCTACACGCGATGGCCAGTAGAAATTTTATGGCGAGATGAGAGCAGATGTGGCGATACCGGATGTTAGCTGTCATTAAAATAATCACAAATTTTCAACGTCATCTTTCGTCTTTTTCAACGATTGGGATGAAATCACAATTCAATTCCCTATCTAGCGGTACAAAAATTATTTTTCTGTGATGATTAGAACAATTTATAATAAAGTGCAATTGCATGAAAATGCATTGATGCAATTCTCATTCTCAGCTAATATGCATCGCACAAAAATGAAATTTATACTAGTCGATTGGAAATTTTATCATCAGTTACGCACTCTCATTAAAAATTACAAAAATTGATAGTTAACAAAAGTTGAAATTTTATATTTATTTTATTATTTTATTGACACCAGTAAGATTTATGATTTCCGGTGAAGCGCGGCGACTCCGGCGACGGCTAACATCACCATCACCACTCCAATTTTTTTCCCATATTACTACATTCCTGACAATAAAAATATAAAATTTCAACTTTTGTTAATTATCAATTTTTGTAATTTTTAATGAGAGTGCGTAACTGATGATAAAATTTTCAATCGATTAGTATAAATTTCGTTCTTGTGCGATGCATATTAGCTGAGATTGAGAATTGCATCAATGCATTTTCATGCAATTGCACTTTATTATAAATTGTTCTAATCATCACAGAAAAATAATTTTTGTACCGCTAGATAGGGAATTGAATTGTGATTTCATCCCAATCGTTGAAAAAGACGAAAGATGATTTCATATAGACGTTAAAAATTTGTGTTTATTTTAATGACAGCCAACATCCGGTATCGCCGCTTCTACTCTCATCTCGCCATACAATTTCTACTGGACATCGCGTGTGGCCAGACCGATACGTCACAACTTCACTTTTTAGCCGTTGGTCCCTGAAATTTAAATTTGGGGGCCTCAACAAGAAAATGGTTATTACCAGTGAATCGGTCTTATTTTTGTTGATAAGATGATATTAAAAAAGTGTTCCCTTCAGTACACCTTTAAGGCTGCAGGGGTGCCAACTGAAATCACAGGACTTTCAATAATTATTTAAAAATAGTTCCGGGTCTCAAAAAAATCTGAAAAAATTCAAAGTAGCATAATTTGGTACCTTCTATTCATTTCTGCAGTAAAAAATTTTCATGTATGTTGTCCATTCAAGTGAAATGATTTTTCTAGTGATTGAGCCAGTGAAATCACTTAATTATCTTACCTTTAACAATAAAAATGAAGATGAAACTGAAGACACAACATACCAGTAAGTGAAGAGTTGCCTTTTTTCCGCTTGGGGTGCTCCCTCCACCAACGTCTCATGCCGTGCTCTGGTGGATCACGTAAACCTCGGGTTCTCCGCAGCTGCTCCTTAACTTTGGAAATTATTGAGAAGCTGCATCCTGGAAAAAAAAAAATTGTTTGCAACTTTGGTTCTTGAGGTCACCATTACTGCATCTTACCAGTGACCAGGGCAATGAATTTGTGGCAATTGGACTTGGCACCACTGGGAGTGAGCATATCAGCAACAACCTTTCTGACACCCTGCTGGTTGGACTGAGAGGTTTTTCTCCAGCTCTCAAGTAGCTTATTGTGGGTTAAAGCAATACGAACACATCGGTCAGGGCAACATGCCTCCTTTGGAAGTTCAGAGATTGGTCTCAGTGCTAGTCTTGGTAACTTTTTACCACCCATTCTCTTGATTCTTGGTCCCCTGTTAAACAAAACTCTTGTAAATATTTTTTTACACTTTTTTCAATTCTTAATTATACTGCCATTTTAGTGACACACAGAAAACAAATGTAGAAATTAATTCTTTGTTCAGAGACTTTTGAAAATAATTGAAAATTCATGCCATTTATGAGTACTGCGTACAAAGAATAACATTTTACTTTGTATCAATACAAAATTCAGTAGCTATTTTTTTAGTTAATTTGCCACAAGCTAATTAATTTAGTATTGAACATATCTGAATATTTTCTCATTCAAATTTGAAGTATTTGGGTAATACACACAAAATAGTAAGACATCTTTAAGACTCATGTACTTAGGTATATTTGTAGTAGAAATTGAAATTAATAAAAAAAAAAATAATAAATAAAAAAAAATTTTAACTATGATAACTAGTATTACTTTCATTTTTACAGTGAAATAAATACCACAGTATGTACTGATGTTTTTTTTTCTTCTGATTATCACTAATATAAAATTATTATTATTATATTATTATCATATTGAAATGAAATAGAATGTGTAGATTTAATAAATTTATGCCTTGTGCAAATAAAATTAATAAAAATGTGCTTACTTTTCTGGTCCAGTCTTGAGATCTTTGTGAAGAAAATTGTTAGAGTAGAAGAGTAGGCGCTGACATGCCCTTTCGCAGATCCCCATTTCTTGGCGTACTTGAAGACGGTTGGCAAGAATAAATCTTTCAAAACCTTCTGCTCGCATCATTCTTAGAAGACGCTTGTCACCTTTATCATTGCTCTGAATAAAAATTAAAAAGGTTAGTTGGAACATTTCATAGAAGTTCACAAGTCTGCTTACATCAGTGGAAATACGACTCTTCAGTTTTTTGGCCTCTCTGTGCAGGACAAGTAAGTCTTTAGCTCTTCGAAGAGCATCTGCAGAAGGGAAATCTCCTGCTATAAAGATACGGCAGGTTAATAGTGTAAAGGATTAAAAATAAACTGCAATGCTTACCATCTCCACCTGTAATGAACCGTTGAACACAACCACATGGCTTAAGTTTGTAAGCCGGGCAAAATAATTTTGAAGCGTCTGCTTCACATAGCTCCTCAGCTACAGAAGCAGCAAATGTCATTGCTTCTATCAGGTACTGCTCCTTGTCAGCTTTGCTCGGAATGTCCTATGGAAAAATAATTTTGTTTCACTATCTGTTTCACTTGGAAAACAATATTTAATTACTACTGTTTTTTTTTATTCTAATGTACTTATTTTCTGATAATTTTTGTGAGTGTTAATGGTCATTTATACTAATATACAGTATGTATAAAAAAATATGTTTCAGAAAAATTGGCAGACAATTTTCCAATTTAAAAAGGAAACAAACTTTAAATACACTCTGCCTAGCACACGATGCCCAATTTTATTTTACAAATTGTTGGCATCCACTTACATCTTTTTTACGAAAACTATGAGGCCTATCCATTGCTATGCCACAAGCGTTGCAGAGAGTCAGTACTTGGTTGGTGATAGGGTCAACTCTGTGACGAGGGGTAGGACGTTTTGATGGCTTCGCTTTATGAACACGAGCAGGATCAACAATTGAATTTGATCCACAGTGGTCACAACAGAATGGAAGTTCAGGCTCTGAAATTGCATAATTAATTAGGTATGCATAAAATACCATACAGAAATTACAGAATGTATCAATAATGCATACTGTATGCCAATTAAATTACAATATAAACTTTATAAAAACACTAAGAAATCATTACATCCATACTGCATGCATACCTTTCTCTTTCTCAGTTTCCTGTTTTCGTTTCCAGTGTCGTTTTTTTGATAAGGACGCCCGTTTGTTGGTAGGAGATAAGTCAGGAGAGTACGGGCGTCTCTCCTTCCTAACTCTTGGGGCTAGCGATGTCTCACCTGCTGACTTTGGTTCGTCCTGAGTTACCTGTGTATCAACACGGCCTTGTAGGCCTTAGCTTTTAAATCTAGTAATTAATTAACTTACCAGCTCTGGAAACAATGTTACTTTGCTGATATCTGAATTCGTAACATTCAATTTTGATACCTCCAAGTTGTGCACTGTTTGGGCTTCATCCAATTCTAAATTGCTAGAGATGAACTCGTCACCAAAATTCACTAATTCAGCTTTATTTACATTCATAACTTACTTACAAAATTAATTTAGACATTTTAATTGTAGCAAAATAACTTTATCATTCAATGTTTTTCATTTCTTCTGTCAGAGACGCGTTCTGTTTACAAACATTATTGGCCATTTTGGAAATTGAAGTAATCGATTTGATTGGAATCGATTTTCATTTCGTGTTTTGTCCGTGTTTTGTCGTTTTGTGGAAAAGCAAAAAATGGCGCCAAGTGTAAGGTCCATAACACGACAGCTCTATAGAGGTATGTACGTTTTTCTCTAATTCTGTGGTGACAAAAAACTTCAAATATTAATATTAATACTTTTAGTAATGAATTATACAGAGTGAATTGAATGTGTGTGATTATAAGACCGAGAGACGACCGAGTACTTAGGATATTGATGGAAATTGTTGACGTTTTGCAGTCACTCAACACAACCAGCTGATCAAACCCGCCCACTTTTGTACTGCACAAGGGGAGTTGCACCAAGATTCGGATAAGATACAACCAACAATTCATAGAAGTTTTGAAGATGAGTTTAGGGAGAACCATATTACCACAACCCCTCTGCAAAAAGTATTGCTCTCTGCAGGATCAGCTGCCATATCATTATGTAATCCTGCCAGAGCTGGTAAATAAGTATGCAGACGAATTGACGATAAAAGTCCGTAGCCCCGAATCCGTCATAGGCTATGACGGATTCGGGGCTACTGTCATAGCCAAAGAAAATGGCTGGCTCATGCCCATAAATTATTTCATAACATTAGAATATTCATTTCATTCTGTGTGTTACAAAGACAAGGGTAGATCCAGTGCTGGACTCTCCGAGGGTTGGCTTTAGATTATTTATTTATTATATTTATTAAAAAAACAGACTTCAGGTTAGGTAATCCGATTATAAAAAATACAGTAGTTCCAATATGCATTATGCATATATATATTATATACCAATTGGTGGTCCCATTCCGCCAACAATATTAATTTTGGGGTGCTAGGGGTGGGGGGAGATATTACCTTCCATGTACATATTTTTGGGACTTACTAGGGGGAGAACCCACTTATCCTCTACCTCCCCTCCCCTCCCCATTCACACTTGTAGAAAGATGAGCTACAACAGGCCCGATGACCCTCTGCTCATAGAATTATTAATACAAAAGCAGAAGAGCGAGGTGAAATTTTTAAGCAGCACACCTAATTTTTCACATATTCACACAATTAAACAAAAAAAAAGTTGGATACCTCTGTTGCATGCATGATAATTGTGTACATGGGAAAAAAGTCTTTTAAACATAATTTATATACTCTGACAATCCTTACATTCCTTATGTAAATGATCAATTAGTGTTCAAAGTCTCATCAGTAGCACAGCATTAATTATTACCTCCTAGAGTGGTGCACACAGACAACCCTGACCCGGCCCTTGAGGCAGTTCTTGCAGCAGGAATTTAATCCTAGTTCAAGGGAATACATGAGTGCATGTTTTGTATCTATATGGGTCAACGGCTGAAATAATGCCAAAGTCTGGTCGGCAGGGCAAGCCGTTAGCATCATGTAATCAGTATGCATACATGAGGTCTAGTAAGCCTGTCTACTTAAAATAACATCTCACTAAAAAGCAGGGAAAAATTGCCTCGAATACGGCTTGCACTTAAAGGTGAACTGAAGGGATATGGTTAATTCGACAATTCAGATAATTTTGTTATTCATTATTTTTCAGATAGCATTGCAATTTTCGGTGAAGCATCAGGAGGCTTTGCGTTGAAGTACATGCATGAAAAGATGACTGCTAGTGAAGAGGGCAGATCTATTCTGCAAGTCAAACCTCGTATTAATTCCAAAACCATAGATCTCAAATTTTTGAAGACACTTCCAGTTGGAACTCTAGGACATGCTTACATCAAATTTCTGGATGACAATGTAAGTTGATCAAATACTGTAGATCCAAGCCTTTTTTTTTTATTATTTTTTTAAAGACTCTTGGCTCTTTTTAAGTTTGGTTTTTATTTTTCATTAAAAAATTAAATTTTTTTACAGAAAGTTACTCCAGACTCTCGCTTGCCCGTGCAGTTTGTGGATGACTCGGAGCTGGCATATGTGATGCAGCGTTATAGAGAAGCCCATGATCTCATACACACTCTGCTTGGCATGCCAACAAATATGCTAGGTAAGTAATGCAAAATTACAAATCTGATTATTGGTACGTTTCTTTTTAAATATACAGCAAAGGTCTATGAATTAAATTTATTTTTTTCTGCATCAAATTTAGTTTCTCTTCTCTAATAAAAAAATGTTTTGTTTCAGCACCTGGGATCACATAATTAAGTTGTTTTGTTTTTCTATATAATTAATTCTCTGCAGGTGAAGTTGCTGTGAAGTGGGTGGAGGGCTTACAGACCAGACTGCCCATGTGTGTGGGAGGAGCTGTATTTGGACCTTTGAGATTTGCCCCAAAGTAAGTGCCTCACCTTAATCTTTAGTCAATACTGTATCTGTAGTAGATTCTGTACTGAAGATAAAGAGTTAAAGTTTATCGTTATCCGTTTCATAGTTAATGGATAATCTGTTCTATTTTCTATTTGTTGATTCCAGCGATTTTTTTTTTTTTTTTAACTCTTAATAAAATTAAAGTTATGCTCACAATATCTCACAGTAAAGTAAGATAGGCTCATTTAATACTCCTTAATAGCTTGTGCATTACTCTGCCTATAAATCCTCAAACTTCAAACCAAATTAAAATGTTAAATTATTTACAGGCAGCGACTTAAGTACACACAACATTATCTACCTTGGGCAGTACGCACTGGTCGAGAGGCTAAGTTCCTTCTCAACGTCTACTGGGAACAACGCTGGGAGCAGCCAATGGATGAGCTTATGGCAGAATTGAATGTGCAGCGCATGGAGCAAGAATGGTAAACTATTAGTATGTAGCTGATATTTTTAGCATTGAATTTTTGTTTGTTATCTTTTTATAGTTATGTTATGAAAACTCAGTGACAACAAAAAAATTTCTGTAAGGACATTTTGCTAAAAATATCTAGTACTGTTTAAAAAATAAATGCATTTTATGAATTGTAAAAATAATATATGGTTATTTATTTACACTAAATCATATCTACTTTGACATTTAGGTATTTTAGACATAATGGAATAATAATACGCACTTAAAATAACAAAAGATACACATACAGCAATAAAAACAAAAGCTTGCTCTTTGACAAAAATTTTATACTTAGGTAAAATGTCAGCACACATGTCTAGATGTTTGGTCCGCGAGAATGGACAGACATTTGCTGAAATGAGGACATTCCTCTTGCATTCCGTTGTCCACTAGATGGCGTGACAGGACGGAAAGTGAAATCTGAAATACAGTACATATTAAACTAATAATAACATAATGGTCCATCTATTATCATTGAAATTATCTTCGTTTTTATTTCAAATGACTTTACTGCTTAAGGGTAAGATAACACAAAGCATTGATTGTTGTAGTCCCATTTGATTAACATGTAAACCTTAGCAACCTCATAATTTTATTTGTTTTTTTTTTTTTATTTTTTTTTTTTTTTTGAGAGACAGTTCTTAGCCCCAAAAAAAAATGTAGAAAAAATTTCAAAACAATCGGACGATCCGATTTTTTTAAATTAATTTTTTAGTTTAGGTCTCCATGGGAAAGCCCTATACTGAAAATTTAAAAAATTAATTTAAAAAAATTGGATCGTCCGATTTTCAGAATTATTATGAGGTTGCTAAGGTTTACATGTTAATCAAATGGGACTACAACAATCAATGTTTCGTGTTATCTTACCCTTAAACCTAATTCACTAACTTCAATAATAATTATTATTAAGACAAAAAACACAGGGTATAATATTACTTTATCAGTTGATCTCTTAATAATTTTTGGTGATGTGTACTTGCCATCCTGGTGCTGCTCTTGGTGCCCCCTCTGCTCCGCGGAGGTTTGGTAGTGCTGTGGTGGCAGAGGAGGTGGTGGCGGCATGTTGTGAGGCAGAACGTCTGCTATGGTGCGAGGTCCCAGGGTGAAGTTGGCGTGCGGCATCTGTCGAGAACTCTCTTTCTGGTGGTGTTCAACCATGGAGGTCGAAATTGTAGAGCGACGCATTGAATCATACATGGCCTAAAATTTTACATGTATTTATTCATTATTAAAAAAGTAGGTGCAACAAATTATTAAAGCAAGCTAGGCTAAAATTCCTGTTTCAAAATCTAAAACTTGTTTTTCTTCTATGACTTTTTACTAGTTACAATTTTCAATGGCTTTTCGGTATGACCAAGAACTTTTACCTGACTGATATGCGGCAGGCACCCAAACTCCTTCTCACAACTTTCCTTAGCTGCGTGTCTAGAATCAGTCAGGTAGAAATATCTGCTAACGTTTCCGTCCAATCAAAGAACAATTGAAAATTGTAACTGGCCAATGAGAAATCTAAAAGAAATAAAAGATAAAAACATATTGCAATTTTGGAATCACGAATATCGACCTTGCTTTAATAATTTCTTGCACCTACCCCTTTAAGCATCATGTGCCAAGTTTTTGTTTCTATGAAGAGGTTTCATACATTTAAAAAAAAAAAAAAAAAAAAAAAAAAAAAAGAGCCTCTGGCTGCACAAATTATTTTTTGATTTTGCATGAACAAAGTGAACTTACAATTAGATGATAATTACATTGAAGTTTTATTTTGTAAAATAATTTTTTAACATTATTTTTGTATGCCATATTATTAATTTATTTCATTTATTTATGCATATTAAATACCTTTTGGTTTATTAATTGTGATATACATACACCACACAGCCCGGTAACGGACCCCCTTAACACATTTTTCACTTTTAACAATTTTTATCTGCCATATTTAGAGTTCTTAAAATTTTGAAAAAATTATTAACATGTTCAATAGAATGTAGCAATTTAGTTTATCATAATTTCAGTTCCATATCAGAGCATCTCTTTGAGTAAAATAAAATTTTGTGTGGAGGGACATGAAAAAAAAATGTTCCGGTTTTGGTCAAGGCCTGCTTTTTGCCTCCTTATAGCCAAAAAAAGTAAGAAAATAAAATTGTAACCCATTAACCAAATCAGCCTTTTCATAAAAATAACAACTGCGATACCGTGATATTTTTTAGTTAAGAAAAAATAAAAACAAATTATTTGTTAAAAACCCTGTTTTTATTCGTTTTTTATTTATTTTTTTTTTTTTTTGGAACCAGTAAAAAAAATTATCAAGGTATTGCAATTGTTATTTTCATAGAAGGGAGGGTTTGGTTAATCAGTTACAATTTTCTTTTGTTACTTTTTTTGCCCATAAGGAGCCTAAAAGCAGGTCGGAACCAAAACAGTCTAAAATCCAAAACTGGGCTGTGCACTGTATACAAGCATTAATTATTAATATAATAACACTAATTGATTTGAAGGTATATCAAAGATTTAGTTGACCTAATGCAGTCTACTTAAAATAGAGGACCAGCCAAATATTTTATTTGTAAAATATGCCCCTCGATTATATTATCAAGTAGCTTTGAAGGATCATAAAAAAAACTCATCTTCAAATGTTTGCTGCTCTGAATAGATGATATTCAGAAAGTGTGGGTATGATGGACTTTCAAAATCTTGGATTTAGAAACACACTGAGCTTCAACAACCAATGCAAGGCAGATGATTAAATTAGTTTTTCCTTTATTACAAACAAAATGTCACTGCATAGCACCCTCATGCATTTAGATAAAAGTATATTAATGGAGTACCGAGCTCAATTTTTTTTATTGCAGAAATGGATAAAGGGTGCAAAATTATGCTACTCTGATTTTTTTTTTCATATTTTTTAGGGATCGGGAGAAGTATTGCTAAAAAGTTTTGGCGAGGTGGGGTTCGAATCAACATTCCTCGCGCTTTTGGGTCCTATCTCTTATTAAGAGAGGCGGCAAGAGGCGGCACTTTTTCTGCACTTTCAATAATTTTTTAAAAATACTTCCCGGTCTCAGAAAAATCTGAAAAAATTCAGAGTAGCATATTTTTGCACCCTCTATCCATTTCTGCAATAAAAAATTTTGAAGTTGGTACTCCATTAAGCTTTACTTATCACCTGTAGTTTCTGGCACTGTCTGGTTTTCTCCAGTAACTTCTCCGCCAATTCCTCAGCTCGCCTCACTTGAATTGCAAGGTCTTTCCTAGCAGCTGTGATCACAAGATATTATATATTTCAATATTTATAAATTATATGGTTTATTGTATTACAGAATTTTAATAATTAATTTTGTTAGCACAATTAGTTTTTGCTAAATAATGCAAGACAATTAAAATTCTTTTAGTATTAACCTTCAATTTGTCTCTTCAATCCAATCATTTCACTCTTAATTTTTGCTACCAGTGCTTCGTAGGATACCTCAAGCTGAGAGAGCCTTTCTCTATATGTTTTTACTGAGTTTTCTTGATACATGTGCTCCAAATTAGCTTGGTAGGTCCAAAACGAAATAGCACGAGTGGCAATATCCATGATGATTTCCGGGCGTAGACCTGCTAAAACCATCTAGAAAAAGAAAAAAAAAAAGTTTTTGACTACAGTATGAAAATGAGTAACCTTAAGTTATATTTTTAGATAAGAGTGTGTATAAAAAATATAAGAACATAGGAAAATTAATTAATAGAAAGGACTTTTAGTATAAATTTGGTGTTTGCTGTCAAATTAAGTCTTCACTTGATACAATATATTATATATAATATATAATTTATTTATGTAAATTAATTGAAATTGATTATAGAAAGTCTACTATTATCGGAACCAAAAAGGTGTGCCCCTGAACAGCATATAACTCCCATTAGGAGAGGGGCACATCTTTTTGGTTCCGATAGTAGCGTCAATAATGCCATTATGTTCTCTGCTATGGTGGCAAAAATCAGGTACTGCACCGTCCCATGGTCAACAATGAAAAAGGCTTTGTCGGACAGACATATTATACATATTTAAATACAATTGTGTTTGTTACATAAGCTGCAACCATGCATATATATGTGAGTAAAAGACTTTGAATATAATAAATAATTATATTGGCGGGCTACATGCACAAATCATGCAGGGTTGGATTGGATGTCAGGAACCAGGGCGCAGTTGATGGGGATTACACCCCAAGGAGGTATTATCATTAAAATGCTATATTTATATTAATTAATTATACACACGCAGTATGAGAACTGTGTGTACATAATTATATTCTTTTTTTACCCCGGGCAGTCAGCAGTGGCGTAGCCAGGATTTGTCCAAGAGGGGGTTCTTGAAGATAAATAAGATTGAGAACAGCTCACTGGGGGGTTTGGGGGGTGTAGCCCCCCAATAGCACGCCGCAGGCGCAATTTTTTTGAAGGACACGCCCCTTTTTTAGGGCAAAATTATGAAAAATACTATTATAGAGAATGTATGGCCTGATGCAATATTTTTATAAATTTTGCACCCCATTTTTTTAATTTCTTTTCAATATTATACGTGCACTAACGTCATAAATAAAGCTGAGTAAATAATTTTAGTTAAATCAAGTAATTCATCTTATCAATTTTATATTATTTTTGTATATTCGTTTCATGGTGCGCGATTTTTTTTGAAAAAGGAACGTGGACTACAATTGTTTTCGATGAAAATTTGCAGCAAATTTCTTATATTTGTAAATCGTAAATTATGTAGTTACAATATTTTTGTCACTACTTTTTCTTATAAAAATAGACCACGTTTTAAAACGATTCGATGTACTGATGTACGATCAAGAAAAAAATATTTGTATTTAAATTTTCAAAACAGTAAAATCAATATATTACATTAAGTATACTGTAAAATTAATACATTTAAAAAAAAATCGGATTTTTTTAACTTTTTTTATAATAAATTTAAAGATATAAGTACTGTATTATACATGAGACAATGAAACTATATATATAGCAATTGTAAGATTGTATAATATATACTATAATAATTAGTTAACAATAATAAATACTATTTATAATTTTTATTTTTATGATGAAGATCATGCAGGGAATGTTTTCAACATTTTTTATACTTTAAATTTGTTGTCTTTTCGTATACAAAAACATAAATAACTTAATTAATAATGCGAATACTATAATACATAATATAATTATCATCAATAGAATTATTATACCATACTTAAATAATCATAATACTGTAGACCAATTTTAAATAATTTAAAGATGTATTAACAATGTAATTCGGGGATATAAATTTTTAAAGTTTTTTTTTAAAGAAATTAAATTTTTCATAAAATTTTATCTAAATCGTATCCGTCGAGTACCATTTTTTGCTATTTTTCCCCTAAAATTTACCAAGGTTCAGCTCTCAAGGGAGGGGTTATAACACCCAGAACCCCCCCCCCCCTTGTCTACGCCCCTGCCAGTCATCAGTACATATTTGTAATACTAATCGTGAAATAAAAATACGCAAATAAGAGGCATGTTAGTAAACCCTGCTCGGTGTACTCTGAGCAAGGTTTCGAACAAAAATCGTGACGTCATATATTAATTTGCACTGCACTCCCTATATATATAACCCCACCTGCATCAATCTGCACTGCATGGTGTATATAATTAAGCTAGATTTAATTATTATTATAGTTTCTATTGAACACTATTATATAGCTCTGACAGCTTATATAGTGTACATATATATATTACATAATATATATTATACATATGATTATATTATACAGCAAAAATAATAATTAAAAAAACATACATATATATGTATATATATATATATATATATATATATATATATATATATATATATATATATATATATATATATATATATATATATATATATATAATTTATATATATATATATATATAAGCTATCATGCAGATTTAAGTGCGGTGTAAAAGTGTATTATATTATATATGCATGCAAAACACACGAGCATATATGCAGGGTTTACAAACAGACCTAATGTAACTTAAGATTATAATGTAAATATATATTATATATGCTCATGCAGCTGCAATTTATACTTACTGATTTAAACTGTTCAGATGGATTTAGATCAACTTTGATGACATCAATAGACCGAGGGAGCAAGGTATTACAAGCTGGACATTTTATAGGACTTTGTCTTGTAAATTCTCTCTCTCCATCCTCTTCACAAAATACATGAGAGCAGCTAGTGACCCAAGTATGTGAAGTAATGCGTTTACGACATTTTTTAAAATTACAGACCAAGTCTGTATCTGTCATATTTCAAAAGACATTCACTGCCAAAAAGCTTTATGCATATTGGCAATATAGAAAATCAGTGCAGTATTTTTTTCTTTTTGTCCAGAGGCTATTAAATTCATCGCACAATTGTACGTGCTATGAGAAATGAAAATATTGTATTAATAATTTCACCATACCATTAAAAAAAAACACTTTTTAATGTCAAATTAGTCAACATGTTGAAAATGTATGTACTTACGACGTTTAGTTTGATTTTTCTTTGCGCGGTCTACTGCGCAGTGCGCATTTTTAACTGCAACTGCCAGGGCTTATCCTCTATTGTAGGGAGTATCACAGTACAGAGAAGGTGGGGAGTATAGTTACTCCCTTCCGGCTTATGGAGGCCCAATGGGAGGTGTGGCGCAGTGCGCTTGACCGGGTCTCGTCAGATCACCGAAGTCAAGCAACGCCGCGCGTGGTTAGTAGTTGGATGGGTGACCATTTTGAACAAAAACCACGTTTCCCACCCAGGGGTAAAACGTTGCGCTTTTCCACTATGTGGTTCCCCTGGCTTTGGACCATTGCACTTCCGGTTCATTGACAAAAGCTGTAGCGTCCATCCTGGCTGAGGTTTCCACGTTTCCCTCAGCCGCAGGCAAATGCCGGGATGGATTTGCAAGGCCGTGGCCGCCCTCGTTCCAGAAGAGCCCGCGAAACGCTCAAGTTAGGGTTTCGGAAGGTTCGGGGTTTCAAAGTAGTGTGTAATTAGTAAATAGAAGTACCCAATAGGGTTTGATTAAAAAACTAAAAAAAAATTCTGAATTCTGATTGGCTTAGAAATAACCTTTTTTGCTGAAACGCTTTCCTATTGGTTAAAAAGGGATTATTTGCGTGTTGTTTACAAATTTCAACATTCTAATTTTTTTTGTAACGGTCGTGAGTGACTTTACCCGGTTCAAGAGGATTAGCCCTGTGCAACTGCTTCTTTTCATCGACGCGCATGCGCTGTGTGACACACGCCTTGACCAGGGCTAATCCTCTATTGAACCGGGTAAAGTCACTCCTAACCGTTACAAGCAAATAACCCCCTATTTTTTACCCCTATTGGTGGTAAAAAACCAATAGGAAGGCGTTTCAGCAAAAAGGGTTATTTCTAAACCAATCAAAATTCAGAATTGGGCCTCCATAAGCCGGAAGGGAGTGACTATACCCCCTATAATAGAGGATTAGCCCTGGCCTTGACTTGAAAAACAGCTGTGCTGAGTGTGCTGCGTCCTTTTTATCAACGTCGGAAATTGTTCTTGGTAATCTTGGTAAGTATACATAAGTAAAGTAAAAATTGGTTTATACTGTGGCAGTTGTGGTTACACCACTATAGCTCACAGTTTGGGGTCCTGCGGTTCTTGAATTCTCGGCTTCTCCTTGATCATGGTGTAGGCATACAGGGGCTACCGCATTTTATATGCATCCTTTTCATTTTTACATATCATGCTAGTTATGGTAAGTCTACTGTACAGTACATGTACTAGTTAAAAATCAAATCAATATGCATGATTCGATTTTAACGATCTGCGGCAAATGTGGCTACATACAGTATAACAGATCTTAGTTTACGTGTGGATTCGATTACGCGCGACGGCCATCTTGGAAGTCATAACATGGCAAAGATAGGGGGCGCCAGTCGGTCTACAGTAAAACAAATCTAAGTTTACGCCTGACATGGCTAGACTATACGTCTAGACCGACTGGCGCCCCCTATCTTAGCCATGTTATGACTTCCAAGATGGCCGTCGCGCGTAATCAAATCCACACGTAAACTAAGATCTGTTATACTGTAGACGTATAGTCTAGCCATGTCAGGCGTAAACTTAGATTTGTTTTACTGTATACCACGGTTGCTCGCAATGTTGGTACGCGCATACTCTCCGCACTCCTAAGGTTGAAAATACGAGCTTTTTGTTTTAACCCTAAACAGAAGTCGCAACTTTTAACCCTGGCAGAGCCAGGCTATGTAAGTGGAGGGGGTTTGGCTCAGTGACGTCACGGCCAATCAGAGAGGGCGTTACTGGTTTTGCGACTTCTAGAAAAAGCTCGTATTTTAGGTTTTAATCCCTCGAAATTCTCCGCCTTAATCCCTCGAAATTCTCCGCCCCCACCACCTCGCGAGGACTATTTACTGGGAGGATGGCCTAGGACAACTTATTGAAGAACCTCGATACTCGTCAATACTCGCCAACCTTCGGGGAAGTCGGCTAAATGAGCCACGTGCTCGGGCGGTTTCTTTGAGGAAGTCAAAGATTTGAAAGCTTGACAGATGGCTAATAAAGCGGCGTCTTTGACCGCGGTGATCTTTGTAGCTGACTCTAGGTCAATCAAATACGCTAGAAAAGACAACGCCGTGACGTCACTGGGTTAAAAGGAAATGTCAGCCGGTTGGCGGCAAAAAAGTTAGGCCGTCGAATCCTCTTGTGTATAGTCGTTGACCACCTCGGACGGCAAAGAGTTCCACTCCCTCACTGTTCGGTTTAGGAAAGAATACTTCCCCACATCACTCCCACTACCCCTGAACTCCAATTTCCACTGATGATCCCCCCTCCCAATATATCTACCTTTCCTAGTTCTGTCACATAACTCACTCCAACCTGCCATCTCCCTATCAACTTTAAGCAAATTTCCCAATCGGCTCTACCTTCTCCTTTCCTCAAGCGGCTCCCACTCCAAAGTCTCAATCATTTTCGACACACTCTCATAATCCCTTCACACCATTTTGTCATCTGCCACTAATCTCTCCATTTTTTCATTCTTCCCATAACTCTTTTAGCAGCCATCCTCATGTGCATACTATACTTGGCATCGACAGAATTACTTTACTTTTGATGTTGTCCAACTTGTGATTGCTTGAAGCAAGTATGATACTGTATGTATGCATACATGTACAGTACAGTAACAGATCTTAGATTCCCTGTAGACTCAATGGCGCCTAGCTTTGAGACATGTCTAGACGTATTATATCTGGCCGTGTTAAAAGGCAAAAGACAATCGCCGCGCGCAGTTGAACTACATGTTAGCTAAGATCTGTAATACTGTATGCATTATTAATTTATTATACAACACATTGAACATGACAATGTTGTCGATGTTGTTGAATGCAAACCAATTTAAACTTATTTCTTTTTACCTCTGCTCTAGCTTAAAGCTCATGGAGGACAAAACTATAAAATTGTGACTATCTAAAACTGTACTATGTATTCTATAATAATGAATAAAAAAAATTTTGATTTTTGTGCTTCTCAATGGTCATTATGTGATGTATGCATACTGTAGCGTATATATCATATCATACTGTACAGTGCATAGCCCAGTTTTGGTTCCAACCTGCTTTTAGGCTCCTTATAGGCAAAAAAAAAAAAAAAAAGTAAAAAAAGAAAACATTGGCAAATTCACAAAAATTCTAAGAAAATTTTGAGAGGCAGATTTTAGTGCCTAAAAGCCATACAATATAACAAATTAAAAATAATAATAATAATTAACAAAAATCAGCTCGTTAAATTGTTTTAAAAAAAATTTGTATGGCTCTCAGGCAATAAAATCTGCCTCAAAAACTTTTAAGAATTTTTGTGGATTTTCTAAGGTTTACATGTTAATCAAAGGGGACTACGTCGAACAGCTGATTTGTATTAGCTTGATGGCTAAAAAAAAATAAATAAAAACCAATTAAGGTAGCTATTTTGCCAAAAATCGTTAATCGCCATTTAAATATCATAGGAATTCCAAAACGTTCGTTTTCAAAAATCATGGCTGGCCACATACTTTTTTTTTACTCAAAGAAATGCTCTGATATGGAACTTACGAGTTTTTTTTTTTTTTTTTTTTTACAAGGATACACCCCTAAGAGCTTATAGCTCGCGGCGGGGTACTGGGTAGGGATAAGGTAGGGAACGGATAGTGGCCACGGCCTGCATGCTTAATTACGCGTCCCAGCATTCACTGAGGTGAGACTGAGGGAACCGTGGAAAACCTCAGTCAGGACGGACACCTCTACTTTTTCTCAATGGACCAAAGCGATGTCCAAAGCCTGGGGAACCACATTCACAAAAGTGCATCACTGCACTGGGTGGAAAGCGAGACGAATTTACCCCAGGGAGGGAGCAGCGTATTTTTTACTTGAAACGGTCACCCATCCAAGTACTAACCACGCTCGACGTAGCCTGACTTCGGTGATCTAACGAGAACCGGTCAATGCACTGCGCCACGCTCGACCTCAGTATGATGAACTTAACTGCTACATTCCATTTAAGTTTAACATGTTTATAACTTTTTTGAATGTTTAAGAACCTTAAATATGGCAGATAAAAATTGTTAAAAGTGCAAAATGTCTTAATAGTCCAGGAAAATTGTGAAAATAGGTGGAAAAAATTAGTTACCAGCTGAAACTTTGTACACAGGTAACTGACACCTATATAAACCCACTGTAAAAAGTCCCCTCGATTTTTCCCGGGACGATCGCCGGAATCCGGGTTTGTCCCGGAAAAATAGAGGGTTTCAAAATTATTTTTTTTCTCAAAAACTATCCAACAGATTTTAATAAATAAGATGTCAAATTGAAGCTGACATAGCACAGGATACGGAAAAAAATATTTTGGGCATAAAAAATTATTCTAACCTAGCAAAAAACAATAAATAATTAAATTATGCATAAATTATGTACTTTTAATTAGAGATTGCACTGAAAGTATTACACATATCGATTTTGAGTTTATTTTCAATCATTTGCACAATTATACCAAAAATTTATTACTTTTTACACGAAGAGTCTATCTTCAATAACAAATAAGTTACAAGTGATATTGTAAAAGAAAGCGGGTGAAGTTTCAGAGGGAGAGACGGGACGGCGGCTATATAAGCGTGCGAAACACATTGAAACGCCTCGTTGTAGCGGCTGTTTTGATGCAACAAAGGAACAAATAGTGATTATATCTGTATACGGTCACATTCTTAAAAAATATTATTTGCATTTTACTACCCGTAATATTTTCAGTTTTCACCTTCATTTATTGTAACCCATAAAAATAATATTCTGTGGGTAAGTTTGTGGGTTAATGTTTAATAAATATCATGCTTACATACCAATATCACATGTATAATTTTTAAAGTTGATCTGCAGTTTTTGTGTTTTATAATTGCAAAGCATGTTAGCATAATATACCTATGTGATATAAGTATATAATATATAATTTAATGTTTATAACTGCAGTTGATGTAAGATGTACAGAACTGTATCAATAATATCATGCACACATAAATGATAATTGAAATAAAATTGAGGATGATAATATTAAAGTAATTTATTTCTTTCAAATTAGAAATTCATATAGCAATTTTATTGTGGTCACGTTAAACGCTATCATAATCATATAAGTTGACTAATACATATCGATGTTCTCCCTGCTTTTTTACCGATCTGCATTTGTTTTATTTAACTTTTTTACCTATCTGTTTTTTATTTATCAAACTTTTTTACCTATCTGTTTTTATTTTGTCACACTTTTTTACCTATCTGTTTTTGTTTCTTCAAACTTTTTTACCTATCTGTGAAAAAGTGAATTGTTCAGGAGAAGGTTTAAACTGTTTATTTCTTTATTGTTGCGATTATTTAAAAATACACTAAGCTTTTTTTAAAGGTAATATTATTACTCGTTGTTAAGAATTTTTTTTTTTTTCAAATTCCGTAAATTTCTCGCGTAAAAAAATATAATCGGGATTCAAAATTCTGCTCAATAATAAGTTTTATTACTTATTATTACGCGTGTAGATATTAATGAAGTTTACCATACATAATATATAATTTTGGTAATTAAGGAACATTAATAAAACAGTAATTGATGATGCATCAATCGGCATATATAGTTATTGTGAATACGAAAAAGATGCTAATTAATTATTATCCTCGGCATTTTTGGTAAAGAATAAAATTGTAACATAAAAGAATTAAATTTATTTTTGTAATATTTATGAAAGGCCTTGGGAATAGGGAATTTGACTAAATAAAAAATATAATTATACTTTTTACATTCTAAGCAATCATTTAGGATTAAAAATGTATGTATCGATTGTAATTAAGATACTATGCAAACCTTTAATTTCAAAGTCACTACAGTATATTAAAGTTTACAAAATTGATTTTTTTTTTGCATATTTTATAGCCTACAGATAAATAAAACTCATCAAATTAATAATTATTAATTTATATTAATATCAAACATAATAATATATCAAATTAATAATAAGTATAAATATTATTATATGTTTTGCAACAATTTTTGTATAATATATACAGTAATATAATATAAATGAAACGAAAATTAAATGAAATATTCTTCATGTAGCTTTCGCTGTTCAGTACAAAATATGCTTAGTTTATAAATATTCTGTGGGGCCATAAAATCTTCTGATGTCCAGTTTCTAATTGTTTTAGCAGACAGGCAGAGTGTATTAGTATACATCATTTCACAAACTATAAATTACCACTCTCAGTCCTAAGGAAATACTGCCGTTGTACTTGTTTACGTAGCTTTACAGGGCTACTCAATGTTCTACGTTTTGGTGCAGCTGTAACGACAGAGTCTCGAACAAACACTTTTTTTTGCATATTTGTCAAGTAAATAAAAATAATTATGAATTTTTTCTCTATCCTTTTCACTCACATTAGCACAGAATTTTAATAACTTTTGGGTGTCCTTCTTCTCACTGCATTTACACCCAGCTTTCATTACCACCGCAGGCTTGTTGTCAGGTGAAACAATATAATACCAAGTTGTGTCTTCGTTCCAACATATGGTTTCCCCTGTGGCGAAGATTTTGGTTTGTGAATTTTTCAAATGAAAGACGTCTAATATTACTTTTAATTTTTGTTAATTTCTTTTTCATTCTCTGTTAACGTTTTAGAATTGTTTACTTCACGATTAATATTTTGCTCTACATGTGCTAAGTCTAATAAGGTAACAAAGGAATTTCAAGTATCAGTACATTAATACATTGTTCTTCAATCGTCAAAACTGACTCGGCTTGTTCAGAGCTCCGACCACTAATGCTTTTGGTCCAATCTCCATGCTGAGAAGCTGTAAAAACAACAAATTGTTACTATTGCGATCATTATTATTACGTAATTCACTCTAATGAATGTAAATATTACTTAGTTAATAATAGAATATAAAATTCTTACCTATTTCAATCCTTATTTGCATGTAGACTCAGAAGAAAAGCAGAAATAAACGTCGCACGAGGTTTGTTTTGGTCTGTCAGCTGATTGTTCCGGATTGTTCTTATTTAATTTAAATTATAAAAAAGCCGCGAAACACTCTGAAATTTTAACAGCTTACGTACGGTGGTGCACTCTATATTTTTCCGTGATAAAATTTTTTTTCTCAAATTGACAGATAGGTAAAAAAGTTTGAAGAAACAAAAACAGATAGGTAAAAAAGTGTGACAAAATAAAAACAGATAGGTAAAAAAGTTTGATAAATAAAAAACAGATAGGTAAAAAAGTAAAATAAAACAAATGCAGATCGGTAAAAAAGCAGGGAGAACATCGATATATTTGTCATATAAGGGCGATTTGCAGCATTCAACTCCTCGGCAGGTATAGTAGCGCACATTGGATTATAGTGGGGTGACCATGATGCATATACATACTTGTTGGATATTATATGCATTACATTTTGTAGCCTCAACTTATCAAATGGATTCGAGAGAGCCCACTAAGGGACTGTGTTCCATATTTTAGTTACTCCTTGTATTGCATATTCCCAATCTGTTGGTGTGATATTAATGAGATACCAAATAATCCAGGCGTGTACTTATAATGTATGGTACACGTGGTGGTAGAAATATAATAACTGACGCAAAAGGCTAAGGAGAAGACAGCTCATGGCGATTATACTGAAGTGACTGAGGGAACCATGGAAAACTTTAGTCAGGATGGAAGCCTGTAATTTTTTTCTTTTCATTAATAACAACATCAATATTTGCAAAAGCAAAAAAAAAAACATAATTAAATGTAGTTGGATGGATAACCGTTTTAAGAAATAATTTCATTGCTCTCTTCATCATTCATCTAACATTCCAATATATATGATGATATTGATGATACACTTGTACACTTGTGTGAGTTTCCCTAGAATTTGCACATTTCAGTTTTTCTTAATAAAAAGAAAAAAAAGTAAAGGTATCCATCCTGACTAAGGTTTTCCATGGTTCCCTCAGTCACTTCAGTATAATCGCCATGAGCTGCATGTCTTCTCTTTAGCCTTTTGCGTCAGTTATTATATTTCTACCACCACGTGTACCATACATTATAAGTACACGCCTGGATTATTTGGTATCTCATTAATATCACACCAACAGATTGGGAATATGCAATACAAGGAGTAACTAAAATATAGAACACAGTCCCTTAGTGGGCTCTCTCGAATCCATTTGATAAGTTGAGGCTACAAAATGTAATGCATATAATATCCAACAAATATGTATGTGCATCATGGTCACCCCACTATAATCCAATGTGCGCTACTATACCTGCCGAGGAGTTGAATGCTGCAAATCACCCTTATATGACAAATATATGTATTAGTCAATAAACTTATATGATTATGATAGCGTTTAACGTGACAACAATAAAATTGCTATATGAATTTCTAATTTGAAAGAAATAAATTACTTTAATATTATCATCCTCAATTTCATTTCAATTATCATATATGTGTGCATGATATTATTGATACAGTACTGTCCATCTTACATCAACTGCAGTTAACATTAAATTATATATACTTATATCACATAGGTATATTATGCTAACATGCTTTGCAATTATAAAACACAAAAACTGCAGATCAACTTTAAAAATTATACATGTGATATTGGTATGTAAGCATGATATTTATTAAACATTAACCCACAAACTTACCCACAGAATATTATTTTTATGGTTTACAATAAATGAAGGTGAAAACTTAAAATATTACTGGTAGTAAAATGCAAATAATATTTTTAAGAATGTGACCGTATACAGATATAATCACTATTTGTTCCTTTGTTGCATCAAAACAGCCGCTACAACGAGGCTTTTCAATGTGTTTTGCACGCTTATATAGCCGCCGTCCCGTCTCTCCCTCTGAAACTTCACCCGTTTTCTTTTACAATATCGCTTGTAACTTATTTGTTATTGAAGATAGACTCTTCGTGTAAAAAGTAATAAATTCTTGGTATAATTGTGCAAATGATTGAAAATAAACTCAAAATCGATATGTGTAATACTTTCAGTGCAATCTCTAATTAAAAGTACATAATTTATGCATAATTTAATTATTTATTGTTTTTTGCTAGGTTAGAATAATTTTTTATGCCCAAAATATTTTTTTCCGTATCCTGTGTTATGTCAGCTTCAATTTGACATCTTATTTATTAAAATCTGTTGGATAGTTTTTGAGAAAAAAAATAATTTTGAAACCCTTCATTTCTCCGGGACAAACCCGGATTCCGGCGATCGTCCCGGGAAAAATCGAGGGGACTTTTTACAGTGGGTTTATATAGGTGTCAGTTACCTGTATACAAAGTTTCAGCTGGTAACTAATTTTTTCCACCTCCCTTAAATAATTTTCATAACTTTCCTGGACTATAACGATTAATCTCAGTTACTGCTGGAGTAAAAAATTTCCCTGCAAAAGAATCAAATAAATTTAAATAAATAAATTAATAAAGTTTGAAAAATCAAGAATTTTCTTAAACTTAAGCGCTTATGGTGTGAGCAAATTCAGTCTGACAGTTTTCTTATTACAACAGCTCCATTTCCGGTTTCCGTCCATAAAATATATATATATATATATATATATATATATATATATATATATATATATATATATATATATATATATATATAATCTTATTAAAAGAAAAGGATAGGAATAACCAGCAAGGCCTTACCGATCGAAAGAGTCACAGCAGGTGGAAATTCTTGTGGTCACAGAGGTTAATTCTACTTCTTCTTGTGACTGAAGAAGCATCTCCACGATGCGAAACGTTTCAAAAATGTAAAAACTTTTGAGTGAACCTCTGTGACCACAAGAATTTCCACCTGCTGTGACTCTTTCGATCGGTAAGGCCTTGCTAGTTATTCCTATCCTTTTCTTTTAATAAGATTGTCACAACCTGAACAGTTTATTTTCCTTAATTTGAATATATATATATATATAATAAAATAAAAAATGAAATAAGGCCAATGTTAAACTTCTACCTCAGTTTTCACAAAACTGATAAGACAGATTCGCTTCAAAATTTGTATGCCACCTTTTGATGGTGATTTTAAAGTCCCCTGCAAGTCTTGTTGTATTCAGGCGCTACGATTGCGAGATATCAATCTACTGAGATTCATCCTTAAGGGTAAGGTAACGCCACCAATGTTAAAAAAAATCCCTCTCACAAAAATTCTGAAAAAAATTTAAAATGTTCTCCTCTATACCCCCTATCAGTACCTAAAATATCAGGTATACAAATACGATCTAGTTTTTGAGTTATAAATTTTTAAAGTTGACTACTTTAACATGGAGAAATGAAACTCCCATGTTAAATTGGTCAACTTTAAAAATTCATAACTCAAAAACTAGATCGTATTTGTATACCTGATATTTTAGCTACTGATAGGGGGTGTAGAGGAGAACATTTTAAATTTTTTTCAGAATTTTTGTGAGAGGGATTTTTTTTAACATTGGTGGCGTTACCTTACCCTTAAGAGGGTCCGAAACCGGGCTATGTGGTGTACAGTAGTATTATACAGTAATATGTGTAGTGTCCAGTTCATTCTTTCATTCAAACACTTTAACATTGTTTAAGTTAATTTATAAAATGGGGGCATACATGACCAAAATGTGTCAATTGTCCCAAAATACCAATCAACCAACCAACTAATTTATAAAATGCAGTACAGTAGTGTACATCATCCATACAGTATTTTAGTTTAATTAATTTATTTTACTCTACAGAACATCATGGGAATTCAATAAATCCAAGATGAGACCAAGAAAACAAAAGTCCAAATCCAACGTCAGCCCAGACATTTGCTTTGTCTGTGACTCATATGCAGAGCCAAACTCTCCTGTTGTTAGTGAGAGTTTAACGAAACACTCAAAAACACCGTTTGTTCGGTGCCTCTCTCAGGTCCTGGGAGATGAGTTCTACATTGTTGTATCCAACACTGATGTGGTGAGTTGTAATTTGCAGATAAAAAAATATTAAATTTGCCACAGCAACTTCAAACAACTGCTCTTGTTTTTATTTCTTGTGTAAATGATGAAATTGTATCGGAGGGTCAAAAATTAATTTGGGATGAGGTTCTGTTATATTTGGCAGTCTAGAAAAATGCTCATTTGACAAAGGCAAACCAGAGTTGCTTTCAAACTCTCTTTCACCACTGTTAAAAATTTCTTGTTATTTTCCTGTTCTAGCTATGAGATAAGTACAGTATTAGCAGAATTTAATAAGATCCTAATAAAACCCACCTTAATCATTTTGTGAAAAAAATTTATATCCATGTTTAAAAAAAAAAAAAAAAAAAAATGCGAGATGTTAATTTTTAATTTTAACTTGGATTGTACTTACTACAGTATACTGTATTTTACAGCTTTTAACATAAAATAACAAGATTTTTTTATCACTTTAAGTTTTTGATATACATTAATTGTAACTCCACAGGTGTGTGAGAAATGCTGCATCTTCATCAACTTGAGGGACCAAGCAAGCAAGTTTCTGGCAGATAACTTGACGAAGAAATACAACATTGAAGCTGCTGAAGATTCAACAAACGACAATGAGCGTTCTACTGCTGCTGGTAAGTAACTTCTTGCCTGTATTTTGACCATTTTTATAGTGGCAAAATGATCAATAATGGTGTGCTTTTTTTTTATCGCGTATTACATATGTTCACTTTAAAATAAGCTGGTCTCTTTTTTATTTATTTATTTTTGTGCAGGAACTTTTTTTTTTTTTTTTTTTTTTTAATTAGGCAAGTACTACTTGATATGAGGTCTGAATTTTCAATTTTTTTTTTTTTTTTTTTTTTTTTATTAAAAAATACTATCAATTTCATCTTGCAACTCTGTTCTGTGTTGTTTTAAACTTGTTATAGTTATGGTACCTACATAGTGCTGATATACTGGTTCTGTATATTGTTGTATTTTCACAGTTTTTGTTGTTGTGCCTAGATGCTGGTGAAGCAGACGAGGAGCTCCAAAATGAAACAGAAGAAGACGCCAGCGCTGAGATGGAGTGTGAAACTCCAGAAAACTCCAGCGCTGAGGTGGAATATGCCAGTCCTGAAGACATTGCTGAAGTTGAGCATGAGAGTCCAGAAGACGTTGCCAGCACTGAGGTGGAGTGTGTGAATCCAAAAGACGTCTCTTCCAAACCTGGTGAGACTTCTCCACTGCAGGCTGGCTCAAATATTAAAAAAGGTTACTCAACTCGCCTCAGCATCAAGGTAGCTAAACTTCTTGAGTGTGACTCATGTGACTACCGTCACTCCAGTAAGCTGCGAGTCAAGATACATACTGCACGCAAGCATCCTGCCTGCTTGATTTGTGACACATGTGGCGTGCGATTTAGAAATAAAATAGGACTCATTGCTCATATGAAAAAAGCTCATTTGCCTTCATTAATTGTACAAAACATTGAATGTATATCTTGTAATGAAAAATTTACTTGCAAAAAATATTTTGAAGAACATTTAACACCAAATCCTAAAGGAATAGATTTTTGTAGTACTTGTGACACAGTTTTTCAAAGTTTTGATGAATTAAAAAATCACTCTCTAGCTATACATAATAAAGATTGTACTACTACTGCAGAAAATGCTGCTGAAAACATGAAAGTAGTTCTTGCCTGCAAATGTTGTAACAAGGAATTTGATAGTTATATCTTGTTTGGTATGCATAGACAAAAACACAGACCAGTGTGTGATGGTAAAATCAAGAAGATTAAACATAATATATCACCCATCAAAAAGCAAATTAAACGGAAACCTTTGCAATCTCGACAGAGAAAACTTCCAACACTTCTACCAAAAATATCTGAAAAATGTGAAAATCTAACTCCAGCTGAAACTCTGAGACAATTTTTCTCAAAATATCCCAATATTGATGCAAACAATGATAACTCCAATATATCAGATACATGTACTCGACTATCGAAAATTGCTGCTCAAAGAAAGAAAAATGGATCTCAACGCAATACAAAGGAAAAATCAGTACGAAAAAGTGGTGTATTGTTAATTGATAACAATGCTCAAGAACATATTTCTACAGAATATAATGCTGATGAAGAGAGTGATAAAAAGAAAATTTATCAATGTGGACTCTGTTCAGTCAGAGAGGACTCAAAAGACAAATTGATGGAACATTTCAAATCTCATTCAAAATTCCAAACTCAGTGTAAAGAATGTAAGGTATTCCTCTATTCTGCTGTAGATTTTAAAAAGCATCAATATTACCATTGGAAACCTGGCATGAGTCTTAGTTGCAGTTCCTGTGATACAATTTTTACTGAAAAATCTCAGGCCATTGATCACATGAGAAAAATACATGAATACAAGTATGAATGCCCATTCTGTGGAGAGCAGTTTTCAAATAAAGTCAAGGCAACTGCGCACGAGAAAAACCATCCTGAACATTCCCAATTTGTTTGTACTTACTGTGAAAGAAAGTTCCAAACATTAGACGCTTTAAACAAACACCTTGATCATAAACATACTCCCAAGAATTGTATGTATTGTGACAAAGAATTTGAAAATAGCATTGCCCTTAATAAACACGAATGTCCTTTAAATGAAAATAGAAAAAAATATCAGTGTACAGATTGTAGTAAAGAGTTCAAGAGTCGAAGTGGTTATAAAGATCATAAATTAATACACACAGGAAACCATAAATTTTACTGCAGTGATTGTGATAAAAAGTTTATTAATAAGCGTGTTTATAATGAACATTTGAATGCTGTGCATTCAGAGAATCCAAAGACACTATACTCTTGTGAAACATGTGGACAACAATTTTTACATCTAGGTTCATTAATTAATCATAGAAGATTAAGGCATAAAAATAAGTTCTCTTATATTTGTGAGTACTGTGGTCAGGTAATCAACACTGAGTCGTTTGTAAAAATTCATCTCCGTAAGCACACTGGAGAACTACCTTACAAATGCTCATACTGTCCCCAGTCATACAGTAATGGAAGCTATCTTCGACGACATCTTATGAAACATACCAAACAATATGCATACAATTGTGATGATTGTAATAAAGGTTTTTCTGATAGGAAACCATTTTTTCAACACCGTCTCAAGGTACATGGAGATAATTCATCAAATGAGTCTTGTCAGGTATGTAAAGATTTAAAATGCAGTACTAGGCAACAAATGTATGCCCTTCATCGTTTAAAAGTTCATGGTCAACCACTCGCTAAAAAAGTTGTGCCGGCAACGATTTCTAAGGATTTTTCTGTTAACAATGAAGAAAGTGAGGAAGAAATTGTGAATGACTCAGATTTAATGGCTTCTGAAGCTTTCATAGATGAGTTAGAAGGTGCAGTGTCTCAAACAATTGAGTTTGTTGTTGTACAGCAGGAAAATGTGGACTCTAAACGTGCAACTAAGACAAAAAAAATCACTCCTTCCAAGAAAGGAAAAAAGTTATAGCTCAAAGTTACTCCCATGTTTTATGCTTATTTCCATAGAACTGCTGTGTTAATCTCTACACTTCTACACTTTTGAGTTCTAAATTTGTAAATTTAGTGTTTAGTAAATTTAAAAAAAAAAAAAAAAAAAAATGTATAAAATGTAAATAAATTTTTGATTAAAAATTATCATACATTTTTGAGAACAATATTTTTAAGTCTTAAAATTTCCAGCATATTAATTTTTTAGAATATAGAGTTAGGTGTCAGCTAGTTGACCTGCAAATAATTATTTCAGCAGTACATTAAACAATTTAATTTATGTTCTTCCCCCTCTCCATACTACCTCCTGATTTCTTGAAAATTATTTTAAATTACCAAAATCAAAAGAAAGATTGTGGGGGATAGTTTTACAGAAATTTTATATGTTGGAACCATGATGTAAAGTTACATCATGGTTGGAACATTTAAAAGAAAAATTTACTGTGTTGAAGGTTTGAAAATCCAGTCTTGAAACTTTCTGTGAAAAATGTAGATCAGTTGTAAATATTAATTGAGTTATTTTATGAAGATATTCAGAACTCTAGTTTCAAAATTGACAATGTGACTTTTTAACTAAGAGGTATCTCATATTTTGAGGAAAGTGGCCCTAAATAGTGTCTAATTGGCCAATCTTAACCAGGTACATAATTTACTTAAATTGACAATCTCAATTTCTGGCAACATTTAATGCAAGTATATTCTGCCAAGTTGAGATTGGTGCCACTACCACAACGGTTATTTGTGAGCGCAGCAACCACATTGGTATATAGAAATTAGTTTATCTAGACTATTATTTTGCAGCTCCATTCATTAGACTTATTCTTTTCTAGTTATATTGACCAAAGATTAGAATAAATCATATGGCTAGTAAATTTAGTATTTGTGCAAGCTCCAATACTCAATACATATATGATAAAAGTGCTGATCAGTTAATTCCTGATGTGATGGGCATGATGCACTGATAATATTATATATGTAAACCAATGCTCAACCGGAAACTTCTGTAATCTTCTGTGAATTCCTTGCCTTAATTCCCAAGGATGAATGATGCTTAGTAAACAGCACATGTGCATACATTAATTGAAGTTCCCATATATTTTTTCAGTTCAATTCTGACCGGCCTTCATTAAAAAAAAAAAAAAAAAATGAGAAAATAAAAAAAAATATAGAGCTGATTTATATTTACGTGAGGCGGGAGAGGGGTTTCCCTATAGTAATACATTGCGAAGGAGGCGCAGGAGGGAGGGAAAAGAGAAAGTTTTGGCAGGCCAGATTATACAGTGAGCATAGGCAAAATGATGAAAAAAAATGATAAAAAATACTTTTAACGGTTTTTTGGCGGTGAGATTTTTTTTGTGTTCTATCGTGTACTGTTAAAGTATTATTGAAGTATTTAAACTTGATTTATTTTATTAAGTTAAGTAAAAAATTATTGTACACTTTGTTTATAATTATGCTAGTCCGTGCATTCTGGCCCTCCTCGCGTGACGTCAGCGCAATCCCCTCTATGAGATAAATTATGTATATAGGATATAGGTTAGAAGAATATATCATTAAATTGGGACTAAAGTGAATTATTTAATCAAAATTTCATCATCTAAAAAAAAAAAAATCACACTAAAAATTAATAACTTAATTATAATAAGGTGATCGATAATATTATTTTTTTATTTAATGAGACCATAATTGTCGTTAATTTGTTGCTCTGCATATTTATAGATGTATTTATAAGAATATTTTTCCTATTATAGTCACAGACCTTTTAGACTTAATTAATATATATATGGCCAGAAATTTGAAGAAGATTTTCAGAGCTTCATGCATGGGGCACGGCGGGGTACACGTGTCCGAATGAAGTTTCCTGTGCACGTACTGGACATACACGGGAAGACATGGAGGTCTCTGACCATAGCATTCTAGAATTCATTCACACTATTCGGGTGAATGAACTGCACTTACTGTGTATGGACTGCTCAGCAATCTTTTTCATTTGCCCCCCATGGGCTCTTTTTTTATTATTCTGACTTGTACAGCATTGTGATTATATATATGTATGTTTGTGCCCATGAAAGAGATATATAATAAAATAAAATATATGCTCTCTAGCTGACTCAACTAAGATTATAACTCTGTACACATAATATATATATATATATATATATTTTTTTTAGTTTTTAATCAAACCCTAATATTGGGTATACTTCTATTTACTAATTACATGATACTACTTTGAAACCCCGAACCTTCCGAAACCCTAACTTGAGCGTTTCACGGCCGGGCTCTTCTGGAACGAGGGCGGACACGGCCTTGCAAATCCATCCGGGCATTTGCCTGCGACTGAGGGAAACGTGGAAACCTCGATCAGCCGTGATGGACGCTACAGCTTTTGTCAATGAACCGGAAGTGCAAAATGGTCCAAAGCCAGGGGAACCACATAGTGGAAAAGCGCAACGTTTTACCCCTGGGTGGGAAACGTGGTTTTTGTTGAAAATGGTCACCCATCCAACTACTAACCACGCGCGGCGTTGCTTGACTTCGGTGATCTGACGAGACCCGGTCAAGCGCACTTCGCCACACCTCTATATATATATATAATGTGTGTGTATAGCGCGCATTATAATATAAATTTAATATAAAAAATATATATTTATATAATATATATATAATATATAATGAATTAAAACAGAAATAAATGATGTTTTTTTATCTTAGGGGGGTATATGTTATACTCCGCGGTCCGCGCGGTAATCTTATCTCTGCTGTACATCAGTCATGTATATAATATATTATAGGCATGGAGGAATTACACATTATCCATGCATTCCATGACTATAATATATCTGATGAATCTGATCTCTGTACTTGTTTTATTGTTTAAAATTTTCCGCTTGTAAATCGATCAGTCGAAAACAGGTCGAAAATCGGATGATTCAATCGATTGCCCGCAGTTTCCCATTGTTGCCATTTCGTCTAGAAGTCAACGTTGGCCCCATAACCACTAACCCCCAGTTCTACCAAGGTGGCTGGATAGTAAGGTGGGGACACGAAGCTGCTGCCCCCTCGCGGCCAGTGAGGAACTACAAAAAAACAGTTGAGGATCGCGTTTTTGGATCCAATTTCATCCGCGAAAAATTCAAACGATGGAACTGGAAAAGCCATCAAAAGTCGTATTTACAGTATAACTGTGGGTAAAATTGTGATAGAAATAAACTCTATGTTAAATTCTGAAGAAGATAGACTCAATTTAAAAGAATTTTAATGGTTCATCGGTCCGATGTTCATGGATTTCTATTACACCGTTTGAATTTTTCGCGGATGAAATTGGATCCAAAAACGCGATCCTCAACTGTTTTTTTGTAGTTCCTCACTGGCCGCGAGGGGGCAGCAGCTCCGTGTCCCCACCTTACTATCCAGCCACCTTGGTTCTACAAAATTCACCCCATCCCCCCTCTGACTCTCTTTCCCACTAGGGATCGGCGATAGTGAAAAAAGTATCGATACTTTTTATATCGAGTACTTTAAAAAGTATCAATACTCATCAATATTATCGGCTCAAAATATATCGATATTTCGATATATCGGAAAATATCGGCGGTAATTTTAAAAAGATTAAAATTCAGCATATTTTTTAGCTTCTGGGGGGGGGGGGGGGTAAAATATATTTTTCTTTTAATGTAGTAAATATTATACCAACATTTATTTTTTATGTACGTTATATATAATATATATTAATTTAAAAAAAAATACACAACAGGTTTTCAAGTATTCCGCCATCTTGAAAATACTAACCTGTACCTGTGACACCTGTTATTATTAAAGTTTTTATTGAACACTCTTACAGTGTACATATTACATATAACATAGACATAAAAAACATAAAATCTTATATTATACACACAACATGACAAATCAATAATTAAATAATAAATAATTATTACATATGTGATAATTATTATCAATTATTATTATTATTAATTATTATTATTATTAAATATGTGACACCTGTGTATACTGTAAATGAATAATTTGTAATACTTTTGCGGATATATCGGTGAAAGTATTTAGTATAAATCATTAATTCCTACTATCCTACCCTAGTCGAAAAATAAGAGTGCTAAGTGGTAATTTGAGCAGTAGTCAAGTAGTTGACTACTTGTTTTTAAGTAATCAACTACTTGTTTTAAGTAGTTGACTACTTAAAAACAAGTAGTCAACTTCTTGACTACTGCTCAAATTACCACTTGGCACTCTTATTTTTCGACTAGGGTACTATAGCTAGCTTAGGCTACACTATAATTGGCCAAAGCCAAGTACTCTCGAGCCAATAGTAAGTAAAACTATCGGAGGTATTGAGTGCCAGCTATAGTGGAAGCCATCTTGTAGTAGTAAACGGCCAATCGCGTATTTTCGATCAAACGAGTAGATTTTCGTATTGGAAAAAGAATTTAAAAACGCATAGTATCGAACTCATGGACGAAAACCTATTTAATTAATAAATATTTTTTTGTCTTGCCTTAATTGGTTTTTGATTACCGCGAGTGACTTTTGCATGCATTTTTTGATAAATAGTATCGGCCGCGATACTCATAATTTAGTATCGAATACCCGATAATTATCGGCTTAGAAAAGTACTCGATAGTATCGATATATCGCCAGAAAAGTATCGGGTATCGAGTAGTATCGAAATATATCGCCGATCCCTATTTCCCACCTCCCACCTCCTCTCCTACCACCTTCCACGCAAGCTTCCACGGCTTCCACCGTCGCCAATGGTCGCCATTATTCCCGCCTTGTTGAGTTGTTGAGGTTGTTGATATTTTCCGTATTCTCGTGTGCATGCTATGTATGCATATATTATGAATAAAATAAATAATTATCTCTCTGGAGATTCTCTGGCTTATGTTGTCATCATTTTCTCATTTGTCATACCTTTTACAGAGCAAATATTTTGAAATTTTGACCGTGTAATGCATATTATTATGCATACCTACCGAGAGGCCACCTATAGATCATAAAAATCCCTTTCTCTGTCTGGGCCGCCGAAAAAAGACTGTCCTGAAAATGGTAAGCATGCAGGGTTTTTTTTTTACGTTGCGTATACTGTACTGTATGATACATGCATACAGTACATATCATATATATTATGCATACTTTAATACATTAATTGCATGTATGATATGATATGCCAATAATAGAC
Source organism: Siphlonurus alternatus (assembly GCA_949825025.1). Taxonomy (NCBI): domain Eukaryota; kingdom Metazoa; phylum Arthropoda; class Insecta; order Ephemeroptera; family Siphlonuridae; genus Siphlonurus; species Siphlonurus alternatus. Next base: position 1,080,223 of record OX463778.1, read on the forward strand.
ATTTTGGTATGCATACAGTAATATGTATGTATGAATGTATACAGACAGTATGTACATATGTATACAGACAGTTTGATATGCATACTGCACAATATGCATACTGCACAATATGCATAATGATTTTGTACTTATATTAATGCAGTTTATCTAAACTGATCCCATATTTCAGGCGGCAGTATACATCTCACTGCCAGACATCCCACAAGAAGTCAGCGAACACAATCCAGAGTCTGTGTGTTTTGTCTGCAACACCAAAAAGATGCACTACTTTAAAATTATCAGCAAGAGCTTCACACCTTTTTCAAGAGTACCATATGCTCAGTGCATCAGCCAGGCATTGGGGGAAGACTTCTTAGTGGTTATCTCACTTGAGGATAAGGTAAATGTCATGTCGTCAGATATATGGCATAATTATATTGTAATAATTATGTTAAATTTAATAATATTAATTATGTACAGTATATGTACTGCATCTAATATAATTATATATATATATAATATATTGGTGTTCCGTCAAAAACGATTAACTCATTTTATCGCGTCCTCTCAAAAACGACTAACTCGTTTTATCGCGAGCCGAGATGGTCGGTTTTGCACTATGGGTTTCCAGGTATACATTTTTTTTTATACCTGGAAACCCATGGTGCAAAAGCGACCATCTCGGCTCGCGATAAAACGAGTTAGTCGTTTTTGAGAGGACGCTATAAAATGAGTTAGTCGTTTTTGACGGAACACCATTAATATTATATTCATTTATATATATATATATATATATATATATATGTATGTATAATACAGGACACGTACATACAGTAATTTAATTAAAAATTAAAGAAATAAGCAAGTGTTAATTAGCCATACACCACATAGCCCGGTAACGAACCCCCTTAAGACATTTCGCACTTTTAAAAAAAATTATCTGCCATATTTAGGGTTCTTAATATTTTGAAAAAAATATTAACATGTTCAATAGAATGTAGCAATTGAGTTTATCATAATTTCATTTCCATAACAGAGCATCACTTTGGGTAAAAAAAAATTTGTGTGGAGGGAAGGGACATGAAAAAAAAATGTTCCGGTTTTGGTCCAGGCCTGCTTTTGAACTCCTTATAGCCAAAAAAAAGTAAAAAAATAAAATTTTAACCCATTAACCAAATCAGCCTTTTCATAAAAATAACAACTGCAATACCGTGATATTTTTTTTAATAAAAACTAATTATGTATTTGTTAAAAACCCTGTTTTTATTCGTTTTTTTTTTTTTTTTTTTTTTTTTTTGAACTAGTAAAAAAATTATCAAGGTATTGTAGTTGTTATTTTCATGGAAGGGAGGGTTTGGTTAATCAGTTTCAATTTTCTTTTTTTTTACTTTTTTTTTGCCTATAAGGAGCCTAAAAGCAGGTCGGAACCAAAACTGGGCTGTGCACTGTACAGTAGCGATCAGTGAACTAGGTAGCCCACAAGTTCTCTCTTTATAAGAAAAGGTATTATGTATATATAAATAAAGAAAACATTGCAAGCCTACAGGAGGCAGCATATGCTTCCATTTTAGTCTGTTTTGAATTGACATAATTATTATTATTAAAGTTTTTTATTAAAGTTTTTACTGAACACCCTTACAGTGTACATATTATATATTACATAAACATAAAAAAAAAATATAAAATTGACATAATTATATGTACGGTTAGTATGAGTACTCATACAGTTTGTATGCATATAAATACCGTGTGTACGAAAATTAAAAGATTTAATTCGGATATCTATACAGATTCATACCATGCCATCTATTATTAAAGTTTAGAACTAACCAGCTGTCATACCCAGTCCCTTGTACTTTTTAATTTCCCGTTCAGTGTGCATACAGTTCGTACGCCTGGTATGCATTTTCGTATACAGTCGGTATGGTACAGTACGCACCGTGCATACTGACGCGCATTGATACATACGAACGAATTCAAACTATACGAGTGATGTCATATACCGAAAAATGGCAATCGAAATTGTTATGTTTTATGTCAATTCGAACACAGCCTAATAGTATCTTCATTTAACAGTGCATTGAAGGCGGTGAGCAGTGTGTGGGTTACCTACTGGTTATTGGTGAAGATCAGGTTTTAAGGGCAGAGTACTGTATTTTGGTCCGCTAATCTGCTTTTTATCCACTCAATATTGATGGGATAAAATTGAACAAAATACAAAATATTGTAAAAAAAATATACACCAAAAATATTCAATACTTCTTCGATTAATAATTTACTATAGTAGTATACTGTTAATTTTTAGCAAGGAATGTGATGTACTTGAATACATTTAACGGACATGTTGCAGGTGTGTCATAATTGTTCTTCCTTGATTGACCACCGGGACAAGTTGTATGTTGACCTGTGTGAGACTGACAAGAACTTGTCTGACCGTCTAAAGAAGAAGTACAAGCTGCCAACCTCTACTGAGAGCAAGGTGCTGAAAGATGACACTGTCAGGCATCAGAATTTAAGAAACCTACATGATATGATTGGTAAGATTGATAGACAACCCCCATTTTTGTCCTTCTTTTGAATATCCAAATTTTAAGGAAAATAAGCCATAAAGGTTGTAATGTTATTTAAAGAAAAAAGCAGGAATAAACAGCAAAACCAATAAAAAAAAGTCACAGTAAGTAAAAATCTTACGGTCCACTCAAAAAATTATATACATTACTATATTTACACGTTTCGCATCATTTAGATGAAAATATTGTCTGTCTGAATCCTTCCTTACACTTGTTTTAGTCCGTGATAATTATGTCTACAGCTTGCAGTTAGCAATTAAAAAAAGAAAAAAAGATTTGCTTTGGTACAAGTGACGGGGAAGAATAAAGTAAAGTTGATGGTACTGATCAAAATATTGTAGTGCACACTTCCCTTATTTTATATTTTCCTTATTATGATGCTGAAAGATATACAAATCAAAATTGTATCCCAATATTTATTCTTGAAAAATTAAAAAAAAATATTAATAGCAATAATAAAATTCTTCCAAATTCTTTATCCGAATTCACTTTCTACATTGTAAGGTGCTTTATTTTGACGTATTCCCCACTCCGAAAATTCTGCGACCGACTATACCCGGTATTCATTCTAAATCATGGACCCTTCCTGCAGTTTCATTTTATATTTATTGATTGTCTGCAGATAAATCCCACCAGACTGAGGTATGGACTGAGGAGGCTGAAGCAGCAACTCCTTCTGCTGCAAAGATTCCAAAGGTAATTTCTCTGCTCTGGATACAGCAGATTCATATAGTGGTTTTAATAAAAGGAGAGGATATTTTTTTATCATTAGGAGGGAAGAAAAAACACTTGTCAGTGTCTTTCTACAGAGGAATTCCTTTTATATGTAACTTACTACTATGTTGGCGTACAGATCTTTTAATTTCCAAGCTTAAAAAAAAAATGTATATATATTTATTTATTTTTATTACACATCAATATTTTATTCCTTGCCAACTTGTTGACAAATAACTTATATCGGGGATGCCACAGCAAGAATGATTAACAGGATTTGACGCCAACCAGAGTTAGTTGTTTCGTACCTGAAAACCTGACAATTCCATTGGCTTCAAATCCCATTAGTCATTTTTGCCGCAGCACCCTTGATGTATTATTGCATGCAGATGTTCTCCTCCAAAAGCCAAAATAATTAGATAATCATTATCCCCCTCCCCCTTCCCTTTCCCCAGTCACAAGCCTCCGTGGTGTGTTCACAATTGCTGCATTATTTTAATCTATTTTACTCATTTTTGTATTACACTATACAATGTTTTTCTTTTGTAAATTTTTAATAAATACCTAGTAAAATTCAATATTCAAATACGCAATAAATTATGCATAACTCAAAAAATCTTTTTTTTTTTTTTTTTTTAGGATTGTTCACTCGCAAAGAAACGCAACACTCCGGTAACAAAGAAAAAATCTGTGGTTCCTAACGAGACATTTGAAAAAGAGTACCAAGCAGTTCCCGGTTGTGAGTTTGCATCCAAAGAGAAAGTGTCAGATATGTCAGGTCCCAACTCTAACAGCCTCCTGCAGTTTTACATTTGCAACACATGCAATTTCTCTTCACAATATGCTTCTGTCATTAAGACTCATCAGTGTAAAGCAGAAGCAAAAAATAAAATTAAAAAAAACGTTTCCAAGCAGTTACAGAAATTAAGTAAAAACATAACTGTTACAAAATTTTCAGAACATGAAAAACAAGCATGTAACAAATCAAAACAATCGGAAAAGGTAGATAGTATTGTTGTGCCTGTTAGTGAAGTGAAAAGTTCAACTTCTACAATTGTTCATTGCAAAATATGCTCAATTGTTTGTAAAAATGAAGCTTTACTAAGAAAACATGTTTTAATGAACCATGAAGAAATGTCATACCTTTCATTTTCTGATCTGACTTGTGAAATTTGTGGAAAATTATTTACTAGTTATGAACTTTGTTTGGCACATAAAAAGGAACATGTTGCCAGTACTGATAAAGCTAAAAACTCTACAGCAATTCCTTCCACCTCTGTGGTTGAATTGACTGACTTATCTGAAGATACAGAAGTTGAAACTGTTACGGTAGTAACTGCTGAGACGGATATTCACAGTATGAGTGCAGTTACAGAAAGAAATAATGTTCCGTTTCCAAATATATTCCGCTTTAAACCAGTTACATCTAGTTCGTCAGAGCCATCCAGTAGTGCGTCACAACCCACAGCAAGTGCTGAAAGTTGCTGGGTTCCTACTATAGCATCCAATGCAACAACAAGTACTGATAATCAGGCTAAAATGATAAAAATAGTAACGGAGAAATCATCAGGACCAACTGAAACTGACAGTCAAAATGTACAATTAATTGTTCATCGTAGCAATGATGGAACACCGTTCAAAATTGTGATTGCACCAAGTTTAGAAAATAAAAAATCAGATGCAAAATCAGTCCTTATTAATAACAAACAAGTAAAGAAAAGTCCAGCAAAAAAAGAAAATGTACCTAAAAGGAAACGAGAAATAACAAAAATAGAAATTGCACCTAGGTCAGCAGCAGTTGATAAGAGTAGTGAGGAAGGAAACAAAAATATTGGAAGTGAAGTGAGCATTGAAAAATCAACAGAGCCATTCTTAAACCAAGTATTTGAGTGTGGCATTTGCTCAATTAGAATGGATTCTAAAGACGAGTTACAAGAACATTTTAAGACACACAACCTAGGGGGCAAAATTCTCTGTACAATTTGTAAAGTAAGATGTTTAAGTTTAAATGCATATAAGCGTCATCTCATGTTCCATAGTAAACCAAATGCAATTGTAAAATGTACGGAATGTGGTGTATCTGTTTCTGACATCAAGCAGCATATGATAGATATTCACATATGCAATTCAACTTGTCCATTCTGCAAAGAGCAATTTAGAACTGCAGAAATATTAAAGGCACATAAAAGACGTCATAATGAATCTAAACCATATTCTTGTACACCCTGTAATAAGTACTTTTATAAAGAATGTACACTCATAAGCCATAATGAATTTTTCCATAGAGATCCTGCCTGCAAAGTTTGTGGTAAAATTATTGAGGATAGACGTAAACTTAGTACGCATGAACGTCACCATGAAATAGAGAAAGAACTTTGCACACTGTGTGGGAAAGTTTTCAAAGGTAAACATTCTCTTAAAATTCATATGGGACGACATAAAAATGATTATAAGTTTAGATGTGATTTCTGTGATAAAGGTTATGCATCAAAAATGGCTCTACTTCAGCACTTAACCGCAAGACATAACGCTCTTCCTCAAGTGGTTTACACTTGTGAAAAATGTGGAAAACAATTCAACAATTCAAGTACCTATAAAATTCATCGAATATGGCATGATAACCCATTCCCGTATACATGTTCTTATTGTGGCTTGAAATTAACTCATTCTTCAAGACTTCATATGCACATTAGAAGACATCATACTAAAGAAAAACCACATGCATGTCCTCACTGTAGTAAACGTTTTTACACCAGAGTAACTTTAAGAAAACACTTATCCTCGCATACTGGAATATATGATCATAATTGTATAGAATGTAACAAAGGTTGGGTAAAAAAACATGGTTTACTAACACATAGATATAAAGTACATGGAGAACCAATTCCCAAACCGGTTAAACGTTCTAAAGCTGATTATAAAATGGTAATTGCCAGGGATGAACCTCCTTCCCCACAACCTGTCACAGAGGAGGAATCTGATTATGAATAAAAAGTGCCAAACACTTCCCCCTTGAAGAAAATATACATTAGGTGCATGCTTTATTTATTTTTTTTATTTTTATTTATTTATTTATTTTTTTTTCCTAAAATTGTTAGATAAATGCTATATTCAGAGGAGCCAGAGAAAAAGACTGCCAAAATTACGCGTTTTTTTGTGGCCGATCCACAGCAAGCTAATTAAATTATTATTTTTCACTTGCAAGCAAAGAGAATGTTTACGAATTTTGAAATGCCATGGCAATATATGAAACGTACAATATTTCAAACCTGCGATATAAATATTGTACGTTTCATATATTGCCATAGCATTTCAAAATTCGTTAACATTCTCTTTGCTTGCAAGTGAAACATAATAATTTAATTAGCTTGCTGTGGACCGGCCTCAAAAAAACGCATAATTTTGGCAGTCTTTTTCTCTGGCCCCTTTGAATATAGCATTTATCACCTTTCGATAATTTGTGTTTTTATGGGTCTTGTCTGTCCTTTTCTTTCATTAAATAAATATCGCTTAGACGATTTTTCATTAAAGAAAACATAAAATTGGTAGATGATAGATATTTGCTTATTTGATAACACATGCAGTTAACTGCTAAACGTTGCACCCTATTCCGTGATGATATGGCAGATATGGGGGGTGATGTTCCCCCAAAAACCACTCTCTGGCACAGGTCAGTACCTTTGATTGCATAATTATCATGAAATTCCACCAAGTTCCTGTAAGATAATTTATAACTTAAAAATTTTAGTAACATAAATTATCATAGAAAAGCTTTGCAAAAATCAGAAAAAGCAAAATAATTTTTTATATACATATATATATATACTGTGTATATATATATATATATATATATATATATATATATATATATATAATGTTATTTATTTTCGGTAATTGGTTTATTCGTGGCAAGATCGGAGAAGAAAAAATTATGCACGATTTTCAGGCAGCCTCCATGCGTGCCGCCATAACATACATACAGCAGATGCGCACAGTGTTATTTAAATGGAGAATATAAAATTGAATAACTGTCTTAAAAATTGCTGTAAGACTAAATGGAAAATTTTAGTGTGATGAGTAAACAAACTTTTAATAATCCCCCCGCAAAGTACAAATTTCTCCCCTTTTCTTTTATTAGGAATTTCTTTGCCTGCTTACGGCCTTTCGCTAGGCCTTATGTACATAATGGCGGCAAAACAGCTGGAGTGGAGGGGATGAACATCGTCTATACAATACTGACAAAATATGGAGGGGGGGGGAGGGGTAGAGAAATGAGCTTCATAACAAATTTATTAATATTGTTCTTAATTAATTCTCAACAAAGTGTAAAGTGGCTCTCCAACAAGCCATAAAATAATTTATGAATGCCTAATTAAGTGTAATGTAAAGTTAATACTAATTAATATTTGTATTAATTTGAAAAATAAATAAATAAATTTTTCTTGGTGAAATATGCAATGTAAATAGAATGAATATATGTATATATAATTATATGGTACATTATAACTACATACTGTGTATATTAATATATTTATCGATATACAAAAGCCACTGCATGTTTTCTTGAGCTGTCTATTTGTATAGTATGATGTGTTGTGCTGTAATTTAATAAAATTCATAATATTTAAGTATAATTATGTTATTGTCGTTTTATTTGTGGTGTTTTTCTCTAAATAATTAAATATATTATGTAGCAGCATTAAAATTATATAATCTTGTGCTGTATTTGCCTACCCATGCTAATTAGCAGTGTAGAGAATAGAGTATCAACCTTAATTATTGCAGAAATGGATAGAGGGTGCAAAGTTATGCTACCCTGATTCTTCTCAAATTTCATGAGACTTCATGAGACGCTGCTCTTTAATAAAAAAGGTAGGACTTGCTGCCTCGTGACGTCACTAAAAGAACTTTCAATAAGTTTTTTAAAAATATTTCCCGGTCTGAAAAAATTCAGGGTAGCATAACTTTGCACCCTCTATCCATTTCTGCAATAAAAAAAAAAAAAATTCGGCCGATACTCCATTTGTCTTCCAAAAGAAAATTAATAGAATGACTCTTATAATAGATCGAGTGACAAAAAAAAAGTTGAAAAAAAAAGAGCAAATTAATCTTTTAATTTTTCCAAGCATTCATGTATTTTTTATGCTTTTGTATGTATGTTGAAAGAATCAATGTTCCATGCATATTATATAATTTTTTTTTTTTTTTTTACAAAAAAGGATACACCCCTAAGAGCTGATCGACAGCTCTCGGCGGGGTACTGGGTAGGGAACGGATAGTGGCCACGGCCTGCATGCTTACGCGTCCCAGCATTCGCTGAGGTGAGACATGAGGAAACCGTGGAAAACCTCAGTCAGGACGGACACCTCTACTTTTTCTCAATGGACCAAAGCGATGTCCAAAGCCTGGGGAACCACACACAAATGCATCACTGCTTTGGGTGGAAAGCGAGACGAATTTACCCCAGGGAGGGAGCAGCGTATTTTTTACTTGAAACGGTCACCCATCCAAGTACTAACCACGCTCGACGTAGCCTGACTTCGGTGATCTAACGAGAACCGGTCAATGCACTGCGCCACGTACGCTCGACCACGATTATGCAAACGAAATCAGTGAAACCGTCCAGGCACGGACTGGGTCGTAATTGCCGATCGGTCGAGAAAGAAAGACGGCCCACATTAGGCGGAGGCAAATTCTCATTCGGGGGGCCTGGGGGGCGGGGCCCCCCAGTTGCCCGCCGCAGGCGCAATTTTTTTGGAAAAAGGGGCGTGGTTTTTTAATACTAAAATGTGAAAAGAATAACTGCGAGTTTTTATTGCTTTTCTTACAAAAAATTGAAGTCGGAAAAAATTTATTTCAAACATGTTTTTTTAGAACATCAATACACAATTTTTTATATTTTTATTTTTTTCATGCCACTTATCGAATTTCAGATTTTTGCATGTTACACGATTAAATCGACGCGTTTACTCTGACCATGCATGATTTTGGATTAATTTTCTGTGTTTACGCTCATATTATGTAATAAAAAAAAATTCAACCTGACCAGTTTTCTATAAAAAAAAAGCAACAAAATCTTGTTAATTCTCAATAGGTTTTTCTTCATTTTTTTAAGGAAAATTAACTATTCCCATCCAAAATTATCGTAAAAAAGATTTGGTTAAAGCTCATTAATTGAGTCATAAAATAGATCAATATTATATTTTTTTTCAGACCGCCGTATATATGCAATATTTTCTTCGAGTCAATCGAGGAATCGCTCTGACTTGATATTTTTTTTTCTGGTGAAAACTACAATAAGTGAGATATATATTTTTTTTCGGTTCGACATGGAAGATCATTTGAATAATTTTTAGAAAATACGATGTTTTCGTTGACCCCGATCATCGCAAGTGACCATTTTATGTGTATTTCGTTTTTTTTTTTATTTTATTTTTTTTTTTCAATATTATACAATACAGTCCAGCCAAGATTATATTACATAATCCTATCGGCCGGTTCATAAAAATATACATTATTATTTATTCATTTTTCAGCTCAAAACAGTGATTTTGTTTTTAATTCTCAAAAACATAATTAACAATATAATTATAATAAAATAAAATACTTTAAACATCAATCTTCTTCCACAAAATTTTTAATTCACTTTAATTATTGTAATATATTAACTGAAATATTTTAATAATTAGTATATGACACAAGAAAAACAATAAGAACAAAATAGAAACAACAAAATAAAGATTATGAATAAAAACATATGGTTCTATTACATTTTTTTTTCCTTCATAATAATATTAAACATTGAAAAAGATAAATATTTAAATTACAAGACTGAACATGAATTTAAATAACCTTATTTTACTTTTATTATATAAAAGTTTAACTAATTTATTAGTGAAAGTAACCAGTTTTTTATATATTTTTTCATTATACTTTTAGACTCGAAATTTTTTAAATTAGATATGGCATATCATTCCATATATGTGTATTGATAAAATTCAAAAATAGTTCATGTGGTTAAGACCTTTTGAAACACACCTCATTTTTTGTAGAAAAATCTGAGGGTAGTAAGTATCACAAAGTCATAGTTGCTCACGCTAAATGGGCCGGATCGCTTTTTTTTTTTTATTATTATTTTTTCAGAATTAATCATATAGTTACAGTGTTTCCACGCTAGCTGTTTTGAAAGTTACGATAAGTAGTTGTACTGTGAAATATTCTACCATGCAAACAGTAAGACTTATTTATTAAATTGTGTATTATTTATAATTTTAATAAGTATATATTGACTATAGCGAGTTGCTGAGCACCCCCCTGCGCACCGAATCAGGCCGTCTCAAAATTTTTACTATTTGAAGAAAACAACAACTACATAATATTATTCCACCAAAAAAGCGGCCCTTTTTCTACAGCATTGATATATATACCAGTTTATGTAAAAATTATGTATTATATTGTTTAATTGCTTATATACATTATTTAAGTCTTTGTTGTTTCTCTTCTTCTTCTTTAATTGTCTTATTTTTTTTTCCTTCTCGCCTTTTTTTCTCTCCTATTTTTTATTCGCGGCCTGCGGCCCACTTTTGCCCTGGCGGCCCATTTTTGCTACGGCCCATCGGTCCGCGACCGAAAGGTTGATAGAGGCCAGTCCGTGCCTGAAACTGTCTTTGAATTAATTAAAATAATTAAATATTGAAAATATAATTTATTTAATATATTATTATAATGATTATAATGTACAAGTATATCTAGTTTGTAGTCACAATATTATATATGTGCCAACAGGTATTTAATGTGAATTTATAAATAAAAAAGAAGTCTCAAATTATATTATATAATAGTAATAATGTAATATATTATAGCCTAAATATTATACTATTTTCTATTGTATAATTGCATAATATATAGTTTGTTTCCTGTACTTCCGCCATGCATGCATCAAGCGCATCAAGTCAGTTTAAATTAATTTTTTTTTTTTCTTTTTCCCTCTGCTCGAGCTTAAAGCTCATAGAGGTCAAAACTATAAAATTGTAATTTTCTAAAATTGTATTATGTATTCTGATTCTATAATAATGAATAAAAAAAAAAAAAAAAAGTTCTGTCCTGAACTCCTGAACCTATCATGAAGAAGGGGACAGGTGAATCGAATCGAAAAGAAACGAATCGAAAAGTAAACGAATCGAAAAATAAACGAATCGAAAAGTAAACGAATCGAAAAGTAAACGAATCGAAAGGGAAACGAATCGAAAAGTAAACGAATCGAAAAGTAAACGAATCGAAAAATTTACATAACCACGCCCTCGCCACGCCTCCTGGTGGGTTGAAATTTTAAAAACTGGCAACACTGTATAATTTTCGATTCGTTTCCTTTTCGATTCGTTTCCCTTTCGATTCGTTTATTTTTCGATTGGTTTACTTTTCGATTCGTTTCCTTTTCGATTCGTTTACTTTTCGATTCGTTTACCTTTCGATTCGTTTCCTTTTCTATTCATTTACTTTTCGATTGGTATATTTTCGATTCGTTTCCTTTTCGATTGGTTTACTTTTCGATTCGTTTCCTTTTCGATTCGTTTCCTTTCCGATTGGTTTACTTTTCGATTCGTTTCCTTTTCGATTCGTTTACTTTTCGATTGGTTTACTTTTCGATTGGTATATTTTCGATTCGTTTCCTTTTCTATTCATATACTTTTCGATTCGTTTACCTTTCGATTCGTTTCCTTTTCGATTGGTTTACTTTTCGGTTCGTTTCTTTTTCGATTCGTTTACTTTTCGATTCGTTTCTTTTCGATTCGTTTCCTTTTCGATTGGTTTACTTTTCGATTCGTTTCCTTTTCGATTGGTTTACCTTTCGATTCATTTACTTTTCGATTGGTATATTTTCGATTCGTTTCCTTTTCAATTCATGTACCTTAAATACAACAATCACTTTATTTGGATTGCTATATATGATGGCTGAATTATATAGAACGCCTAGTTCAGCTATTTCCGTCATTCACCATCATCATCGAGGCAGGGAGAGCGCGCGAAATTTTCAAGCTTGTATTTTTGAACTTATATTATTTACGAGTATTTCTCAACAGCTCTGCGACGTGCGAAACACTCGCTCTCGCTTCTTTTCTCCCTATTACTATATTGTGTCGTGTACTATATATATATACATTATATTTAATTGTATGTATTAGAGAGTTTGCTAAGGATTATTTTGTCACTAGCCTTAGGAGATGGTGAACTGAAAATTATAATAAATCTTCCTTATATTATAACATAAATATCCAAGAACTATTTACTACCAGTATATAGTCGTTGATAAATATCCAGCCAAAAAAATGGAGCAATGGTCGGTCTAGTTTTTGAGATATCCAGGATATAAAGTAGAGTTGCTATGAGAAAAAAAGGTTTAGTTATTATTTTCTAAAAATAACTGAAGTAGTCATAATAGTCCAGTCAATATAGGTTTTGACCTAAAATAAATTGGGAAGCAAGATTTTTTTTTTGGAATCGGTAGAACTCGACGCCCTGAGTAACATATCCAAACCCCCCTGGAATCCCCCTGGAGCTTTCGCCGCCATCTTGATGGAAAGACGCGCCAATAGTACCTTTGGTTTTAATTTTTTTACTTAATTTCTAATGAACCTAGGTAAAAAATTCAAACTGTATAATGAACCTGAGATATTAGGGCACATTATAATATAAAAAAGTTAAGTTAATTTCTTAATTAAGTATCTTTAATTACACTAATTACTAATATGTTACTCAGGGCATCGAGTTCTACCGATTCCAGAAAAAAAATCTTGCTTCCCAATTTAATTTAGGTTGACATAGGATTTACACCTACATTGACTGGAATGACTGGACTGAAATATTAAACTGAAATCCAAAAAATACTATCTCACATAGAATTTTTTTTCTGTGCTATATTAGGTCTCTTCGTAAATACACAATAAAAAAACATTATATAGAGGAACCATAATTAATAAATTATGTTCCCTCTATATATATAGAGAATGTTAACTTCATTAATTTTATTATTGGTTCATGAATCGATTCTGCATTTACAAACCGACCTTCATTTAAATGTTTTTCATTTAAAAAACATTTTAATAAATTATTATGAGGAAATAAAAATAATAAAATTTCAACATGATGCAATTGCTTTTAAAGTCTTAATTTGTTATTCTTAAATAAGCAAAATTCAAAATATAGCATTCATCGTACAGGGATGTTCATTTTTCGGGGGGGGGGGGGGGGTAAATTGGGTTTTACTACACCCATACTTCATATAATATTTGCACGACATTAGTAAAGGGGGCGACAAGAGAGCGCGCAAGCCTAAATGCATGCACACCCACGAGAAAATAAGAGTGAAAGCTCACAACAAATTCACTCGCACATATTGACTCCAATTAACCTAAATTTCGCCCCTTTTTGGAGTCAATATGCGCGAGCGAATTAACGTGTATTGATGCACTTTGGCGATGTTTGGTACTTTATATTGACGCATTTTCACGTATATTGATGAATATTGACGAGTATTGACGTGAATGCCTGCCGAAATACTTCGCTCGACTTCACGCACTTTCAGGTATATTGGCTCGCGCATATTGACTCCAATTCACCTAAATTTCGCCCCTTTTTAGAGTCAATATGCGCAAGTGAATTAACGTGTATTGATGCACTTTGGCGATGTTTGGTACTTTATATTGACGCATTTTCACGTATTTTGATTAGTATTGACGTAAATGCCTGCCGAAATACTTCACTCGACTTCATGCACTTTCAGGTATATTGGCTCGCGCATATTGACTCCAATTCACCTAAATTTCGCCCCTTTTCTGAGTCAATATGCGCGAGTGAATTCGATATCATATATTGGCACATTTTCATGTAATTTGATTAATATTAACAAATATTGACGTAAATGCCTGCCACCAAAATACTTCGCTCGAATTCACACACTTTCAGGTATACTGGCTCGCACATTTTGACGCCTTTTCATGAACTTTCACACTTTCATTGATTAATGTTTTTCCTAAAGTCCATTCATTCAAATTCACTCATTTTGACGCTTTTTCAGGAACTTTCACGCTTTTATCAACCATAATTTTTTTACAAAGTCCAGTCATTCAAATTCACTCATTTTGACGCTTTTTCACGAACTTTCACGCTTTTATCAACCATAATTTTTTACAATGTCCAGTCATTCAAATTCACTCATTTTGACGCTTTTTCATGAACTTTCACACTTTTATCAACCATTATTTTTTACAAAGTTCAGTCCTTCAAATTCACTCATTTTGACGCTTTTTCATGAACTTTCACGCTTTTATCAACCAAATTATTTTACAAATTCCAGTCATTCAAATTTAATATTTTTCAAACCTTTTCACGAAATTTCATACATTTAACAAGTAATTTTTTCACAAAGTCTATACATGCAAAATTCATTCATTCCCACGAATTTTCACACCATCATTTACCAAATTTTTACACATGGTCTCATGCATTTTTCGTCGCAGGCTAGCTCACCAAACCATTGGAAGTGAATGCAGTCCCATGGCCTCAGACCCCATGGATACCTGAAATGTACGAAAAATCCACAAAGAAACGCGCGCAAATTTTTACGTACAGTAATAAAGATTGTTCTCATTTGTCAAACATCGAAAGCAAAATAAAAACAATAATTTTTACAAACAGAAATATAGGCCGGTATACATGCAGATATACAGCTAGTATAAAATGAGAGGCTTTTATAAAAAAAAAACTTACTATATAGGCTGACTATAATATATATAAGGTTTTCACTACTTTTTATAATTAATGATTCCTTTGAATAATTTAACTATTAAAGGAATTATTTTTATACTTCGTCATAATTAAATAAATTAATAAGAACTGTTTTTACTTATCTGATAGAACTTCTCGTCGTGGCTTAATCTTCGATATTTTATGCGACTCCAATTAAATCTGACATTTTGAAAACTCGACCGGCAAAAATGCAACATTAAATTTTCTCTTTTTACATCATAAAAAGTGCGAAAAAATGGCAAATATTAACACTGGACAAACGAATGGTAACCTAACTTCATTGTAATTAACTATTTAATGTTCAGGAATAAGTAAAACTTCACTTAAACACCTCATAAATCACCATACACACACGAGGAGCTTTCTATAACCTCTCTGCGTCAGCCATCTTGTGTTACTACCAACCGCCAAGTCACATGACTTCCGGTCATGTGACCAGATTTGTAGAACATTTTTTTCATGAAGTCCCCTCATGCATATTCACGCATTTTCACACTTTTCCACGCACTTTCACCCATTTGTCGACCAACATTTTTCATTAAGTCCCTTCATGCATATCCACGCATTTTCACACTTTTTCACGCACTTTCACCCATTTGTTGACCCTTTTTTTTTTAATAAAGACCACTAATGTATTTTCACGCATTTTCACACATTTTTACGCACTTCGACCATTTGTCGACTAATTTTTTTCCTAAGTCCCCTCACATGAATAAAATTTTTTCACGCCTTGTTCCATGACGTCACTTGCTGGTCATGGGACGTCAAATTTCCTACTGAGAGATGCTGAAAATATGTTAAAATACATTAATATGCACTAAAGGATGTTGTTAAAAAAAATTGTCGAACAAATAGTTCAAAGTGCGTGAAAATGTGTGAAAATGCGTGAAAAAACATTAGGGGTCTTTACTAAAAAAAAAAATGGTCAACAAATGGGTGAAAGTGCGTCAAAATATGTCAAAATGTGTCAATTTGCATGAGGGGACTTTATAAAAAAAAGGTCAGCAAATTGGTGAAAATGCGTCAAAATATGTCAAAATGTGTCAATTTGCATGAGGGGACTTTATAAAAAAAAATGGTCAACAAATTGGTGAAAATGCGTCAAAATATGTCAAAATGTGCCAATTTGCATGAGGGGACTTTATGAAAAATAATGGTCAGCAAATTGGTGAAAATGCGTCAAAATATGTCAAAATGTGTCAATTTGCATGAGGGGACTTTATGAAAAAAAATGGTCAACAAATTGGTGAAAATGCGTCAAAATATGTCAAAATGTGCCAATTTGCATGAGGGGACTTTCTGAAAAAAAATGGTCAGCAAATTGGTGAATGTGCATGAAAAAGTTTCAAAGTGAGTGAACGTACTTTGCATCAAACTGGCTGAAAGTGCGTCAGTATACATGAACTGACTTTATAAAAAATGTTGGATCATAATTGGATGAAACTGCGTGAAAATTCATGAAAATGGGCGAGTGGAATCAACTCAATTTGCATCAATAGAGGTGAAGTTGATACTAAATTAAAAATACGTCAATTTATGTGAAAATGCGTGGAGTTGCTCTAGTCAACTATGTGAATATTAATCAGTATATGTCAATATGGATGGGCGAAATTGCTTGAAATACACTTATTTTGTTAAATTATTAAAAATTTGTTAAAATGCGTGAATGACGCATCAATCTGCATGAGAGAGTCGTCAATCGGCTTCAACATGTGGGAAAATGTGTGAATTTTTCACTCGTATTCACAATTTATTCGCATTTATTTTCTCGTGGGCAGCGGGCGGCTGTATATTGTCGTTTGAACGTCCGAGCGACCACGCGCACTCTTCTTCATCCGCTCATATCTCCGTTAAATATAAACGATAAACGTAAATTAAAGGTTATGACAGCTATGAAAACTAGAGAACATAAGCTATGTTTTTTACTTGAAGCTTTTTTTCCTAAAAAAATAATTTCTATGATTTTTTTACAATCTATCCGCAAGCTTTGGTTAAAAATTTACTTAATAACCGATTAAACGCCGATTAACTTCTCAATTTTAAAATATTTTCGCTGTTGATGTCAACTCTTGGCTTCAATTATGTGCTGAAGTTTTTAACTTAGCTTAATTAGGGATTTAATTACGAATTTTTTAAAAAGTGCTTTTTAGCAGCCATTTTTTAAGGGTAACCGGAAATGCCCCTAACCGGAAATGCCCCAGGGTGATTTTTGGTATGTGATCTACGACAAAAGTCTACATCGAGCCTGAAAATTTCAAAATTTAATAATTTTTTCCGGGTCAAAACTTAATTTTACTGAACTATCAGGGCATCGAGTTCTTTACTGATGGTAATAAAAAAAAAAAAAAATGCACAAACTTCGGAATTTATCAGAGGTCAAGATAGGATTTTCACCTATATTGACTGGAAATGACTGGCCTAATTAAATTTTAGAACTTTTTTTTTTCTTGAATTTTTTTATTTTTTAAAATTTATTACATTTCATTAATTTGCAATGCAATATTCTTTGACTCCAGCAGTAACTGTATTTATTTTTGTATTTATTTATTGCACATATAGAACCGTAAGGTACAAAATGCATGTTTACAATATTTTAGTATTGCAATACCTGTAAAAGAAACATAAAAATTAAAACATATTATCATCAGTTTTATATTATTATTACAATTACAATAATACATAATATAGTATTATCTAGTCAGTCCACAATACCTGAGAAATAAAACTTTTATATAAAACAAAAAAAACAAAAACATTTTTATTAATAGAAAACAATCTGAACTAATTCTTTATTATATTTAATAACTATATTATTAAATCAATCTATTACAAGGAAAGCATTTAAATTATTTAAAGCTGTTCTTTTTCTTGTTATGGCATAAAAATTGTTCTGCATGCAGTAAAAAGTCAATCAGTTTTGACCTAAACTGTTGATTACTAGGTAGATGTTTTAAGGTATCAGGAAGATTATTGTACAGCTTTGGGCCTAATAAATATAAGCTTCGCTTTTCTTGTTCAGACTTAGCAACATCTATATAAATTTTTTGAGAATTTCTGGTGTTATGGCCTGTTATTTTTTCATTTGTCGTAAAATTGTCAATGTTTTTCCAACTGAGATTAATTGTTAAACCAATTTAATCAAGATTAATTTTTTGCCATGTACTTTAATGCATTAATGTAATATATACACAATTTCATAATTTTCATAAGTTCTTTCCATGACCCCCCACCCCAGTTTGACCCTGCTCCTTAAAATAACTCGTTATCATTAAGGAATGTGATTGCTCTGTCTGTGTGCTTGTTTGTCTGAACATCTCTGTCCCTCTCTCCCGCCCCCCTCCTTCCCCCATCAATGTGACAGGTGATTGTATAGGAGTTTTTACATGTCTTTATATATTCGATATATTTAAATCAGCATGGCACGTATGCAAGTAAGAAAATGAATAGAAATGAAACCGAATCGAAAAAATGTACAGGCAGTTTTATATTATATATTTAGCCATTATTGTCTTAAATTTCCTCCAGTCAAAAAGGACAGGTGGAACGAATTGAAAAGAAACGAAATATAGTTTTTATATATCATATTTTATATTCTTCCATATTTTTCTTGTCTGTTAATTTTTTCTTCCAAAATTACTATAGTCTGATAAGGAGCGGGTAAATGAATCGAATATATAAGAATCGAAAAGTAAACGAATCGAAATTTATAATATAGTGGAAGATATACTACTCTTTTTAAAATGAGTTTTTAAATGTTAGTTGTGTTGAAGATTAATAAATAGGAAACGAAAGGAAATGATTCGAAAATATTTTCGAAACCATGGTCGTAAATAATTACAAACATATATTTGGAGATTTTCATATTAATAACAGAAAGAATAACGATTGAATAGTAGCGATCATATAATTATATATAAAGGAAACGAATCGAAAAGGAAACGAATCGAAATTTATAATTATAATATTATAATTCTTTTTAAAATGAGTTTTTAAATGTTAGTTGTGTTGCAGATTAATAAATAGGAAACGAAAGGAAATGAATCGAAAATTTTTCGAAACCATGGTTCATAAATAATTACAAACATATATTTGGAGATTTTCATATTAGTAGCAGAAAGAATAACGATTGAATAGTAGCAATCATATAATTATATATAGAGGAAACGAATCGAAAAGGAAACGAATCGAAAAGGAAACGAATCGAAGAGGAAACGAATCGAAATTTGGTGAGCGGTGTTGCCACTAGCACTTTCATAGGCCCCGCCTTCTCTTGGAGGAGGAGCTAGAACCCCCTCCACCAAATTATAAATTTCGATTCGTTTCCCTTTCGATTCGTTTACTTTTCGATTCGTTTCCTTTTCGATTCGTTTACTTTTCGATTCGTTTACTTTTCGATTCGTATTTTTTCGATTCGTTTACCCGCTCCCATGAAGAAGTCATATATATATTTTGGGCATTTTGGCGCCTTAGCTTCATTCGAATGTCAACTTTTTTATACATGCAGGCATTACTTCCGGTTTCCGGTGCGCCATGGCCATTTTGGAGCTGCGCTTCATTAATTTTTTTTGAAGAACGATAGAACGAAGCTTTGTACTTTATGATAGTGGCTGGAAGCTGAAAATCAATTGATATGTTTGTATGATGAACGGACCAGAATGACCAGATGAACATTCTAATAACTTGAAATTGTAGCAGACAATTTTAACCTAAAATCTCACAACTAAAGTGTCCATGATGAGTGAAAATCAGGTTTGTAAGATGAGCTAGAATTTTATGCAAGTCTCTTGCTGGCTCGCTGGTCTCATCTCCCGCATTTTTATGCATACTGTAGAATTGTAGATAAATGCATACAGTTCCTCGCAGTCCTTTTAATCGTAGCTATACTGTACAGAATGCATGGGTCGTAATATAATTATGTTAGGACTACAGTACGAAGTATGCAAATTGCCTGTAGTACAAATTGCATAGGAATATGCATACATGTACATATAGCTGGCCTAGAGATCCTACAGTATGTATGCATACATATGATATGCATACCACCAGACTGTGCGCCATACAGTATACTATTATTATATGACCACAACTGCTATAGCTAGTATGCATATAAACCGGCCTACATTTATTATTATATACCGGTATGCATAGTATATAATATGTATGTATATCATACATTGCTTACAACATGATTGCCTTCACTCTCCCTGAGTGAGTTTGATTCATATAGTTCTACTATCATGAGTTTGATCAATATGTGGATGATTTTTTTCCACTGTCATTAAGATTGAATGATACCAATAAATAGTGGACTTTAATTAAAAAAGTCAATGTGGCTGCAGTCCGTATCTCCCGGTTGTGACAGTTGCGAGATACGAACCTGCTCTCAGCAAAAATCCACCTTCACAACTTCGAATTACGGACCACGCCTCTCAGCTGACGGTTGGGAGATTTATATGACTGCTTGATCCACAGACCTTTGGTCAATATAATCAATAAATGTAATTGGTTGGGAGATTTTTTCCCAACCTCTCATAACCGGAAGTACTCCACTTCTGGAATCTTCGGATCACAAATGGAACTGGTTGACTGCCGTCACAACCTTGTTACAAATCATTTCACAACCATCACAACAAGGTTACGGACCACAGCCTAAGCTGCATGGCCCTGGCTAAAGAGTAAAAAAGGTGGAGGTGTGATCTGTTTCTTGGATCCAACGCAGATAATTCAATTTTTTGGATACTGTTTACGCATATATGTATGTACCCATACATAACTCTTAGTCAAGCTACCTTACACACCTTAATATAAAATGTTCTTATGTTTCAGGAAAATTATGGTGAAAAATCAAAAAAGAGAGCTCTGCCACCGAAAAGCATCTTCCATGGCCGAAGATGCTTTATTTGTAATGAACCATTAAAAGGAAATACATGTCAATTATCTAAAACAGTTACTAAATACACAAACAGTCCATTTTCAAAATGCTTAGGTGATGTTATGGGTCCATCATATGAAGTTATAATTGACAAAAAAGACAAGGTAAGACAGACCCAGACTTCAATTATTAATATTTCATTCCTCATATTGCCCTCTTTCAGACAGCTGATTTTTTACCCCCACTCCCTTTTTTATTTTCTTCATCCCCTCACAAATTTTGTAGACGTCATAATTCTTAAGTATGCATTGTCTACAAATGTCTATATGTATACATGAGCATACTTTTTTACTGTATTCTGCATATAAAAGCTCTCTAAGAGGGTTCAAGTGTTCCCCCAGCATAAATTTTTCTCCATAAGCAAACATGCTAGAAATTTTGATCTAAAGTAGTAAAGCTAAGTATTAATTTTAAACCATCTCCAACCTCATCTCTCTGTTTATTTTTTATTTATTTATTTTTTTTTTTTTTTTTTTTACAAAAGCAGCTGACTTGTAGCTGTGTAGTCTATCGCTAGGGGTACCCCTTCCCGAATATGACAGCCAAATTCTGAATTCTTACTGGCTTTAAAAAAAAAAAAAAAAAAAAAAAGTCGTTACACCCTCCTATTGTCTAAAAACGGGTTTCTTGCTTGTTTAATCTACACAATTAAAAATAATAATAATAATTCAAGTGATTATAATATCCTGTTAAATAGAGGATTGGCCCTGTTGTAGTCTTGCTACGTTTAGTAATACACCCACGAGAAAATAAGAGTGAAAGCTCACAACAAATTCACTCGCACATATTGACTCCAATTAACCTAAATTTCGCCCCTTTTTGGAGTCAATATGCGCGAGCGAATTAACGTGTATTGATGCACTTTGGCGATGTTTGGTACTTTATATTGACGCATTTTCACGTATATTGATGAATATTGACGAGTATTGACGTGAATGCCTGCCGAAATACTTCGCTCGACTTCACGCACTTTCAGGTATATTGGCTCGCGCATATTGACTCCAATTCACCTAAATTTCGCCCCTTTTTAGAGTCAATATGCGCAAGTGAATTAACGTGTATTGATGCACTTTGGCGATGTTTGGTACTTTATATTGACGCATTTTCACGTATTTTGATTAGTATTGACGTAAATGCCTGCCGAAATACTTCGCTCGACTTCATGCACTTTCAGGTATATTGGCTCGCGCATATTGACTCCAATTCACCTAAATTTCGCCCCTTTTCTGAGTCAATATGCGCGAGTGAATTTGATATCATATATTGGCACATTTTCATGTAATTTGATTAATATTAACAAATATTGACGTAAATGCCTGCCACCAAAATACTTCGCTCGAATTCACACACTTTCAGGTATACTGGCTCGCACATTTTGACGCCTTTTCGTGAACTTTCACACTTTCATTGATTAATTTTTTTCCTTAAGTCCATTCATTCAAATTCACTCATTTTGACGCTTTTTCAGGAACTTTCACGCTTTTATCAACCATAATTTTTTTACAAAGTCCAGTCATTCAAATTCACTCATTTTGACGCTTTTTCACGAACTTTCACGCTTTTATCAACCATAATTTTTTACAATGTCCAGTCATTCAAATTCACTCATTTTGACGCTTTTTCATGAACTTTCACACTTTTATCAACCATTATTTTTTACAAAGTTCAGTCCTTCAAATTCACTCATTTTGACGCTTTTTCATGAACTTTCACGCTTTTATCAACCATATTATTTTACAAATTCCAGTCATTCAAATTTAATATTTTTCAAACCTTTTCACGAAATTTCATACATTTAACAAGTAATTTTTTCACAAAGTCTAAACATGCAAAATTCATTCATTCCCACGAATTTTCACACCATCATTTACCAAATTTTTACACATGGTCTCATGCATTTTTCGTCGCAGGCTAGCTCACCAAACCATTGGAAGTGAATGCAGTCCCATGGCCTCAGTCCCCATGGATACCTGAAATGTACGAAAAATCCACAAAGAAACGCGCGCAAATTTTTACGTACAGTAATAAAGATTGTTCTCATTTGTCAAACATCGAAAGCAAAATAAAAACAATAATTTTTACAAACAGAAATATAGGCCGGTATACAGATATACAGCTAGTATAAAATGAGAGGCTTTTATAAAAAAAAAACTTACTAGGCTGACTATATAATATATAGCAGTATAAGGTTTTCACTACTTTTTATAATTAATGATTCCTTTTGAATAATTTAACTATTAAAGGAATTATTTTTATACTTCGTCATAATTAAATAAATTAATAAGAACTGTTTTTATACTTATCTGATAGAACTTCTCGTCGTGGCTTAATCTTCGATATTTTATGCGACTCCAATTAAATCTGACATTTTGAAAACTCGACCGGCAAAAATGCAACATTAAATTGTCTCTTTTTACATCATAAAAAGTGCAAAAAAATGGCAAATATTAACACTGGACAAACGAATGGTAACCTAACTTCATTGTAATTAACTATTTAATGTTCAGGAATAAGTAAAACTTCACTTAAACACCTCATAAATCACCATACACACACGAGGAGCTTTCTATAACCTCTCTGCGTCAGCCATCTTGTGTTAGTACCAACCGCCAAGTCACATGACTTCCGGTCATGTGACCAGATTTGTAGAACATTTTTTTCATGAAGTCCCCTCATGCATATTCACGCATTTTCACACTTTTCCACGCACTTTCACCCATTTGTCGACCAACATTTTTCATTAAGTCCCTTCATGCATATCCACGCATTTTCACACTTTTTCACGCACTTTCACCCATTTGTTGACCTTTTTTTTTTTAATAAAGACCACTAATGTATTTTCACGCATTTTCACACATTTTTACGCACTTCGACCATTTGTTGACTAATTTTTTTCCTAAGTCCCCTCACATGAATAACATTTTTTCACGCCTTGTTCCATGACGTCACTTGCTGGTCATGGGACGTCAAATTTCCTACTGAGAGATGCTGAAAATATGTTAAAATACATTAATATGCACTAAAGGATGTTGTTAAAAAAAATTGTTGAACAAATAGTTCAAAGTGCGTGAAAATGTGTGAAAATGTGTGAAAATGCGTGAAAAAACATTAGGGGTCTTTACTAAAAAAAAATGGTCAACAAATGGGTGAAAATGCGTCAAAATATGTCAAAATGTGTCAATTTGCATGAGGGGACTTTATAAAAAAAAAATGGTCAACAAATTGGTGAAAATGCGTCAAAATATGTCAAAATGTGCCAATTTGCATGAGGGGACTTTATGAAAAATAATGGTCAGCAAATTGGTGAAAATGCGTCAAAATATGTCAAAATGTGTCAATTTGCATGAGGGGACTTTATGAAAAAAAATTGGTCAACAAATTGGTGAAAATGCGTCAAAATATGTCAAAATGTGCCAATTTGCATGAGGGGACTTTCTGAAAAAAAATGGTCAGCAAATTGGTGAAAATGCGTCAAAATATGTCAAAATGTGTCAATTTGCATGAGGGGACTTTATGAAAAAAATTGGTTGACAAATGGGTGAATGTGCATGAAAAAGTTTCAAAGTGAGTGAACGTACTTTGCATCAAACTGGCTGAAAGTGCGTCAGTATACATGAACTGACTTTATAAAAAATGTTGGATCATAATTGGATGAAACTGCGTGAAAATTCATGAAAATGGGCGAGTGGAATCAACTCAATTTGCATCAATAGAGGTGAAGTTGATACTAAATTAAAAATACGTCAATTTATGTGAAAATGCGTGGAGTTGCTCTAGTCAACTATGTGAATATTAATCAGTATATGTCAATATGGATGGGCGAAATTGCTTGAAATACACTTATTTTGTTAAATTATTAAAAATTTGTTAAAATGCGAGAATGACGCATCAATCTGCATGAGAGAGTCGTCAATCGGCTTCAACATGTGGGAAAATGTGTGAATTTTTCACTCGTATTCACAATTTATTCGCATTTATTTTCTCGTGGGCAGTGCTAGTAAAAATATAATATATCTAGTATAATTTTGAATATATCAAAGTGGATTATAAATTAAAAATTTTAAAGAAAGTGAATTTAGGTAAGCCAAGTTAAACTGTTCTACTTTTATAAATTGCACAGCATTTTTTAATTGAAGAATTGTTTAGCATACATATACTTCATACAGTAAAGGTTTCCATAAATCATTACAGCACGGCTGGAGATGAAAAATCGTGCTGTTTTACATGCAGTACTAACAAGTAAGCTTTTCTTTTTTGTCGACAGTCTTGCCAGCGCTGTGCAGCCATGATCCAGCAGTGGGACAAGATCAAGCAAGACTTTGACGTGGTGGACAAGGCCCTGCGTGGCCTGCTGACTCGCAAGTACACGCTAATGAGCCTCGCAAATCGCCACTTGCCGCCTCCCCCTGATGATCCAGGCAGGCAGATCCTACCAGGTAAAGGAACTAATGATATTAAACAATTTTATCAGCGGCCAGGTAGCATATTTATCATCTGCAGCAGTTAAAGTGAATTTTTAAATTAAAATAATCATTTGCCGACTAAAAATAATACGTTATAAAAATAAAATTATCTAAAGGTGGATTCACATGGCGATTTTTACCATGTGACGCGATGCGAATAATGCGCACTTGCTGTAACATCCATTAGTAGCCATATTGGGTGATTAAAAGAAAAAGCATCGTAATTAACGCGATTACCGGCGAATTCGCTTCCGCATAGGATTTCACAGCTTTTAAGTCAAAATCGAGTCGCATGCCGCTGTCGCCATCTGAATCCGCCTTAAAACTTATAATCACCTTAAAAATTCTATGATAACTTCCAATAATTGGACTTAATATTGCCACTCTCTTAATACATAATTATAATTAAAAAATATATTGTAAATTTTAATCTCACCTTATCAACATACAAATCTCAGTACTTAATGCAGTGTTTTTTGTTTTATTTATTTGGTACCATATAAATATAGCAAGATTGAGTTTTGAAGCCCAGCAAAATAATCTAACTTGCTGTTTTGTCACAGAAATATATTTATTTGCTGGCAGTTAGCATAGTGTTTCAGACTGCAAAGAATAGCAAATAAAGTGAATAACCAGAGCTGATTGCTTGATTACAATACTATCTTTCATGGGGGAACAATCAATTCTCACCAGTAAAATGTTAAAAAATAAAGTGCAGGTAACCAAGGAATTCTCTTTTGTTTTCTTTGTATTAAATGCTAAATTATTTGTATCTTAATTGAGTCTGAACTTAACAGGTTCATCATTACTGGCAGTCCAGAGAAATCCAGCCAAGGTTAGTATCAACAATTGTTTGCCTTATTGTTTATTCTCAAACTTTTTCACTTTCAATTTTTTCAATCTTAGCAATGGAAAAATAAAAATATGATTTTGTTGTAGTATTTTATTCTTAGTAAACAGTAGCAACAACAATAGCATCATAGTTTATTTATTAGTTATTTATTAATGAATTAATCATTTTATTACATTTTAAACCATTAATGTGAAGTGTCATGCATAAAAATAAAACTGTTGTAACAAATTGTAATTGTGTACAAATTAGTAGAGTTTTTGGAGTTTATTTTAACTGTAGTAAATCTTCTGTAGGCTGGAGCCCAGCAGATGAAGGTAGCACCTCAAGCTAGCACCTACCAGAAGCCCTTGATGGTGATCTTACCGGGCTCACCCAGGACACAACAAGAGGTTCAAGTGAAGCCTCAGCAACCCCAGAAGTCTCTGGCATTGTATCAATGTGTGCAGTGTCATAGCTCCACCACCGACCCTGCAGAACTGCGAAATCACTCCTGCAAGCCCACGGAACAAGTTGAGAAAGTCGTACAAGCCAGAGGAAAGACAGCTAAGGTTACAGGAAACGTAACTATGAAAATCTTGAAACCGGTAAAAAAAGCTACTCCACCGGTTGAAAAATTTACATGTCGTTTTTGTGATATGGATTTTTCCAACAAAGCTGATCTAATCACTCATAGTAGAGAACATCTTTCAGAAGTTACAGAATTTTTAGAATGTAAAATTTGTTCTGAAATCTTTAGTATGAAAGAAGAATTAGAAGAACACGAAAAAAGTCACCAACCTGTGAAATGTATGTCTTGCCTTGAAACATTCCCTGATGTAGATAGTCTTGCAACTCATCTTACGCCAACTTTAAAAATTAATACAAATCACTGTAGTACTTGTAATACGTCATTTCCTTCCAAAGACGATTTTAACAATCATGTGATTTCAATGCACCAAAACGAGGGAGAAGATACCAACGTAGACCTCGTCATGAAGTTGACATATGTTTGCACTTGCTGTCAGTGTGAAGTTGAGGACTACAAAGAGTTTGGCAAGCACAAGGAGGAGCACATTGCAAACAGTGTTGCTCAAGCAAGAGCTGAGGCCAAGTCCGACAAAGAATCCGGTATCTACGGAGCAGACGAGACAGAACATGACTACGCGATGGACATAAACGAACCTTCAACATCGCAGACAGATGGAGATGCTGATTCCGACAAGGGAGAAAAGGAGACCACTTCGACAGAGGTCTCAGGAACCAAACCAGGCGTCAAGAAGCCAATTTACGAGTGTGGAATGTGTTCCACAAGAGCAGAAACTATTGAGAAGTTAATGGAACATTTTAAGTCTCATAAATCTACAAAAATTATATGTAAATACTGTCAAATCTTATTACCAACTGTTAATGCACTCTCTAAACATTTACAATATCACACAAAACCTGGACAAGGAGTTGAATGTCAAATTTGTACTCCTAGTGTACCTTTAAAAAGTAAAGATACACTGATGAAACATATGGCTGACTTGCATAAACTCAAGCATCAATGTCCGTACTGTGGAGAACAATTCAGATTCAACAGAGAGTTAGTTATTCATCAAAATCAACATCCAGAATCTAGAAAGTTTGTTTGTCCAAAATGTGGTATTAGATTTTTACATTTGCTACAACTACAGAGACACGTAGAAATGCAACATAGAGATCCTAAATGTCGAATTTGTGCTAAAGTCATTCGTAACCCCGTCAAACTTCGTCAGCATGAAGCCAGGCATCGCCACGAAAAATTCCCTTGCACGAAATGTGAGAGAATTTTCAAGACACCGAGTGGCTTGAGAAATCACATGGCAGTCCATACAGGAGAATACAAGTACCGCTGTGACACCTGTGAACGAGGCTTCATGAACAAGAATATATTTATAGAGCACACAAACAATCATTTAGAACATCCTAAACCACTTTATAAGTGTGATGTATGTGGTAAAAACTTTTTCTATCAAGGCTCATTGTGGATCCATCGTAAATGGCATAAGAATCCTTATCCATACGAATGCAAACTCTGTGGAAAGAAACTGCGTCACGCTTCAGTCCTACAAGTCCACATGCGGAAACATCGTGGTGAACGTCCTTACAAGTGCCCATACTGCCCTCTCAACTTCAACTCTCCAAGCACCTTCAAGCGCCACCTAATGCTGCACACTGGCGAGTACTCTTATAAATGTGATGACTGCAACAAAGGATTTACTGGCAAAAACAAGTTCCATTTACACCGACATTCAGTCCATGGAGATCCCATGCCTAAGAAACAGGTGATGACAGCAATGGACTACAAGGTCAATGTGCCTGTTCATCCTTTTGGAAGTAGTGACTCTCTCGGTGCTCACCCCACTGCTTTCATTGTGGAGAACGTTGGTAACCAGGACCTTAGTAATGACGAGCAGGGACCTAGGGTTGTGGAGGTGGTGATCAATGAGGAGCAGCAAGCAGTCTCTTCCATCACTCTGTTAGGTGACCCTGCAAGATGGGCCACTGTGGAATAACAACCTACCCTCTTTTCATTGTAATTTACTTGGTGGTGAGTATATTTCCAAGTTTTGATTAAGACAGTATTGATTAATATGTTTTTTTTTTTTTTTTTTTTTTTTGTTTGTTTGCTAATAATTTTAGCACTTTTAACTACTGTAATAAGAAGTCTATCATTTTGTAAACATTGTCTGTATATAATAATATATTATTATTAGTCTTTTATTAAACACAAAAAGTAATATATATATAATATATATATATAATTTTCAAGCTCGTTCATATAACAACAGAAATATGTTATGTACAACAGTTCTTAGAAAACATTCAGATTCTACAGAGGCAAATGTAACTTTTTTCAGCCCATGGGACAAATTCCTGATTTCAAATCTGTAGTCCGTTTTTTTTTTTTTTTTTTTTTTTTTTTTTCACCCTATGAAATTTCATTAGCAATGTTCAATATCTGTGGTTCTTGCCATGTATCAATGAATCAATCTTTAGTATCTAATGATGTTTTTGGACAGACTAAAAAAACTTTGAAATTTGCAAATTTGATGACAAAAGGTTGTAGAGAAAAACAAGTTGCAGATTTATAGTCAAGAATTTTAAATTTAACATTTCTTGAAACTACCCTATTAAGTGAGTAGAAATTTTCTTTGTGTTAAAAGTAAGGTGTAATGAAAATGGATGGTTCATTAAATACATTACGGTAGTTCAAGAGTTATAAGTATGCTGTATATATAGATATATCAATGGCTAATGTCAGACATAATCCGAGATTGGCTAAAAGCTGTGTGTTTTCTCTTAGAGTTGAATCTCTCAGAAGAACTACCCTGGGAGTGTCACATTTGACGTGGTTTTTGTCACTCATTGAGAGACAGTTTGTAGAACCTCACTGGTGGACATAAGATGGAAGTACTCTCCGAACCTCTGACGAAAATCTAAAGAATGTAACGGCCAGAGTTGTTGGTCATTGATTTGTTAGTACATACCTACAACTGCACAAACTGTAGGACTTATTGGTTGGTATTCACGAAGAGTTAAGGAGCGTTTTAGGGAGAGATATTTTAAGAATCGTTTTTTATACCAGGTAACAGGTAAGAAAAACACTTCTTAAAATATCTCTCCCTAAAACGCTCCTTAATTCTTCGTGAATACCACCCATATTTCTAAAAATAATAGCAAGTCTATTTACATGATAATTTTGTAATGATGTAATATATCACAATACCCACGAGAAAATAAGAGTGAAAGCTCACAACAAATTCACTCGCACATATTGACTCCAATTAACCTAAATTTCGCCCCTTTTTGGAGTCAATATGCGCGAGCGAATTAACGTGTATTGATGCACTTTGGCGATGTTTGGTACTTTATATTGACGCATTTTCACGTATTTTGATTAATATTGACGAGTATTGACGTAAATGCCTGCCGAAATACTTCGCTCGACTTCATGCACTTTCAGGTATATTGGCTCGCGCATATTGACTCCAATTCACCTAAATTTCGCCCCTTTTCTGAGTCAATATGCGCGAGTGAATTTGATATCATATATTGGCACATTTTCATGTAATTTGATTAATATTAACAAATATTGACGTAAATGCCTGCCACCAAAATACTTCGCTCGAATTCACACACTTTCAGGTATACCATGGCTCGCACATTTTGACGCCTTTTCGTGAACTTTCACACTTTCATTGATTAATTTTTTTCCTTAAGTCCATTCATTCAAATTCACTTATTTTGACGCTTTTTCAGGAACTTTCACGCTTTTATCAACCATAATTTTTTTACAAAGTCCAGTCATTCAAATTCACTCATTTTGACGCTTTTTCACGAACTTTCACGCTTTTATCAACCATAATTTTTCACAATGTCCAGTCATTCAAATTCACTCATTTTGACGCTTTTTCATGAACTTTCACACTTTTATCAACCATTATTTTTTACAAAATTCAGTCCTTCAAATTCACTTATTTTGACGCTTTTTCATGAACTTTCACGCTTTTATCAACCATATTATTTTACAAATTCCAGTCATTCAAATTTAATATTTTTCAAACCTTTTCACGAAATTTCATACATTTAACAAGTAATTTTTTCACAAAGTCTATACATGCAAAATTCATTCATTCCCACGAATTTTCACACCATCATTTACCAAATTTTTACACATGGTCTCATGCATTTTTCGTCGCAGGCTAGCTCACCAAACCATTGGAAGTGAGAATGCAGTCCCATGGCCTCAGTCCCCATGGATACCTGAAATGTACGAAAAATCCACAAAGAAACTTGCGCAAATTTTTACGTACAGTAATAAAGATTGTTCTCATTTGTCAAACATCGAAAGCAAAATAAAAACAATAATTTTTACAAACAGAAATATAGGCCGGTATACAGATATACAGCTAGTATAAAATGAGAGGCTTTTATAAAAAAAAAACTTACTAGGCTGACTATATATAGCAGTATAAGGTTTTCACTACTTTTTATAATTAATGATTCCTTTGAATAATTTAACTATTAAAGGAATTATTTTTATACTTCGTCATAAAATTAAATAAATTAAGAACTGTTTTTACTTATCTGATAGAACTTCTCGTCGTGGTTTAATCTTCGATATTTTATGCGACTCCAATTAAATCTGACATTTTGAAAACTCGACCGGCAAAAATGCAACATTGAATTTTCTCTTTTTACATCATAAAAAGTGCGAAAAAATGGCAAATATTAACACTGGACAAACGAATGGTAACCTAACTTCATTGTAATTAACTATTTAATGTTCAGGAATAAGTAAAACTTCACTTAAACACCTCATAAATCACCATACACACACGAGGAGCTTTCTATAACCTCTCTGCGTCAGCCATCTTGTGTTACTACCAACCGCCAAGTCACATGACTTCCGGTCATGTGACCAGATTTGTAGAACATTTTTTACATGAAGTCCCCTCATGCATATTCACGCATTTTCACACTTTTCCACGCACTTTCACCCATTTGTCGACCAACATTTTTCATTAAGTCCCTTCATGCATATCCACGCATTTTCACACTTTTTCACGCACTTTCACCCATTTGTTGACCCTTTTTTTTTAATAAAGACCACTAATGTATTTTCACGCATTTTCACACATTTTTACGCACTTCGACCATTTGTCGACTAATTTTTTTCCTAAGTCCCCTCACATGAATAAAAAATTTTCACGCCTTGTTCCATGACGTCACTTGGTGGTCATGGGACGTCAAATTTCCTACCGAGAGATGCTGAAAATATGTTAAAATACATTAATATGCACTAAAGGTTGTTGTTAAAAAAAATTGTCGAACAAATAGTTCAAAGTGCGTGAAAATGTGTGAAAATGTGTGAAAAAACATTAGGGGTCTTTACTAAAAAAAAATGGTCAACAAATGGGTGAAAGTGCGTCAAAATATGTCAAAATGTGTCAATTTGAATGAGGGGACTTTATAAAAAAAAAAAAAGGTCAGCAAATTGGTGAAAATGCGTCAAAATGTGTCAATTTGCATGAGGGGACTTTATGAAAAAAAATGGTCAACAAATTGGTGAAAATGCGTCAAAATATGTCAAAATGTGCCAATTTGCATGAGGGGACTTTATGAAAAAAAATGGTCAGCAAATTGGTGAAAATGCGTCAAAATATGTCAAAATGTGTCAATTTGCATGAGGGGACTTAATGAAAAAAAAATGGTCAACAAAATGGTGAAAATGCGTCAAAATATGTCAAAATGTGCCAATTTGCATGAGGGGACTTTCTGAAAAAACATGGTCAGCAAATTGGTGAAAATGCGTCAAAATATGTCAAAATGTGTCAATTTGCATGAGAGGACTTTATGAAAAAAATTGGTTGACAAATAGGTGAATGTGCATGAAAAAGTTTCAAAGTGAGTGAACGTACTTTGCATCAAACTGGCTGAAAGTGCGTCAGTATACATGAACTGACTTTATAAAAAATGTTGGATCATAATTGGATGAAACTGCGTGAAAATTCATGAAAATGGGCGAGTGGAATCAACTCAATTTGCATCAATAGAGTTGAAGTTGATACTAAATTAAAAATACGTCAATTTATGTGAAAATGCGTGGAGTTGTTCCAGTCAACTATGTGAATATTAATCAGTATATGTCAATATGGATGGGCGAAATTGCTTGAAATACACTTATTTTGTTAAATTATTA
Organism: Siphlonurus alternatus; assembly: GCA_949825025.1. Classification (NCBI taxonomy): domain Eukaryota; kingdom Metazoa; phylum Arthropoda; class Insecta; order Ephemeroptera; family Siphlonuridae; genus Siphlonurus; species Siphlonurus alternatus. The sequence goes on from OX463778.1 coordinate 1,113,245, forward strand.
AGAATTTGTTAAAATGCGTGAATGACGCATCAATCTGCATGAGAGAGTCGTCAATCGGCTTCAACATGTGGGAAAATGTGTGAATTTTTCACTCGTATTCACAATTTATTCGCATTTATTTTCTCGTGGGTATATATACTTTTTTTTATTATTATTATTATTATTTTTTTTTTTTTTCTTTTGTGTTGGTTTTTGCTTGATATACTGATCATGTTTGTAATATATCATGTATTTAAAAATCAATATCTGCATGAATTTTCTCTCATGAACATTTTGCTAGTGGATTGGATATGCTCTACAACTCCTACAACATGTAGCTATTTTTTGTTTCATCCCCCCCCCCTTCCTTCCTTCCTTCCTTCTTTTTTTTTTTTTTTTTTTTTTTTTTTTTTTTTTTTAAGATTCCTCTTCAGCTATTACTGTAATGATTAAAGGAATTATTGCTCTTTAATATCAAAATTTATTTTCAAACTTTCAATTTAAAGTTACTGGAACTGCAGTTCAGTTTTATTATTAAATTTACTCGTTTGCTCCTTTAATTTTTATTTTTTTTTTTTTGCTTATTAAATATCTGAAAGCTGTATATAAAAAATAATTACAGTATATTGTACATTGAAAATTGTAATGAAAAAAAAAATGTTATATTGTCCCTTAAAATGATTTATGTCACTATTCGGCAGGTAATTTTTTTCCAGACCAAAAAATATTTTTGAGACAAAATATTAATGACAAAATAAGTATTAACCTGCTTGAAAAACACACTCTAATTTGTTATGTATTCTTTTTTATTTACTTATTTGTTTAAAATGTGAAACAGATGATGCTGATTTGACTTGTGGGAGTCCCCTTTTAATACATGGGTTATTATTAATTATTTGCTATATGTCACAAAAACTGGACTTTTTTTTTTTTTTTTTTTTACCAAAATATTAAAAAAATCTGATGAATTAATTTGAATCTACGAGTGGTTAACCATCTACTCAGCCCATTTTTTTCTACCAATCTAATATTAATTATATTTTATTTACTGTAGCAATGTCTTATTCTGATAATAAAAATTGTTATAAAGAATTTTTACATTTTATTTAAATTATATAACACACTGCACCGTGATGATTTTAAGTTTTCTAATTAATATTTATATATATATTATTTATTTATCTTCTGACCATATATTATAGATTTAACAAACAGAATATATCATAGTTGTGGCTTAAAAATAAGTTGATCTTGTATATAATTATATAGCTTTAATTATTTTTTTCAATCAGAAAACAAGAAGAATTGAAGCATTTTATATAGATTGAATATATATTAAACCCAAGAGCTAGAAAACTCGTGGATGCAGAACATTAATATACCTATTGATTGTATGTTTATGTTGTTTATGACAAGATGACAAATCACATTTAATTAATTAATTTTGGAATGCAAGTGGAAAAAATATTAAAACTAAATCAAGTTAAAAAAGACAGCTAGTTTTAAGGAAATCTGAACAATAAGTTTAGTTATTGAACTTGCATTACTGAATTTAAGGTTAACACGCCCATTTTAAAAAAATTCATGAAAATTGTGAAACATCTCAAAGTGTTTTCCTCTTTAAAAGTTTAATATCTCGTATATAATTTTGAATTTATTACTTGAAGAAAAATTAATTCTTGTAAAATTTTGCACCAGCTAATGAGATTATTCATATTAATCTCTGCTGGACAATATTAAATTTTTAAAATAAAAAAAGTAGCTTAAATATCAAGTATACAAATTCGATCTAGTTTTTGAGTTATGTATTTTTAAAGTTGACAATAGATACTTCAACATGGAGAACTAGCTTTAAAAATTAATATAACTAAAAAACTGGACCGAATTTGTATACCTGATATTTTAATTAATTAAAAAAATTAATTAATTAATTTAGCTACTGATAGGGAATGAGAACATTTTAAAATAATTTTCAGGTGTGGAAATTGATTTAAAATTTTGATCGTGCATCTTTTAATTATATTTGATCGAATAAAGTTGTCAAAAATATTTTTGCTAACTAAATATTGCCGCGTATATAAATTAAATTGATTATTATATATAATTATAATATTATGTATAAATTTATTTATTTTTGTACAATATTAATTTATTTGACTTATGTACGTGTAATATGGTTTATTGCTAAACTTGCTGACGACGCTGACATAAAATGCAGAGTTGCATATATATGGTATAATATTAATTATATCGTTGCCAGCAGAGACCCCCATATCAGGCTTTGCGCCATCATGTGCATGCTCGCATCGTCAACAATAACAACCATAATCGGCAGTGGCGTAACTACAGAGGGGGCCAAGGGCCCCAGGCCCGTGCATCAAAGGGGGCCTTTTCAGTTAAGCTCATTGAAGAAATTTCAATTGAGCGTGACAAAAAAAAATAAAAATAAACTATATTAGGCATTTTTTTTTTTTCGTAAACAATTTTTTTTTTTTTTCGTAAACAATTTTTTTTTTTAAATGTTTGTCACAAATATGAAGACCAGGATTCGAGCGAGCATTATCGTTATTACTTGTGGGGATGGGGAGAACAATATATTATAGCTCAGCACACACGTGCTCCTCATCTGTCATCTGACTGCTCATCTCTCCTTGTTTTATGTCATTTAAGATTCGAATGAACCACCCCAAATTCAGTTCACCACGTCGTTGAAGCACGCGTATAATATGCAGTTGAAACAATAGGCTTTCTATAATAAGCCAAAATTGTGCTTAAATTATAGACATTTTTTATGTGATAGTATACCAAACTTGTTAATTAGTAATTCATGTTATAGTAGATTAAAATGAATTAACTAATATGAATAGAGTATTGACCTCAACATTTTTTATTGCATTGCAGAAATAGATATAGAGCGTGCAAAGTTATGCTACCCTGATTTTTTTCAGATTTTTTAAAAATAGTTCCCGGGCTCTAAAAAATCTGAAAAAAATCAGGGTAGCATAACTTTGCACGCCCTATCCATTTCTGCAATAAAAAATTTTGAGGTCAATACTCTATTTTAATATTTTTACAACACCACTGTGTTTTTTATTTTTATTTTAAAAAATAAATAAAATAAAAAAATGCTACATAACGTGACATCTGTGGATCTGCAGATATAAATTATAAAATTAATAAGGAATTTATAAAATATTGCGCAAATCTAATTTCATTAAAATATGTAATTTTCTTCATTTAAAAAAAAGTGCGACGCCCACATTTTCTTAAAATTTTCGCCTCCGGCGGGGATCCCTTCCCCCCCTCCCCGGACCCACCGCTTCGCGGCGGAGGGGCCCAAGTGGGCCTTCGGCCCTCGGGCCCATATTTTGTAGTTACGCCACTGATAATCGGGAGCTATAACAATTGCGCGAACGAGATGAGGCACCACGTCGAGAGAAAACAATTAAGGACCATAAATATATATTAATATATAATTATTATACTTTTACAGTATTTATTTTAAATAATATTATAATACAATAATATGAATATGAAATAATTTATGTCAAATAAATATATCATGTTCATGTGGCATATATTATATATAATGAAATATATATAGCGAGAACCCGGGATTTAAGGAATATATATATACAACAAAATTAGTCACTAATTAAAAATATGCCCCCTCTATATTAATAATATATTATGCGATCCTACATAATTAATATGCATGCATTGATGACTATTAATGGCATAAAAACTCGTATATTACATATTTGTAATTTATTTTCTCTTGCGTGATTTTATGCCATGTATATTTTATATTAATTTCTTTTTAATTTTGTTATATAATTAATAATATGCTATGCAGATTCCCAGACCTCGGTCTATTAGATCTGTTTTCGTCTGACAAATAGAATGAATATATATATATATATATATATATATTATATATATAATTCAGGGGCGGCTCGTACTATAGTACTGCGGTACTGCAGCCCCCCCAGAAATTTTGGAAACAAACACACAATTAGAAACATCAAATATTCCTATAATTTTTCTGAACTTTCCAGCAAATTTTTATCAGTTCTAACATTTAAAATCATGAAATTTTTGCCGCTGCCGCGTAAATTTATTCCCTCCGTTCCCTCAGCGCTGCCCAGCGGAAGGTACTGCCACTACTAGCAGTAGCCCAAAGCAGTGTTCCCACCCTCATTCTCCTCCTCTTCAACTCCCACTCAAGCCGTGTGATTTTGGAGCGATCGGGGACTGTGCGATCGGCAGTACCCGCAAGCTCATTGGTTCAACAGAACCAATGAGCTTGTGGTATTTGACATGCGGGAATAATTTGAGCAACACTTCGAAGACATTTCCTGAAATATGGTTTCATTGAGCAGATTACCAAAATTTTAATTACATTCATCAGTGAATATACTAACCAAGATTGACTAAATATATTGAAGAATCTGAGGAATGAAGACCAGCACTTTTATTTTACTTTAATAAAAATATGACTGTCCCAAAATAACCAACACTTTTGTCTTTTGAAAATTAAGTGGTGCATGCATGTAAACAATCGTGAGATATCTCACGTTCGAACAACGACAACAACAGGTTTCTTACTAACCACGCAGTTAGCGCCAGTCTAACTCGATGGCACTAAACGTCGATCGAATTAATTAAGTGAGAAATCTGGATAACTTAATTCGTTCGTGAATCGCGCCCATGTATTTTATTATAAATTATAAGTTTACCAGGAACAAGTCGATATACATGGGAGCTATTTATTAATTATTCACTACAGCATTATATACCATTAATGTAAAAATTCAAACATAAAAATAAAACAATAAAACAAAAACAAGTTGTAAAAGTGTACGAGTATACAAAATATAAGAAAACGTTAACTACTCCAGGATGAGTTAAATATATAATAATAGCTTATTTTCCCGGGTTTGCGTGTACCGGCAGTACACTATTTAGCAGCAAATATGCGATAGTAATCAAAGAAATATTGCATGGCTAAAAAAAAATAAAACAATAATAAAAAAATTGGGATCTTTGATCTGTTATACCGCTCGAGAGGTTTCTCATATGCGCGCTCAAGCCAATTATACCGATGTGTCGTAATTATAGGGTGATCAGAACTGCATGAACATCAAATAAATCGATCATGATACAATAATATATGTACAAAATTAGGCGACAACCAGAATCTAATATAAATTTTTAAAGACAAAATTTAATAAAAAAATAAGAAATGAAATTTTTATAAGAAAAAATTACATTATTAAACATTATTTCATTATTATTATTATAATTATTTATTTAATTGAGAAAAAAATAATCGTAATCCTGTTAAGGTAGAGATAACATGAATTAGCTGACCCAATGCTAAAAAAATCTCATTCATGAAAATTATGAAAAAAAAAAAAAAATAATAAAATATTCTCGTCTACATTATCCCCTATCAGTATAGCTAAAATATCAGGTACACAAATTCGAGCTAGTTTTCGAGTTATTAATTTTTAATGTTGACTAATTTAGCATGGAAGTTTCATTTCTCCATCTCCATGTTAAATTAGTCAACATTAAAACAACTTTAAAAATTAATAACTCGAAAACTAGCTCATTTTTGTATACCTGATAATTTAGCTATACTGATATAGGCGATGTAGAGGAGAACATTTTATTATTTTTTTTTTCGTAATTTTCATGACTGAGATTTTTTTAGCATTAGGTCAGCTGATCCGTGTTATCTCTACCTTAACAGGATTACGATTATTTTTTTCTCAATTAAATAAATACTAATAATAATGAAATAATGTTTAATAATGCAATTTTTTCTTATAAAAATTTCATTTATTATTTTTTTATTAAATTTAGTCTTTAAAAATTTATATTAGATTCTGGTTGTCGCCTAATTTTGTACATATTGTATATACCATGATCGATTTATTTGATGTTCATTATATACATTGCGTAAAAATTATACCAGACATTCAGGTTTCATATTAACAATGCAGTTTGATTGACACTATTATTTAAAAAAAAGGCTTAACACAATATTTATTTTTATATATATTTTTCTTACCACGTGAAGACTTATGAATTAAAAAAAATAATTAAAAATTGGATATTATATTAAGTTTGAAACATTCAATCACGATTTCAAAAGGGCTCGCATAAGTGCAGTGCATGTCATAACAAATTATAAATAAAATGCATGTATTTTTTGTTTTTAGATAATTTCTGCTTCTTTGTTGAGAGCATTATTATATGATTTTGTCATAATTTTACCCTAAAAAAGGGGCGTGTCCTTAAAAAAAATCGCGCCTGCGGCGGGCCATTGGGGGGCTCCGCCCCCCAAACCCCCCCATGGTGTTCTGCTGGTCCCATGTCAGGCAGCACCCCCACGGAAAAGGGGCACGAGCCGCCCCTGATATATATATATATATATATATATATATATATATATATATATATATATATATATATATATATATATATATATATATATATATATATATATAATATATATATATATATATATATATATATATATATATACATATATATATATATATATAAATAGTATTATATATATGTATAATTATAATAAAAACATATGTCATATGATATCGATCATAGTTTAATTATAATTATCAAATATTAAGGGTAAGGTAACACGCCCATCATGCAATGTTAAAAAAAAATCCTTCACACGAAAATTATGAAAAAAAAATAATAATAATAAAATGTTCTCCTCTACATCCCCTCAGTATCCAAAGTATCAGGTATACAAAATCGAGCTAGTTATTTAGTTATAAATTTTTAAAGTTTACTACTTTAAACATGGAGAAATGGAACTTCCATGTTAAATTATAAGTCAACTTTAAAAATTCATAACTTGAAAACTAGCTCGAACTTTTGTATACCTGATATTTTAACTACTAAGAAGATGTGAGGAGAACATTTTAAATTTTGTTCATAATTTTCGTGTGTGTTTCTTTTTTTTTTTTTTTTTTAACATCGGGCGTGTTACCTTAATTATCCTTATATAATATTATATTTATAACATGACTAAAACTGCCATTAAGTTTTTTCTTAAAATTCATTCTAAATTAAAGTTTTTAATAATTCAAATAAAATTGTTTAATAGTGAGCAGATAACACTTTATAACAAAACAATTAAATTTGGTTAAATGTCATGTCAAAACGAAGATTATTTGATGTGTCGGAGTCCAATTAAAGGTTTTGTTTTTATAAATGAATCAATTAAGGACTTTTCGTATTTTGATACGATATCGAGTTATATTGTAAACAGTCTATAGAACCTTCATTTATTTATATTAATTACTAATTAACATATTATATTTTTATGTAATAGATAAGTGTTTTTTTTTTTCTATAAAATATATTTTATCCAACAAATTTTGAAAAATACATTTAGTAGTATTATAGACTGCATGTGCATGCATAATATATTTTGTTATAAAAAAAAATGTTTGTACGGAATTAGGATTAAGTTTTATGATGTATTGATTCTATTCATTTGATTTCATGTCTTTTTTCCATTTTGCCAAACAATATTAGCTAGGTAACATAAAATACCGGCATATGATTTCGAAAAAAATAATAAATTAAATATAATATTTATTAATTTTTTTAAATCAATTACATTGAAATTGTATTATAACATGTACAACATCGTCATATGTATATATATATATATATATATATATATATATATATATATATATATATATATATATATATATATATATACATACCAGCAGACATGTTTTTATATATAATTATATTTAAAAACTTTATTTCTATTTTGTGGATTCGAAACCATATGTGACACCTTATCATAATTTATTCATGTCGATTTTATCAATTATAAATTACTGCATGTATTTTTAATTTCTATTTTATTAACTCTTTCATTGTTACAACATAAATATACATATAATATATTACGTTCAATACAAGTAAAAAAAAAATAAATAAATAAAGAATTATCCCATGGGGCAAATGACTATATTTAGGCCTATTTTAACTGCGTACTGTAACATAATATGTATTTCATATTAATTACGCTGTTTTTATTATTTTGCTTGCAGCTATTTTGAATTGTTAATTTATATTTATATATACGCGAGTATATTATATTATTAAGTTCAGTCATTGCGTTAAATGATATTGCTCGTTTATATCCACAACAACATCATGGCTAAAATATATATAATATGAATATAATATCAGCACTGGAGAAATGAAGTGTGACGACGACAGCGCTGTTGGTTTACAAGCTCGAGTGGGAACGCTGCTGATGTCAACACTAAGTGGAAAAGTGGTTTTAGCCGCTGCGATGTGGAAAATGGATGTGCAGTATGGTGCGTTGGTTCAGCTGGAGGGTGCTGAGAGGCCATATGACTGAGGGCTGCATGAGATCGAGGGGCGTGTGCTGCAGAACGGGAAGACGCTCTTGGGGATGACATTGCGTGCTCCATTAGAGCGTACAGACAAATTTATATAGAGGCAGCTCGGTTTTGCCACCGTGTGAGCTGCTTTGCTTGATATCTTCGTCGTCACTTATATATCTCCAGATATTAAAATCGATTAACGCGCGCGGATTCTTGTTATGCCACTCATTTCATTGTTATAAGAAATCAAGTTGTTGTACAACTTTAATTGATATAATTTAGGCAAGGGCATTGGGTGTAGCACCGGTAGTTGGCAACACTGACGTATCTTCACCATGTTAATTTTTGATCATTGCTCCTCGGAGTAATTTTTATGCTAGAGCTAAGCTGATTGCTGTAGTATCAAGATAATTAGTAGCCCAAGTGCACAATTTGGCTAAATAAAGCCTGATTTAAAGAAAAGTATTTTTTAGTAATTTTTTAAATTTACATGCATTTTTCTAAAATATAAAAAAAAAATACTTTTCTTTAAATCAGGCTTTATTTAGCCAAATTATGCACTTGGGCTACTAATTATCTTGATACTACAGCAATCAGCTTAGCTCTATAGCATAAAAATTACTCCGAGGAGCAAGGATAAAAAATTAACATGGTGAAGATACGTCAGTGTTGCCAACTACTGGTGCTACACCCAATGCCCTTAAGTAATTGAAAATTTTATTTTAAAAAGTTTAATTTTCAAATAAGCCTGAAAACTTCAGGATATTTTTATAAGACCCACTTGACATGCTCTTCGTATATTTTACATATATTATATAAAGGTTAAAGTCATTTCATTTTTAATGTATAATAATATGAATTTAATCTCTGCCGAAGAATAAATACAGGGTTATAAATTTATTATATATTGTATTTTTGTTGTTAAATATTATAAATGCGATTAAAATGCATGCATGCAGCACAGCAGATTACTTAAAAAAAATGATCATTAATTATTTTATTATATTATACATTTTATTATACTCTTTTTCGTATACATGAATTAATAATTTCAATTTATGAAACCATATTCTTATATATATATTTTATAAAATATTTCAAATAAAATTATACAATAATATACGAGAAGCAGGATATATATATTATATATAAATATACGGTATATGTGTGATAAGGTATTTTTTTTTCCCCGTGACTGCGGTTTGGCTTCTATTCTGGTGATGATGAAAATAATATATGTAGGGCTGTAGGTTCGGTTGCTATGGCCGCGCGGAGGTTGAGTGAACTCGGAGGAGACGCACGGTGGCTACCTGGGGCGGCGGCAGGTGCGAAGAGCACTTTTTGTCCAGCTACGGTCGAGCTGTGGAGCCTCTTCATAAGGCTTTGAACTTTGGGAATTCTTTGAGGTCCACCATTGCAGCTGAACGCTGAGTGGCTATAATAGTAAATTTTCAATCTATATAATAATAATAAATATGTCACGAGAATTTCATTATAATTACAAACTGAAGATTTACTTAATATATTTTAAGTATTAAATTAAATTAAATATTATATATTATTTTAACCTTATATTAATATATTATAATATTTAATTATTTACGTAATATATAATAACATATGGAGACATTTATTTTGCATTTAAAAAAGGCATTGTTTTGCAGTGGTGGAATTGAGTTTTTTTGCAATAAGTAAATTTATAAATTTAAATGTTTTTACTCAATTAATTTTAAAAAATTAAATTTAATTTTGTTATTGCCCTTCAAACACTTTAAAGTAGTTCTAAAAATTCGTGTATTTTTTTTTAATTACTTATGATATATATAAATTAATATATATCATGAATTATTAAAATTCTTAAAAATATAATTTTTATACAGTGGTTGATCATATACTATTTATATATATATATGGGTTTTATACCTTTTTCATACCACCGTTTGGGTTATGTATTTAATTTTTCTTACTATGTATTTATTTATTTATTTTATTATTATTATTTTTTTGCTCTTAAGCTTTCATCTCTTGCTTTGTTATTGTTTTTTTTTTCATGTCTTTCCCCCCCATTCTTTTGTATTACTTAACCCAATAAACAAATATTATTATTATTATTATAATATTATTAATTTTATAATTATACATGGCATGCAATATACGAAGTAAAAACAGATGCTAAATTGGAATATACATACATATATATGTTGTGTTATGTATGTTTTGTGTTACTGTATGTTTTGACTTATTCCACACAGTTTGTATCATGTCAAAGGAATCAATAAAATATTCTATTCTATTCATAGTGTATTTTAATAATTTTGTATTCTATACAAAAATAATAACACCCGGTCAATACTTTTTACTTTTACTTAATATAAATTTATATATATTTATTGATATGAAAATACGGCCTTTTGATCGTACATTTTATGTAATTCATATACGTAGTAGGTGAGGCTGCGACGGCGGCAGCTGCTATGGAAATATCTTCCAGTGTATGAGAAGTGATAACATCATGAGCAACAGCTTGCCATGGGCCACGTGTGCCTCCTCAGACGACGTACGTAATATGTACAGTCTGCTACTACTTCCGTTATATACCAGCAGATGAAGTGCACCCTCAGGAAGTGGGCCATATCCGCCGCTTTTGCTTGCCACATGTAATATAACATTTATAATAGCAACCCTTTTTACAACACCTGAGAGTTGTTCTGCGGAATTATTTCCTTATTCGATGGAAAAATTGTAAAAATTTTTGATTCGAATATCATTAACTTCTATTATATTGTTTTATGAAATATTCATATACTTGAATATGTCAGAAACATTTCAACAGAACTGTAATATATAATATATTAATTAGCAGATATTCTTATACCATAGCTCGTTATATTATTATTAAAATATAATATATTATATATTTAATTAGGATCAAACAAAATTAATTTATGATTAAATAATTTATAATATATATAATAATAATATGTATATTTAAAATCCTCTTTCCAAATATAATTATGAAAAAATCATTAGAAAATTACAGAATTTTAAAAATAACAACAAAAAACAAGTATTTAAAAGAATAAAAAGTATAATTAAAAAGAAATGCGATGTGAAGTTCATGATCGTATAATTACAAAGAAAAAAATAAACTGCTCAATATAATACAATATATTATATTGTATTTAGAAGAGGCGGACCGTTATGCAAAAACGATGAAATTTATTGTGACGGTCAAAAGATTGAATTTCTAAATTCATTTAAATATCTTGGCATAATACTTCAAATGACAGGGCATTCTTTTTCTAAACATATAACAGAAAGATGTAAGAACGCTATCACTGTTATGTACACTATCTCAGGGCTGTCTGGTCTATCCGTCAAAACAGGGCTCAAACTATTCAATTTAAAAGTCGCCCCTGTGGCTACTTATGGTATTGAAATTGTATGGCCTCATTTATCTGTATCCGATTTTGATAAATTAGAATCAGTAAAAGCCATGTTTGTTAAAAGATTACTGTGTCTGTCAAAATTTACCGAAACTAGACTGGCCTATAAACTGATAGATTCCAATTATTTTATTACAGAAATCAAAGAAATGTTTAAACTTCCAACGACAGATCAATATTCCAATTTTATAGCTGTCAGGAATCAAAAAGCTCAGGATATTAATCCTGAGTTTTACAGCACTGATGCTATGACATGTAAACATTGGTGTCTGCCCCAATTGGATAGATCCAATGTTAGAAATGTTTTAACTCGCCAGGCTGTTCACGGCTTCCACCATCTAATTTGTAAATCTTCTGGTTATCATAAAGCTGAACAATCTTGTGTATGTAAATTATGTAATGAATATTGTAGCCAATATCATTTAAATATCTGTAAATCTAGAATTAAGCCTATTAGCGATTATGCCAGGGGAGATTTCATATAGTCTATAGATTTTGAATAGCAATGAAGCAATAAGTTTTTTTTTTATTCTATCTATTTTCTATGTCATATTTTGTTTTATATATGTGATTATATATATGATATATTATTATTATGATGTAACAGGCTGTTAGTATCATCTGTTATTTTATTTTATATTGTTTTATTATCATTTTCTATTGTTCTATTATTCTGTAACTATTATATATGTTTTGTATGTATGTTTTATGTGTTCTATTGTAATGTTTTTCTATAATGTATGTTTCTAGTGCTGTTAATATGTACACTTTCTGTGTTTAATAAAAGACTAATAATAATAATACAATATATTATATAATCCCTGAATGCTTTTGCATGGTGCTGCATATATATGTTTGCAGTGTTTATATGCTAATATTATATACAATTATATAACGAGTGCTATCAAAAATAGCTTATGGAAACAAATTTTTAATATTATTTTGATATATCAAATTCAAATTTTATTTCGAACATTACAAACTGTACCAAAATTGGTCACTTTCATTGTTACATAATATAATTATATTATATTTATATACATTAAATAATATAATATTATAAGAGCTAGATTATAATAATAAATTATTTATTGAACACAAAGACAGTGTAGTCATTGAAAATGGCGGAAAGGCGTCACAGTTAGTGTGCTCCAACATTTCCACTCTGATCGGTAGTTGCTCTGTAAAGGCACGAGAATGAACTATAATAATAAAAGTCATCCAGTCCGGAACACCAAGGTTGGTTTCGGGTACCCACAACGTCGGCCTCAGAACACGACGCACACCCCGCCTCGTCATGGCGGTCATGGCGGTCATATACGTACGTAAGAGCTAGATTATAAGTTAACACAGAAAATGTTGAAATCCATGTTATATTATATAAACGCTGTAATTAAATAAAGTTTAAATTATGAATTTGTACAACTTCGTTATTATAGAGCTAGTTTTTATCTTACGGATGTCTATTCATAAAAGGTTGTAATTTTGCTGACTTAAAAGTACATACAAGAACATTGAAAGGTATTATAAATGCAGAGTTCAGCAGAAAGAAAAGTTTTACTATTAAAACATTATATAACTTATGTAGTAATCTAGTAATAAGAAACTTATTAAATTCTGCTTGCAACGTATATTATATGTTTAATTTGAGTTTTGAAAATTAAACTAACGTTTTACATTAAATAAATTAAAGACATATCAAAACTTGTATAATTCTTATTGCACTCGTCACCTCGGAAAATTTCCCTTTGCAGTCTTTTTTTGTTAATCTTTATACCCCGTAAGTATAACACGGGACACGGTGATTGACAAGGCTGCTAATGGAAATTTTCTAAGGCGACGAGTGGACGAGGGTATGTTAATTATTATAAATTAATTAACAATAGAGATACTTTTTTGTTAAGGGTAAGGTAACGCCACCAATGTTAAAAAAAATCCCTCTCACAAAAATTCTGAAAAAAATTTAAAATGTTCTCCTCTACACCCCCTATCAGTAGCTAAAATATCAGGTATACAAATACGATCTAGTTTTTGAGTTATGAATTTTTAAAGTTGACCAATTTAACATGGGAGTTTCATTTCTCCATTTTAAAGTAGTCAACTTTAAAAATTTATAACTCAAAAACTAGATCGTATTTGTATACCTGATATTTTAGGTACTGATAGGGGGTATAGAGGAGAACATTATAAATTTTTTTCAGAATTTTTGTGAGAGGGATTTTTTTTAACATTGGTGGCGTTACCTTACCCTTAATATATCCTAAAATAATTATACTATGCAGCGAATATATACCTCTGCAATCCATACATACATTTATAAAATACATTTGCGTGTTATACTAACATTCAATAACACTGAAGAGCAGATAAGTTTTTTTTTTTTTTTTAACTTCATCAAAAAGGAAGTTAGCTAGTTTATGGCAAAGAAAAGTGATTAGAAGAAGGGGTGGATGACTATGCGCTCATGCAATCAAACTTTGAATTAAGTGAAAATATATATAGAAAAAACTTTTATAGGGTTGATTTGAAGGGGAAGATTGTGGCAAAGTGAGCCACACCCAAACTTAATATCGAACATGTCGAAAAGCATCCGGCCTAGCTGGAGCTAGCGCACGAGGCGTCCGTTGTAGATGGCCTTGGTTTGAAGATGGACCTCGTCGGTTGGCCGCAACAGCAGCAGCCGGGTCTCAGCAGCACGCGCCCGGCACACGCTTCCCCACCGCGCTGCGCCGCAGGCCTTCATTAACCACTCGGCGGCGCACCACACACCTGCCGTCTAGCTTGCCAAATTGTATCTGCGCATGCGCAACCCCTCTATATTATGGTTATTTCGAGTTAGACGCGCGCCAGTGTACACGATGAGGTGCTCACGGACAGTCATATCAAAAATGTGGTGGTGGTCGTGGAGTGTTGCGTGTTTACTTGTGGTGGTGTGTGATGCGACAACGACGCAAGATTTATCAAGTGCAGTGAGTGTTCTACAAGAACAAGTTCGCGGCTTGTTAGATCATAGATCTCTTATGGATAAAGCTATGGATAATATTAAAACTTCAAATCAAGTTGAAGTTTCTTCGTTGAAACAGGAGATTGAAGCTCTCAGGTAAAAACCACAAACCAACCCTTCTATAATATACTTTCCTTCCGGGGGGGTGTTTGGTCAATTTATCGATCTATATTATATTCTATGGCTTGATTTATATATGGAAACTTAATCTGTCACATTTTCTCGTAAAAATTATGATTAAAATTTTGCTCACAACAAACCAAATATATATTGTTATATATAATTTATTATCAAATTTTAAGATTTTCCCCTTTTAATTATATCATAATTACATTAATCATTTTATTATAATCAAGTATAATGCATGTAGTTGTCTGTTAACGTATATTTGAAATTTCGAAAAAGCATGTATATGAGAAAAATTTCAACCCATTGGCACCAATGCATTGCATTATATAAAAATAAAAGCATATAAAAAGCTAAGTAAAAAATTACATTATTCTCTGAACTTCCCGCCTTAAATCCCTTTGGTATGTAAACTGCCAAGATTCATTTTTTTATATCATAAAGTTTGTTTGCTGTGTTGCCTTATTACTGCACTGTTTGTTTTCTCACGCTCCCGGCAAATTGACGCGTGTATCCTGTAAGCTATACCTCCCGCTCTGCAGCAATGCTGAAACAGTTGCGTGCGGTGCAAGGGGCACGTAACCAAGAATTCCTTTGTCTAAATTTATTTGTACTACATAACATGCAGCTTTGTAGTTAAATTATTTGGAAAAAAAAACAACAATAAAGTCTAGTTACGAATTAATTAATTTTCAATAACAAACGTACGTATAAATCTAAAAACTTTTAATTTTATTATAAATTTATCAAAGTTAAAAAACATAAATTTCCATTATGGAATGAAAGTTTCTTAAAAAAAAATGTATATTCGTACATTTCCTTTGAATGGAGAGAATGAAGAACGATTTTTCTGTTCTTAAACTTAATATTTAAATGTAATTTTTTATCTTTGTTCAATGTAGAGTGAATAAAAACGACTTCTCTTCCACACGACTTGTAATCTTCACAGCTACTATAATTCATAATATAATAAAATCACAAGACTCTTTTCCATACTCATGAATGTACGATAATGACTTACGTGTTATGTCTCGTTACTTACAGGATTAAAAAGATCGTTTTACAAAAGTTTTCTACATGCAGGAACTCGTTTTCTACGTCAACCCTAAAATTTGTAACTCACCTGCATGAGTCAAGCGATGCGTGTAAACTGTTCTTTTAAACTTCAAAGCTATTACTTCACGTTTATATTATAACACACTGTCATGCAAAGTTGTAATGCTTTTAAGCTATAATATTCTAAGCTTTTAGAGTTATGTACACACATTAAATTCGGTGACATATAATTTACTGAACATTTTCATGTCATGCAAATTTAATGCATGCAACTTAAGTATAACTATATTTATTAGATATGTATTTAAACCTTAAATTTTTTTTCTGCTTCTAATTCAAAAAAGCTCAAACGATTGAAAAATGCTTCAAAAGTAAAATTTAATGGCAACGGTATCTGTACGTTAAGCACGTATTACACGAAACAATTTTGCATGCAATTTTTCTTAACAAGAAAATTTCATCTCCATGCCTGCAAATGGAGTTTAAATTTTTTTGATACAAGGAAAGTTGTATAAATTAATAATTAAAATTGTATCGTGTAATACCAGCTTTATAAAGTTTTTCAATCATTTGCTGAAGTACTTCTGTATAATAATATTATAGATTTCTATCTGTAAATAAATCATGAAAGTATGAGGTAGATGTGTCACGTCTCTGTAAGCTGCAGGATACCTGAAAATTGCCAAAATTTGTGAATATCATGCACCAAGACACATGAACAGATTGATTCAATTAACGCTTGAAGTGTGTTATGGTCCCTCGTACTGTACAATCTCATATAAAATAAATAGTTATGGCTCTTCATTATTTTCTTTCCATGAAGCAAATTAAATAGATAAGTCCTATATAGATCCAAATTTATAATTATTTACTTTTTCATAACTTTTATTTTACTATAATGTTTCAGGCGAGAACTGACGAGTTTACGTAACGGGGGTGGCTCAATCAACCAGCAACGCAATGACCACCTTACTCTGCAGTGGCTGCAAGGTGCGGTCAGAGAGATACGCAATGAGCTGCAAACTGAGCTCTCCGCTGCGCACAACTCCTCGGAACTTCGTGCGCAGGAAAGTGCAAATCTTCTGAGTGACGTAGCACTCCTACGTTCCGACGTATCGAGTGCGCGCGCAGATCTGGAAACCCTGCGTGGAGATCAGACGCGTACCTCTGCGCAAGCCCAGCAATTTGATCAAGAACTGAACTCTGTACGGGAAAGATCTCAAAGCTGTGCTGCTAGCTGCGCAAATTTACGAACTCAGGTTAGTAATTTATAAGAATTATACACAATTTGGTTATACTCATGCTTTAGCTGATTCATGGCTGATTGTGAGTAAAATTGGAACATTAGGTCTCTGTTCGTAAATACGTAACCGTAAGAATCGATTATTTGTGATTTTGTGTATTTACGAACAGACCTTATATTTTGTTGCGTACATGATGTGATGATATTAAAAAAAAAAAAAAATAAATAAAAAAATAAATAAAAAAAATAAAAATATGATGGGGAAAAAAATATGAAGCGTCGGTTGTTGTTTAGTACCATTAGGATATCAAGTTGCGGCGTTTGGAGAAAAATATAAAAGAACCAAAATAAAACCACATGAATGATATTTTAAAAAAAGTTCGTTCATTCGTAAAAATAGAACCACCATAAAGTCATATAATTACGTATTATTATGTGCATGGATGAAGTATAAATATACCAAACTTATAAAATAAGTGTAAACTTGCATGAAATTCAAGTTATGGTCAAGTTTAGGATGACTGGACGTTTTATGCTGAAGAAACACAAAACATATTCCTGCTTTTTTTGTTATTATTCGTCCGGGCAAGCGAGTTTTCATCCCTCTTGAGGAATTCAGACCGCGTAACACAAAAGCACCAGCAGCAGCGACGTGCGGTGCTAGTCTGCACAGAGGGGGCCTTTCCTCCCTTTTCTCTTGGATCTCGGCATAGCAGCCCTCTTTTACGTGCGCTCCATAGTTCCCTGCCAAGCCATTCAAAGTGTGTGATTCTCAACCGTAGTGCACTCTCACAACGTATGAGAAAATTAACCTGATGTAAGAAACTAACGCCAAAAGAAAATAATTTATATAAAAAAATCTGAAGGGTATTCATATACAGGTTTTAAAAAGTAAAAGGATATTATTATATTCTTTATGTAATTTTACAACTTATCCCTTATTTCATTTGTAAACATGTGTGTGCATAATTTTTATCGTAAATTATATATTTTTATTTAATTTTATAAATAAGTAAAATTTAAAAACCTATTTACATAACATATATTTGCAACTTTTTATATTATTATATATACTTTCTTAGTTAAAAATGTACATTTAAATTATAGTATTGTATTTCTGTCCCAAAAGACATGGACATGAAAAAGAGTGATATTCTTATATAAGCTTTAATATTTAATTATTTATACATAATTTAACTCCCACCACAATGCACTTTCTCGACTTTTTTTAAAAAAAAAATCATGATGGTTCCTGGTTACTGTGCAAAGGTTGCAGTGGCAGCTGCCGTCGACGTTGCCAGGTGAAATGTAGGGGGATTGGGGCGGGGGTGGAGTGCAATATTTGCAGCTTGAGAAGGGAGCAAACAGCAGGTGATGAGTGCACTGCGAACAACCCTCCAATACTATGACGTCACAGGATGTAAAATTCAGAATTTAAAGATATTTTCAAAAGCAAAACATAAATAAATTGCTCTGGGTGTCTTGTTTAATGTAAATATGGAGGTTTTCTGGTATTATACATAAAATTCAGATCTTGAATGTCGTAACATTATGCGATAACTCATTGATTTCCAATATTATAATTATGTGAATACAAAAGCAAATGTTGAAATGATCATCTACAGACATGAAATGAAAATTTAATTATTTTCTTCCGATCGATTCAACTCAGAGACATATTTTTTTTAATAATTAAAAAAAAAATCTCTCTTTTTAAAATTCAAACGAAGAAATGTCACAATCCGAAGTTAAGTTTTTATATGGAAAATTTTAATATCAGAGAAAAACACATATATAATAATAACCTTTGCGTGTTAAAGTGATCGACTGCGACTGTTTTCGTGCATGTTGACATAGAAAAAAAAAATATTGATTTCCTTCCCTCTTTTTATACGAAAATAGTTGAATTCAGTATAAAACTATTTATGATTGTGATATAAGTATTACATAATTTACATTATAAATTTTATAGGGCAGATTAAATTTAATAGTGTTACATAGTGCGGTAGCCAGTTGAAAATATATACTGCATGCAGTATAATATATAAATACAGTTTAAATAATAAACTTATAGAAATACAAATAACAAAATTTGATAAAAATTCTTTATAGAAAATTATTTCTTATTTGCAATTAACCCAAAAATATATAATTTTTGTTCCTTTAACTTTACAATACTTAACATTAACAATAACAACTGTATTCGAGGTGTCAGTAATGTACCAAGATGCGGAATGAAAATTACTATATCACAAAATCTTCAAAACAATGTAATTACACTACTCCCCTGTCGATTTTTATTTGATTATTTCAATGTGTCGATACATGCTGGTGCTAAAGATTCCTTTTACCTGGGATGTGTGGCAACGTGGCGTCCTCATCTTCAGGCAGGTGGTGGTGTCTTCTCCTTGTTGATTACTACCAGCCGGTCCTCACCCCACTCACTTACCTGCTGGGCTGCTGTTGCTGCTGGAGATGATGCCAAGACTCGACCGCCATCGGCTATATCAGACTAAAACTTGCTCTTTATAGCTAAGCCGGCATAAATTGTAATTTATACATCATCGGCATGCTTGCATATAAACATAGTACGATGCTTAGCTCTCAAGAGTTTATTATAAATAATTTTTACAATCTTACAATATTTATTTAAAACTGCATATTCTAAAATTTTATTACGTAATTAATTTTACATTTATCCAGTTTAAATATTGATACAGATATTTTAATGGGTTTTGATATTCTAAAACATGATAAAAATATATTTTTATAAGTAGAAGCTACTGTATTAAACATGGACAATGGTACTATAAAATTAATAAAATGCATGATTCCAAGTTCCAACTATTCCACACGTAAATCAAATATTAAACACTAATTCAATTTCTAAGAAAAAAAAAATTAAGTGTAATTACGTGTACATGTATACAAAAAAATATATCTATCAATATTTCTAGGCGTTCTTTTAGTGGATAATGGATGCATGTCGATCGAGTATATCTCTTCAAGTATATGTTCTAGTTATATATTAAGGGTTTGTTATCTCTTTACTAGACTGCACGCTAACGAATCATAAAGCACGTCAAGCGAGTAGTGAGACTTTGTGCTGCGGAAGCAACGAATTTCCCTGTGCGTGCACTTGAGTAGTCCTCTTTCTTCTCTGCTGGCGCCAGTTCTCAGCGCCAACTTGCTCGTATCCAAGTTAAGTCGTCTCCTACCTCCCACACCCATAGCTAGTGTCTTCTCAACACCATTGCCTGCTGCCGCGGGCCAGACGCAAATATTGACCGTTAATTTCAATTCCGCCAGTGCTCATTAAACTATACAACACATAAAATTAAAATGAATAAAAATAATTAAAAAAAAAAGTGTTGTAAAAGAATGCAAACATAATTTGACGTGTTTGGTAAATAATAATATATGTTTCAAGCGATATTAAATAATTATCTCATAAAACAATAAATTAACTCGTTAAACAATCGTACTTGTTTAAAAAAATTATTCATTTCAGTCTATTATAATTATACTATTGATAGTTTTTTATTAATTGTTTCAATATAATTATTAAATACCTTGTTCAACAAATTTATAATTAAAATAAAAATAAATTTTTGCATGAAATTTTCGATATACTCACTTCAAATAATAGTAATTATTACGTTTTATATTATAATTAGTGCAAACTCACCGTCAAACTTTTTAACAATTATGCTGATGCTTTATTTCGATTTGCTGAGTATAATTATTATAATTAGTATTAAGTTCTTCAACTTCTGTAATTGAATTAAATCACCCATGCATATTTCATTAAATTCTGTGCAATGTTAATTTGATCAAATTGCCATGGTATTCGCTATTCAGGCATAATTATTCATTGTGAATAATAGCTATAGCGAAAACAATGGTGCTACAACGCCACCATTATCGGAAATATTATAATATATATACACAGCTACTATAGACGTAATTGCATCATATTGAGCATTATTATGTGACTGGCTTGTGCAGATATGACATTTATACTGGCACACACCTTCAGCTCTGATGTCTAGCGGGTGAATAAAGCTTTATTTATCTATTGGATTTTTTTTTTTTCTGACAAAAGAATTTCCCGACAAACATGAGTGCTCGTCTGCCAACACCTGCCTTTTAAGAATGATGGTTGACCTGTTTTGTAAAACTCATTTATATTACATTCAACTTCAGCTATATTAACTTTTTTTTTTTTATTCTTTTCTTCGTTTTCCTTTATATACACATTCAGTCACCTTTTTTTTTTTCTCTTTTTTTTTATAGTCTATTACAGCTCAGATTATTTTTAATTAAAAGTTTGAACACATAAAGCTTAAAACTCTATAAATAAGCTTTTTAAACTTTTTAAATCAATATAGAGAGTACAATTAATTAAAGGAAAAAATGTGAAAAGAAGGTATAGAAGTCTTAAATTTTATAATATCGTATTCCCTGAAGTGTTTTAAGGATCGTCGAGATTTGTAATCAATGTATTAAATTTATGTATACCAATAATTAATATTATATAAAGTTTATTATTATTTTCATAACTAATATATATTTCAAAGCTATTAATAACAATATTCAGGAAATCGTAATATATTCTGTTTACATGTATATAAATATGAAAGTAGGGTATGCCAATTATATGGGGCTTATTGATTTCTCAAGAATTAATCATCGATTTTTACTTAGGTATGTATTATATTCTTATTGAATTACAAAATTTAACTGGAAGTCGGAAGTCGCATATTACCAAAAAAAAGAAATATAAAATTAAAGTCAAGTTCCTTGGTTGTTCTTGATTTCGGAAGTCACAATACAATCATATATCAAATGAATCAAATCAGCATAATTTGTAATAAATAAATAAAATATAATTCTATGTCACCTTTCTCTGATTTTGTATTTCTCCTCACACTCTGCATTCGATGATGAATTTACGAAGTCTGAAATGAACAAACTAACGTTAGGTATTCCTATTTGTTTCCAGGTTGAGACCGCCCAAGCCGAATGGAGTTCCTTGCTTCGTATTCAACATAAGCGCTCCAATCTCGTTCCCTCTCTTCACGAGAACGAGTCACTTGCTCCTCGTCAAGTCACACCACACAGCTCAGATCTGGAACGCCGCGTCAGACGTGTGGAAAAGCGACTCAAGAGTGCGCTTTGGTCACATGCGAGCGCTGCAGGACGCGCCGCTGAGCACGCCGAGCTCCTGGAACGAGTTGCCGCACTGGAGAACACGAGTCGCTCTGGAGCACGAGCTTTGTTTAACGTGACACGAGAAATCGCGAGTTTAGAACGAGTCCAACAAAGCACAGCACAATTAATGGAATCTGTAGCTGCCGTTGAATCTCGTTTAGATACTGGTATTCCTGAATTACAACGTGAAGTTTCCAGACTTGAATTCGAACTTGCACAAGCATCCTCCTCGGTTCAACTTGCAAGAGACTCTCAGGTAAGAAAAATCAATCAATATTATATATATATACATCATCAGTCACGTAACTACTCTTTGGTGATTGTTATTAATAAATATAAAAAAGTTTAAAATAACTACTCTTAGTTTAAAAAAGAAAGGATGTTTCTAAGTTTTGTTCGTTTCTTTTGTTTTAGGATCAGCAGAGCGGCGTGTTGAAGGCTTTGGCAGAGAACGTATCTCGTTTGGAAGGCGGCTGGAGCGCTGAGCGAGCGCTTCTTGCGGCTCTTCAGCATGAACGCGCCGCCGCAGCCGTCACCGAGAGTACCACGGTAAGTTCTTTCTCGCCACGATATCATCAGGTGCTGCTGCTCTTATTGGGAGGTCCATCATCATGAAAAGAGGGGGGTGAATTTTTTTTTTTATTATTATTTCTTCGTTCCTTCAAGTATAGCCAAGGCCGAGGGCCAATTAGCGACAGTTTTCTTTTATGGCTTAAGGGCATTCGTTTTTATTTTAGTTTTAACATGGCATTACGACCTTGCTAGTCCACGTGTCCCAAAAAATATATATAAGATGAGGACATAAAATACATTATAATATAACCTTGCGCTCTTTGCCATTGGTCCGGCAATCATGAAAAACAAGCTTTTTATTACAGTATATAATCAATTATGTATACTATCGAAATATATCTATTAACGGTGTAGCAGTGTTATTATAAAAAAAGTGTTTTAGTAAAAAAATTCACCAATGATTAATTGTCAGCTTTTGCTAATAATTTATTAGGCAAATTAATTATAAAATAATTTATTTTAGAGAAATTATGAAGTGTCCTTTTGCAGTAAGGCTTTAATTTAAATAGTAAAAGTAATGTTCTCTATCTATATATTTGCGTCTGTATGACCTCTGCATTATTGTATACCCACAAAAATTAAAGGTTTTCAAACGTACATATGTTATGATTGCTTTACACATACTAATTATATAATATTTATATAAAAAGTATTTAAAACCACAAAACATTTTGTGGTATAATTACGTCTTTAATACAAAAGAAACAAAAAGACGTGCGTGATACGTCACTGAGGTTTGTCTGTCACCTGCCACTCCCGATTAAAGGGGCGTGGTCGCTCGCATTCCTCTCTGACTGGCGGTGTTTGTTGCTCAGGTTGTTGCGAAGAGCGAGGAGCGCCAACAACCTGCGAGAGGAGCTAACGACACGGTGCCCCGTCTGGTGCGAGATTTGGGTCGTCTAGAGCATCAATATCGCCACCTCGTGCACTCTCTCCCACGAGGTTAGTTGGTAACCAAATACCCTCAACAACTGAGAGACTGATCGTTACGTCATTCAGTCTGCTCGAATTGATTTTTTCTCTTCATGAAAATTTAAACAATCAATGGTATAGAAAAAAAAAGAGACATATATTTTTTTTAATTTTCATAAGTGAAATTTTTCTAATATTATAAGTATATCAATGTGTACATGAGGAAAATAATATAATTAAAACGACATAATATGTTTTAAAAATATAATAGTCCTGCCTTAATATGAATGATTGGTAATTAAGCAACCTTTAGATATAGGTAGATTTATGTCATAAACTATCTTTTCTCCGAGCAGTAATTTTTTTAGACACGAGTATTTATAAGAAAAAGATCGAATAGACATAATTATATATATATATCCTTCATTCCTGATATGATATCTATTTATAAGATAAAAACAAATGATTGGATGTATTTTGTACATAATTTACTATAATTATTTCTCTCTTCTGTATTTATATAGAGATCACAGCAATCCATTAATACATCCATTAGCTGAATGTGTTTCGCCGTGAGAGTAGGCAGCCAGCATTGACGCCATTGCAATATATATATATATTATATATATATTTTTTTTACTGTGGTGATCAATGCTGACTACCTATGCTTTTATGGTGAAACACAGCTGCATAAATTTGTGTGATTGGACTTTTTTTTAATGTATGGAGTGTAATGTACAGTTGTCGCCTCGGAAAATTTCCCTTTGCGACCTTATTAATCACCATGCCCGGTAAAAATAACACAGGACATGATATGACTGCAAGTAGGAAATTTTCCAAGGCAACGAGTGTACTAGTGTAAATTACGGAAAAATCCTGCCTTTGACTGACGTTTCTTTTCTCAGATTGCGAGGCCGTTACTGGTCCGAGCGGACAATACATGGTGGCACCCCCTCTGGCCCCCGAGGAACGTGGAGTGTTGGAGACTTCTGAGGAGCCCCTGCTGACTTGGTGCGACCAGCAGAGCGGGGCTGGCGGCTGGACGGTGGTGCAAAGACGCAGCGACGGAGGCGAGCAGTTCAACCGTCACTGGGCCGAGTACGAGGCGGGCTTCGGTGCACCGGCTGGTAAGTTGCGTGCGAGTCCATACAAGCGCGAACAGATTCATGTTACCTCACCTCACGTGCTCTATCACTCTAATTAACGACGGAAAACAATGCAAAGATAGCGTGTATAAAAAGAAGAGGGGAATGTATACTAACCTATATATTTTTCCCATGGGAAAAATCATATGAGCATGTAAAAGCTAGTTTAGTAAAAAAAGTAACATAAAATCCTGTTTCATATTATAAATTTCATGAATGAATGGATATATGGATAATGTTACAAATATTTCTTTTATAATAATTTTATCATACTTTTTTATACATTTGTATGATACAATTATTTTAACAGTTGATTCGATCTCTTCCACCTCCCACCTCTTTTTGCATAGTATTTAATTATTTAAATATAAAAAAATCAGCAATTCATATAATCTTACAATATTACGTAAAAAAATGGATTTAATAAATTTTTTTTTTTTTTTTTCCAGGTGAATTTTGGCTGGGTAACTCTGCATTACGTCGTCTTACGGCTGATAACTGCTCTTCACTTCGCGTTGACTTACGTGACATATATGGTCAATCTTGGTTCGCCGAGTACACCGAGTTTAGCGTAGGCTCTGCAGCGGACGGTTACAGACTATGGGTGTCCGGTTATCAAGGCAATGCTAGTGATGCTTTTGAGTATCAGAACATGATGCAGTTCAGCGCAGTGGATTCAGACCGCGACATCAGCAACACGCACTGCGCAGCTAACTACGAGGGAGGGTGGTGGTTCTCTCACTGTCAACATGTTAACTTAAACGGTCGTTACAACCTCGGATTAACGTGGTTTGATGCTTCGAGAAATGAGTGGATAGCAGTTGCATGGTCAGAAATGAAGGTTAGACGACGAGCTGGATGTGATGGTGATAAGCGATAATTATCGAGAATATAGAACGAGTTTTAATCACTTTCTAAACCCTAGTCAAAATAAATGAGAAAAAAAAAATATAAAAATCCTTCATTTTTGTTTTAGAAGGTATTTAAAATGTATAGAAATTGTAGTTATTTATTTTTCCCTGCAGTAAAAAAATACAACATTTTTTTCATATAGAATGGATGTTGTTGCACCTCATTGTTAGTAGTAATTTTACCCTTTGCCATTATCGCATTCTTAGATACAGTTTCCACACAGCAGATTTTTTTTTCAATTATTATGCAGTATGGTAATAAAATTGCAATAATTTAATATCAATTATATCACAATAATACAAAGAGCTTATCACCAAATACATTATCAGCCTTATCAACAATTAAGTCATATAGCACATAAGATTTCAATATGTAGGGCAATCATTTAATTATAATTATTGTTTATTTTATGTGACTGATTAATTTTTGTAATTTATCTTATTAATTAATATTATAATTTTGTATTTGACTGAATGTGTAGATTTTTGTAAATAGATTAAATGTTTCATCATTAATTTTGTAATATGATAAAAATAATACATCTAAAAAATAAAAATTAATTAAAAATAAAACTGTATGTTTTTTATTGCATATAATTTTTTTAACCATTATTTAATATATTTTCAATTTGAACAAAATCAACATAAAAAAACAGATTATGATTCTACATAAATGAATAGATTGTCAAGTTAAAACAACAAATTGTAAACCAAAACTCCCACAGCAGAGGTTTAAATTTAAATAATAAAAAAATTGGGAATTTAACTTAATTTGCCATTTTAACCATTATTAGTAATAAAACAATGCTATAAATTTATTTTAATTATATTAATTGATAGTAATGCTAGCTTAGAATATGTTTTATTGATTAATCTAATGGTAATTTTCACTCACCAGTCAGTAACATAACATATAATTATCTCTAATTATCGCTCCATGAGAAACAATTTAAAATATTGCATTTTATACATAAATATACATATTTATTTATATAAATATACATATTTATTTATATAAATATATAAATATATATATATTTATATATATATATAAATATAAATACATATTTATACATATTTATACATATATTTTATATATATATAATATATATATATATATATGTTAGCACCCAAAGCCGAATTCGGGCAAAAGCCGAAAAAAATGCTCACATCTAGTTCTGCGCATCACGAAATGAGCCAAAGCCGAAGTGATTTTTTTTTTCGGCTTTGGCGCATTTCATTTTGAACAAAACTAGATCTGCTCAAATCGAAATGCGCCAAAGCCGATATGAGATTTTACTTCGGCTTTGGCGCATTTCATTTTGAGCAAAACTAGTTCTGCGCATCGCGGTTTGAGCAAAAGTCGAAATGATATTTTATTTCAGGTTTGGAGCAAAATTTTGAGCACATCTAGTTTTGAGCAAAATAAAGATGATTTTAATGACGAGATGATGATTTTAATTTTAATGATATTAATTTTAATTTTTAAAAAGAAAAATAAAAAACTAAGACACTATAAACTTATAATAAATATTAATATTGTGACCTAATAGCTTTCAAGCGCTGTTTAGAAATAAATTAATTAGGGAAAAAGATAATGTCTTTAAAATGTAATCATATAGCGCAGTATACGTACGTACAAACCTTATAAAAAATATTGTAGAATCTGTTGTTTTTATAAAACACTCCACTATTTTTGTCACTTAATTACTACTTGATTATGTTTTTGTTAATAAATTTTTTGTTTTAAGAACTGCAGCTCAAATAAAATAGACATGTACGCCACACGTTTTTATTCTTTAGATTCACTCGCTCTCACCATTAGAAATATTGTCATGCACGTACTTGTAAATTTCATAGTTCTATTTCTTCGAACATTGTTATAGCAGCCACAATACATAAACATATTAAACATATACGGCAATCAAATGGGGTTAAACTTCATTGCAGAGGTAAAGGCTACTTTCTTATCTCGTTGTACCGATAACAACCTGTATTGCATGATAGCCTAATTCTAAGACATATAATAGAACTATGAAATTTACAAGTGCGTGCATGACAATATTTCTAATGGTGAGAGCGAGTGAATCTAAAGAATACATTAAAACGTGTGGCGTATATTATATGTCTATTTTATTTGAGCTGCAGTTCTTAAAACAAAAAATTTATTAATTTAACAAAAACATAATCAAGTAGTAATTAAGTGACAAAAATAGTGGAGAGTATTTTATAAAAACAACAGATTCTACAATATTTTTTATAAGGTATGTACGTATATGTACGTACGTATACTGCGCTATATGATTACATTTTAAAGTCATTATTTTTTTACCTAATTAATTTATTTTTAAACAGCGCTTGAAAGATATTAGGTCACAATATTAATATTTATTATAAGTTTATAGTGTCTTAGTTTTTTATTTTTCTTTTTAAAAAATTAAAATTAATATCATTAAAATTAAAATCATCATCTCGTCATTAAAATCATCTTTATTTTGCTCAAAACTAGATGTGCTCAAAATTTTGCTCCAAACCCGAAATAAAATATCATTTCGACTTTTGCTCAAACCGCGATGCGCAGAACTAGTTTTGCTCAAAATGAAATGCGCCAAAGCCGAAGTAAAATCTCATATCGGCTTTGGCGCATTTCGATTTGAGCAGATCTAGTTTTGTTCAAAATGAAATGCGCCAAAGCCGAAAAAAAAACTCACTTCGGCTTTGGCTCATTTCGTGATGCGCAGAACTAGATGTGAGCATTTTTTTCGGCTTTTGCCCGAATTCGGCTTTGGGTGCTAACATATATATATATATATATATATATATATATATATATATATATATATATATATATATATATATATATATATATATATATATATATATATATATAATTATAAATGTTAGCTGCATAGAGTGCATAGTAAAATACACACATTTAATTATTTTAATTTATCAATCTGTCTATATTTATAGATATATAATAATATATAATATCAAAATATGTTATAAGACTTTCATAAGATGAAAAATGGAATAATTGAAGATTGAAGGAGACTATACACAACGCTATACTACATTATAGCTATATAGTATATAAAATTTAAATGTCTCGTATGCAAATTGGTAGAGTTGGGCGATTTAATTTATTAAAAGGTTAGTGTATTATATACTGCTTCAACTTCGCTTGTAAATTTGTATTTTCCAACACTACTCATATTTATTTATATATAGCATTAAAAAGTATGAACAGGATTTTTTTTTTGTGGAATAAGAAATTTAAGTTCATTTTATAACCATAATTATAACGTAATACACACCATGATGGTAATGATAGCTTATAATAATGTTTTATACTCTGTCTTATATCCGTATACTATTCATATCATGCAGGGTTACATACAAAAGTACTTGTTGAAGATAGTAATATAAAAATTACATAATGAATTTTCAAGTTTTTAACATGTGTTGTGCAGAAGGTGGATTTGCTTGGGTAAGCAGCACTGCAAGAACATGTTTCCCTAATGGCCTAGCAGTTTGCATGTCATGTGCAGCTATAATAGAAAGGGCTGCTGCGCTTCACTGTGCATCAGGCGTTATTATTATCAGCTAGGTGCAGTCCGCGGGGACGAGGGGGCCATCTGGCTCGCTCCCATCGCGGCCAACCGAGGGCGACGAGCCGTCGTAGCGCGCATCATCGCCGGCTGTGGTGTCTACACGGAATATAATGAAGAGCACGATTACCAAATAATAAAATTATGTATTGAATCGACAATATATGTTGTGACGTATATCTTTCCAATTTAGCAATTATGAAAATTCCCTTACATTTGTGTAAGATATGTCCCTTCTAGTTGATTTTAAAGAGACAGAGGGTACCCTAAAAAGTCTAAAGGCAAAGAATTTTTATTTTGATATTAAGTTACCTTTGATTAAAAAAAATACCTATCTTAAAACCTGTTCCTTTAATATGAAAATTAGTCGTGTAATATATTATATTTCTACTAATTTAATACAGAAAATTCCACTATGCATGTTTTCTTTGAAACCATGATCTGTTTTTTCTTACTGAATCTTCTCAACATTTTTTTTAGTAATCTTCCGAGATTGCACTGAAAATATAAGCGTTTTTTGCGTCTGCGTCGATGTACTATACTGCATTTGTATATTTATATTAGTATAATATTTGTTGGAACAAAACACCGACGCTAAAGCAATTAATTAATAAACTGTTTCTGCATGAGGAAAAATTTTGGAGGTGAGAACCCCAAGTCTCTACCTCACAGAAACGTTTTCTCATAATTCTCAGTGTACTGTACCTGCCATGCACGCTCACTAAGCAGTCACTGATGTGTGACCTTTATCGCTCATCCGCACCTTAATTGTTGTGTGTTTATTGTTTAACCCCCAGCGATCCATTAACCCAAACATGAGTAACAACTGAAAATATGTGTGGTTTTATTACAAAAACAAAAAAGAAACGATCCAATGAACATTGTACATTTTATTATGTGCAACGTGCATGCAGACGCAAAAGTAGATATTAGCACAAGGATGCTATGTTATTCCTTTCTGTATAAATAATATTTAAATAATATGTATGATAATATAAGTGTTATATTATATATATACGTATAATACATGATTGTTTCAAAAAATTAACACTTGTTTCTTTCATCGTAATTTCAGCGCAGAACTAGTTTTGGTCAAATAACACAGGCTTTATAATTATAAAGCTATTCAAAACAGAAAGTTCATATCTGTTTTGGTTAATTTTTATTTAATGATAAGCTGTTTTGTGAAAAATATTTTATGTTAATGTATAGAGAAAACATTCAATCCCTGATAATTACAAGTCTAAAATGTCAGGTATTTCTGATGATCCACAGTCTGCATGATTAGAACAAATATTATTCTAGCTAAAAAAAAAAAATGTTGAGCTGAGACTGAATATGTAAGCAGGAGATTTCATCGTTTCGATGTCCCCCTAAAATCTTATTGTCATTGTGAGTAATTTTCACGGACACTTCATTCTATACTCGGAAATTAAACACTAATCTTATTAATAGAGAAATTAGTGCTGTCATCACTTTGAAAACGTTTAATGTTATGCGATCATTACATCTCATTATAGTCAAAACACCGGTGTCATCATGCGGGCTATATATATAAAACGGACGACATCAGCGCATTTTACTAGCCGTTAGTGAATATTATAATATATCATATGCTCACACCACCCGCTTTTACTCTATACCCGCATCACTCGTTATATGCCTTGAATAAACGGCCAATTTAAAACATATTATGCATATGATAACACTTCGTTAGCACGCGAGACAAATATTTAGACATATTACCTGGGTGGTTTACTTGAATATACTAATAATTTTTTATTTGACCAATTAGTTTATTTTATATTTATATAATTTAACTATACAGCATAATTATGTATAATATTAATTATACCATAAAATAAAATTTTACATATATGTGCTGGATATATCTAGATTTTTTAATTATTATGGTCAATTCCAAATTTATAATTAAATAATAACTTTATCATGTTGTGTAAATCTGCAAATACAATAAAACTTACGGAGGCCAGGTCTCGTCCCCCCCTCCCTTTTTTATATATATATATTTTTTCTAATTTAAATTTTCTTGTTGACTTTTGCAATTTTGTTTCTGATGAGCTCATCAAAAATGTATCTTGATGATTGCAATTAAAATAGCATCTACCTATAAGGCTTCCGGCCTTGTCAGGACTGTATTGTTGTTGTTTTATCAATAAAAATATTTAAAAAAAAAATCTCCACCCTTACCCGCGCTTGTGTGCCAAAAGCTTAATTCCAGTGAAAAATTCAATAATTAAACAAGCTTGTATAATATGTTATATTAATTGGTAATATACATCTATATAAGGCACAAAAAAGACATGCATGCACCGCGTTATGACTGGGGGAACATACTTATATACAACAACAACAAAACATGCAGAGAAAAATTTGTACACTGATTTTTATCAAATTTTGAACCAGATGTGCGTTGAGCTATTGTGCCTGCCAGGTTAATTGAAATAAACTTTAAATGTAAAGTAGCATAATTATATTATTTGATGATTTTCACAAAAAATTTATATTAAATAAATTAAAAGCATAAATATATCGTATAAATATAATAAATATATGCTATATGTAATAATTTGAACAATAATTAAAACTTAATATGACATACATATTTTTTTAAATGAAAAGGTTATTCCTATAATGTTACAGGAATAAAAAAAGAGCCTTCAAGAAAACGTTGTTTTTATAGTGAAGCTCTTGCGAGAGAGAAAGGTATTCTGTCAGCCGGCACCTGCCGCGACGCTCACCTCCTCGCATACACAAAAACCAGCAGCGAGGAGCCTTCTGGGCGCGGGGGCATCGAAATTTGCACCTGCCTCCCATCCCCCAGCCTCTGCAGTCGACCGCCGCCTTCTGATATTCTGATATAATGACCGTCCTGCACGTAGTCGGAGAATTCGTTACAACAACTTGTCTCTTTGATGGCTTTCTTTCTCTGTATTAATTAAAATTTATAAATTTTGATTACTGATTTATCTATACTAACGTAAAAAATGTTATTTTTTTTTTTAGTTTATATATATAGTTCAATCATGAATTTATTGTGAAAAAAGAATAAAAGATATATTATAGTGTATAAGTGAAAATCAGATTAAATTAATGCAGATTCAATGAGAAGCTTTAACATTGACGACACAATTCTCTCAGCCAATGAAAATCTAGCGCGCGAACTGCGTGCGACGACATGTTTTCTATCAAGCTTCCTATATATCCTTTAACCCAGCGGTACCTGGTTTTTAATTTTTTCCTACGGTTCTTATGATGGGCAAGATTAATAATTCAGATGAGCCACGGGAAAGATCACTTTACACGACATAAAAAATATTCGAGATTTTGTGCAGCATAGAATTTGAATGAAAAAATAAATAAGATTTTTCTCCTAACAAACCTTATGGAGCGATGTCAGAATGCGGCGCTGCGGCATTTTTAAGTTGAAGCTTGTCATATATATATATATATAATATATATATTTAACATTACAATATTATATGAGGGGGATTCAAAAAGACTTATCCGCGAGACTTAGCCGGCGGATAAATTGTCCACGTTCTAGTCTGGATAGCCTAAATACTTAGCCGCGCGGACAAGTATAAGGCTGGACAAGGGTTTGGATAAGTCGGTCTGGACAAAAGTCATTTGGCCAAGCCTGTTGGCTAAAGTCCCGCGGACAACTAACCGCGCGGCTAAAAAGTCTCGTGGACAAATCTCCCACCTGGATAAGGTTTTTAATTACGCCGCCATCTTGGATTACGTGTTAAATGCGGTGATAATTGGACCGCCATATATCGTGATTTTATATTATATTACGTAAAAATTGTGTTTAAAATTAATGTCATTTCAATCTTATTATTATTGGGGTGACATGGTTTAAAATTTTTGGCGCTTTTAACATTTTTTGTTATATTTCTCTAATTTCCCGTTCTGTGCGAGGCGCTGGTGGCATAATAATAAATTCATCGTTCATCGAGCCTCGC
Organism: Siphlonurus alternatus; assembly: GCA_949825025.1. NCBI lineage: Eukaryota > Metazoa > Arthropoda > Insecta > Ephemeroptera > Siphlonuridae > Siphlonurus > Siphlonurus alternatus. The sequence continues at coordinate 1,146,871 of OX463778.1, forward strand.
TGAATAACCCACGTTTTTTTTCCAATAAATTTATACCTTATACCCAATATATGGATTAAATAATGGGGTTTTATTATCATATGATAATACTCTATTACAATTAATGACGGTACGTGAAATATCCATTAGAAAATTGCTTATTTTGACGACATTTGAGGGCTTGATTTCAACCTCCTTGATTTTAGTTCATTTTCTGTTTGCCTCATTTACTTATTTTTAACATACAGGAGTTCATACTCCTTACTTAAATGCTACCAGACTAATTATTAACTTAAAAAGAGCTTTATTTTTAATAACTGTTCGTGTTTAAATGTAAAAGTATAAAAAATTCGCAGATGAAGTATCAGAAAATTACAGATGAATGGTATCATATCATAGAGCTATCGATCATAACTCATCAAATTAAGCAATTTAACGTTAGATATTTCACTTACCTTTATGAAATGTCATAGAGTAGTGTATTCTTGGGCTGGCTTTGTGCAATTATAGACACAAATATCAGGTATTAATCGTCTAATTATTGAAAAATGAGCATAACAAAATGTGTGCCAACAAAGAGGGCGGGTCTTGCTGATGATATAGAAAAAAAAGGGGGAGCGAGGGGAGGTAAACATTGAATATAAGCGCTAAATGTTTGAAACTAATTTTCCTATGTCTTCTGCAAACTACACAAATTGATATTTAATCAAATTTGAACACAGTTGTTTAATAAATTAGCAATGAATCATCATATATGTAGATCCAATTACCTCCATATTTAACACGTAATCCAAGATGGCGGCGTAATTAAAAACCTTATCCAGGTGGGAGATTTGTCCACGAGACTTAGCCGCGCGGTTAGTTGTCCGCGGGACTTTAGCCAACAGGCTTGGCCAAATGACTTTTGTCCAGACCGACGTATCCAAACCCTTGTCCAGCCTTATACTTGTCCGCGCGGCTAAGTATTTAGGCTATCCAGACTAGAACGTGGACAAGTTATCCGCCGGCCAAGTCTCGTGGATAAGTCTTTTTGAATCCCCCTCTATATTTCTATATTATAGTGTAGTTAAGTACAATGACAAGCTTCAACTTAAAAATGCCGCAGCGCCGCATTCTGACATCGCTCCATAAGGTTTGTTAGGAGAAAAATCTTATTTATTTTTTCATTCAAATTCTATGCTGCACAAAATCTCGAATATTTTTTATGTCGTGTAAAGTGATCTTTCCCGTGGCTCATCTGAATTATTAATCTTGCCCATCATAAGAACCGTAGGAAAAAATTAAAAACCATATATATGTATATATATATATATATATATATATATATATATATATATATATATATATATATATATATATATATATATAATATATATATATATTATAATAATATGTATAATGACAAATTTACATTTATATTTGTAAATTATTTAAGCTAGCATTTTAACTTTTTCAAACCTTTCAGAAGTCTAAATAATATAATACAGGGGTGTCAAACTCGCGGCCCGCGGGCCGCATGCGGCCCGCGAGGCCGTTTTCAATGGCCCGCGATCAGCGTCGGTAAAAAATATTGTAATATTCTTTAAAAAAAAAAAAAAAATGAAAAAAATAATAATAATAAATAAATTTTCAATTATTTAAGCATAAAGTATACTATAATATTATTTAATAAAAATATTGCACATCTGATCTCAATATAATTTTAATTCACAACAGCAATTCAATAACAATAATAGCATTTAATAGCAATTATCTTTGAGAAAAATTTTTATCCTATTTTTCTGTAATTAATCTTTGACTTCAGCTTGACTATACTTGGTACAATAATTTGTATGAATTATGAAAATGAATGAACAAAGATATAAAGTAATTTTCCATAGTTTTATTCTCAAAACTGACACGTGACCTTAAAAATTTTTGCGCCTGCGGCGAGTTATTGGGGGGCATAGCCCCCCAAACCCCCCAATGACGTGTTCTCGATCTTGAGAAACTCCTCTCTTCAGCAAATCCTGGATACGCCACTACCTGCTTGAGTGCTAGTATTGCTTACGAATTAATTATTTTAATAAATGTGTGTGGAAAAAAGCTAGCGAAATTGCATCCCACCCCCCTTTCCCGCGGGAGTCGGTCGCGCCCATGGCATTGCGGCCCGAGGTCAGTCAGGTCAGTACGTATTTTTCTTATGTGGCCCGCTACTAAAAACGAGTTTGACACCCCTGAATATAATACGTATACCTTCACTTATAATTTCATGCACAAACTTATGTTACTTAAAAATGAAGTTTTAATTTGTTATCTGATTTTTTTTTTTAAAAAAAATGTATAATTTATATTTCTAAAACAGAAATTCATTGTCAGAGAATTTAACTCATGCCATATGCATGGGTTCTAATATAAAATTAATTTAACATTAAATTTCTTGGTAAATGGTAAACATGTAACCGTGCTGATCTGATGATGCAATGTATAAATTTCTTGGTTATAACTCGTGTGAATTTTAATGTCTTTAATACTTTGATTGTATAATTGAGATTACCTTAATACCTTAGGCAAAAGTGATTTCTTTACAATAATTTATAGTATTTAAATGCATGTTATTTTACAGGAATTAAAAATATCAAACTTGTCTATCAACCATATAGTATAACGAAACTGAATAAATAAATATAAAAATTGCAATTTTTTTTACAAGAATGTTGCGTTGTTTTGCATCTGGCATTTCAATTATTTCAAGCTACCTATACATGCATGGTTAAATATGTATTAATTATGCAAAAGGGGGACATATTGCAGGAAGTTAGTTAATATTATAATATAATATACAAAGCCAATTATAAGTTTATATCATGATATAATTATGTAAAAGGGCATGAATAAATTAATTTAATGGCGGGCTCGGTAGGTAAATTTTATATAAAATGCACCATAATATAACAATTATTAAACTAATTATAATCTTTTTATTGCACTATAAAATATGTATATTTATACTGCATTGTTTGATACCAAAAATAGCTATATATATTGATTGTGGTTTGTATATCTATGATAAAGTAATAAAAATATTAACTTTTTACTGTGTTTTTAGTTTAATAGTATATAAAAAACATTTTTATTAAAAACATGCAATAGCGATGTGATATATATCTTTAATCTATATTACGGTACATATTATATATTTAATACATTATACCAAAATACCGTATATTATAAATATTATAATTTATAATATGTATTTTAATGTATTATGTATACATATATATAACGTTAAATTCGTAAGGTTTCTCGGTCGTCTTATCAATAATGAGATTATTTAGAAATCATTAGGTTGCGTGTTGCTGATGTGTTATACGCTACAATATTATATTACTTTATTTATACATTTTTAAGGGTAAGGTAACGCCACCAATGTTAAAAAAAATCCCTCTCACAAAAATTCTGAAAAAAATTTAAAATGTTCTCCTCTACACCCCCTATCAGTAGCTAAAATATCAGGTATACAAATACGATCTAGTTTTTGAGTTATAAATTTTTAAAGATGACTACTTTAACATGGAGAAATGAAAATCCCATGTTAAATTAGTCAACTTTAAAAATTAATAACTCAAAAACTAGATCGTATTTGTATACCTGATATTTTAGCTACTGATAGGGGGTGTAGAGGAGAACATTTTAAATTTTTTTCAGAATTTTTGTGAGAGGGATTTTTTTTAACATAGGTGGCGTTACCTTACCCTTAATGTCACACGGAAAACTGATTGGAGAGCATTCAAATTAAATCAAACACGACTTGGTGTTTTGTTTTTAAATAGCCTGGAGCTGGTGATCTGGATAAATGGCCAACAGAATGTATGGATTAAGTTTTATTGTACGTACTCAAAACGGAAAACTATACAAAACGAATAAATCTCCAGAAGAATCTTTCACCCCCCTCCCTTGCTCTGTTCCAAAATGTGTGTGATTATATTATAATGTTCTGCAAAGCGCGCGTGGGCATGGAAAAGATTATGGTATCCAGGATTCTTTGTCTGGAGGTGATGCAATTACATAACTATATATACCGCTATTCGTGTTTGCGTTCTTGAAAATAAAAAACAAATAATATTACTACGAACGTTTGTTTTTAAGTCTTTTATGCAGGCATGAATTAATTTAATCCAGAGAGGGCACTATATATATAGTTCTAGCATGAATCCAAGGCAAAAATTCAAGGGGAGGGAGGGAGGGGAGTCCCGCCGCTTTATTAACCCCCCAAAGGTAACTCTTGATAAAATTTAATAGTACAATAATAATAATAATAGTAAATAAATAGATACATGAAGTTGTAGAATAAGTTCAAATGTTGCCCATGTTGAAATCATAATTAGCTAGGGGGAAGACAGCCCCTCTGGATTTTCACCTGCTAGCTGATATTTGAAATTATTGAGAATATATTGCATATATATATATATATGGTAATTTGTATTATATTTTGTATCTTGAACCATATATGAGTTTTTGAAGTAATTATAAGAAGTACAATATATGTTTGAGCTCCAAATTAAACTAATACAGGGTGTCCACATGAATTTTCCCGATTTGGCACGCAAAATAAAGCATGATAATTAACGGTGACATAGACTTTTGTTATATCAAATTAAAGCGTGGAGTTCAATGTTTTCAAAAATTAAAACTAAAAAGCGTTCCGTGGACTTGTCTTCTTTTGAGATAAAACGGAAACAAAAATTTGTCATTTCTGAGCTCCAAAATCCGCAGACTCAGAATTCATCTGAAAAACTGTTTTTATTTAATTAATCTTTCGCTTGAATAAAAATTTATAATACCTACACCATTATTTACACGAAGGCTTCACCACAATTGACCGCATGAGCACCGTTGGTACGCCAGCACACGTCCAGACAGATCTCCAGTTCTCGCACACAAGTTGCGCAGAATTGTCGGCGTGACTGACTCAATGGCTGCGGTGATGCGCTGCTGGTGCGCTCTCGGACGTCTCACACATGCAGGTGACACAGGTGTCTTGAAGACTGACTTTCACGTAGCCCCTCAGAAAGAAGTCAGGTGGAGAAAGGTGGGACAACTACGTGGACATGCTCGAGCAGTGTACGTCATCCCTCAGCTGCTCCAAGCCGAAGAGGTTTGGGGCTTCCACATATTATCATCATATTCCAGGTAGATGGTGCATCTTCTTACTGAGCAAATGCAGTGCGTGATCGTCGTGATCCAGGTCGCTGGATCGGCCGTTATGGACCCTCGCTGTGGGCCCCTAGGTCCTCTGACTTAACTTCACTTGACTTAATTCTATGGGGCTACGTGAAAGACACGGCGTTCACGACACCAGTTCGAAAAATCAGAGAGCTCAAGCAGCCCATCACCGCAGCCATTGAGTCAAGTCACGCCAGAGATTCTGCGCAACTTGTGTGTGAGAACTGGAGGTCTGTCTGGACATGTGCTGGGGGTACCAACGGTGCTCATGTGATGAAGTCTTCGGTAGTTAAATTTTTTTTGAAGCGAAAAAAGGTAAGTTTTTTTCAGATGAATGCTGAGCCAGAGCGTACTTGATTAGGCTAATCAAGTACGCTCTGGCTGAGTGTGCGGATTCTGGAGCTCAGACATGACAAAATTTTGTTTCCGTTTTGTCTCAAAAGAAGACAATTAAGTCCACGCAACGCTTTTTAGTTTTAATTTTTGAAAACAATAAACTCTAAGCTTTAATTTTATATAACAAAAGTCTATGTCACCCTTAATAATCATGCTTTTTATTTTGCGTGTCAAATCGGGAAAATTCATGTGGACACCCTGTATATCAATAATAATTTTAGGTGGTTAATTACATTGTAAATTAAACACAAATTTTTTAAGTCTTCATTTATAGCTAGTCTATAAATTAATTTATATTTTATAAACCATTTTTTTTTATCAAAATCTTATAACACACCATAGCCCTCTGCACCAGAGGGCTATATACACATAATTATAGAGATTTAAAAGTAAAATGTTTCCTCTTCCAGCTTCCTTTTCTACAAATGAGCGTGCAAATTTCCAATTGTCACGTTTACAGAAGATGCTGGAGGTGCTCCAAGGTGCCGTGCGCCATACACAATGTATCTGTATATTTATCCTTGGCAGCTGCCAGTCCATTGTTGAGCTCGCGGCGCACGTATAAGCTGCAGCAGATGTGGGCGGGCGTGAGGAGTGGGGAACGTGGCGGCAGCTGGCGACCGATGAAAACTCCCACCCCATACACCACTTTTTTAGTTGATTTTTTATTGTGTCTATAATTCTGTATTATATAATATAGTGTTGTATTATTTTCTTATGATATGTATATATTATATGTATAATAAAGTATATATAATAAATTAATATACAATAATCATAATATAAAAAACATTAATAAACGAGCGCATATAATGTATGTATATATGTATTATAAGTGTATTATATTGAAATTTAAGATGTACTTGCGCAAGTACGCCTTAAAAACTTAAAAAAAAAACTTTTTCTAAAATTTACAATTAATATATATTTCAAACCTAAAAAAAATAACTAGAGAGATTTGTTTGATTTATTTATTTTTTTTAGACAAAATTAACACTCAAAACTCTGTCAGAATTTAAGTATCAGAAACTGCCACTATAATTATAATGCATATATGCATGTATATGTAATTCAGTGAAATATTGTAATATAATTTAATATTACAATAATAATATTATATTATTTGTTGTGAATTCATTTTTTATTATTTTTTTTATTATTTATTTCACAAAAAAGAATTAAATATATTAATGTCCAGCCAAGATTATTATTATTTTTTTTATTATTTTACAAGGATACACCCCTAAGAGCTTATAGCTCGCGGCGGGGTACTGGGTATTATAGGGATAAGGTAGGGAACGGATAGTGGCCACGGCCTGCATGCTTATTATACGCGTCCCAGCATTCGCTGAGGTGAGACTGAGGGAACCGTGGAAAACCTCAGTCAGGACGGACACCTCTACTTTTTCTCAATGGACCAAAGCGATGTCCAAAACCTGGGGAACTATATATAGTGTTATAAAAGCTGAAACACTTAAATGAATAGAATATTTTAGCAGATGGATTATCATTAATAATATAATGATATAATATAATATTATATATCATATCATATATATATATATATATGATATGATATATATCATATATCATATCATAAATTATTATATATAATATAATAATTAATTATTTTTAATATAATAATCCGGGCACTTGACGCAGCTAGTGGTATATATACGCCTCTGATTCGTAATCGGATGGTCGTGAGTTCGATCCCATGAGCCATGCACCGCCAAACTTTTCACAAATGGCGGTTGCTAAAGAACACCCACTCGTGCATCCGGGAGGTGATTGATGGCATCCTCCATCAATTGCCGACCATCCTGACTGAGGTTTCCATGGTTTCCTCAGTTACAACCAGGCGAATGCTGGGATGGATTGCTTAGGCCATGCATGCATGCATGCATGGCCGCCCCGGTTTGGAAGGGACCCACAAAAGTAGGGTCTACGAAGAGCCGGGAGGTTAAATTCAGTCACTTAATTGTGGCCAGTACGTACCCTAGCTAAAATAGGGTTCAGAGTTGAGAAGTTAAAAAAAATTAATAATATAAATAATACATAAATATATTTTAATCTATATTTTATATATATATAATATATAATCTATTCTGTACATTGCATGCACGTACGTACACTCTAGCTATAGCTGTCTTAATTTGTATTTTCAGATAAATAATTTTTATTATAAATATATATATAATACTGTACGCATGCTGGTACCACAATACGTACGTACGTATTGTTATATATTTTATATGTAAACTGGCTTTATTACGTCTAGTATATGGTATTACTATATTTTTATATCACAAAAATAAAAGAGAGACCGGTCGGCAGGGCCGAACCAGCAGAGCAGGACCAGATTGCAGGGACAAAAGTTTTACATTTAATTTATTTCGCGCGACTGCATGTTTTATTTCAACAACGTAATTTGCGACGGTTTCGACGTTTCTCCCGTTTTTCCTGTTTCCGAACGTTTTTGCCAGACATGACTGCCAGAGTCCTCTGTTTCGTTTATTTGAAAACAGAATGCATAAGAAACAAGCAAATTTTACATTACAGCAGCATCTATCGGAATTATTCTGTAGCTAAAATGTAAACAATCAGAACAGCAGCTGATTGATAGATTTTCGAAAACGCGCAAGATGTTTGTTAGCACAATGTGTGTTCGAAATATTTTTAATATCAGTTGTAAGAGAAGCATATTCACTTGTCAAGTTTATAGTAAGTTTCAAAAGCCATATGGAGGTTCTGCATCGAAGTCAGAAATCCGTTTGAGACTGGAAGATAAGTTACCTGAGAAATACAGACTTGTATACAAGGCCCCCCTAGTACCTTATATATATGCTGCTAACATTGCTTCCGTGGGAAGTTTAGCAAGCCTTGCAGCTTTTACTTCGTGGAAAGTGTACGCAACAATGGGAATTCTCGGACTCCCAGTCAGCAATATCTTGAATGAAGAAATTTTAGCGTTCTCAAAGCTAGAAGTTGGAGCTTTTTTAGGTGGATTTTTGCTTACAAATCTTGCTCTTTGGGCTATTTCATCACGTTACGCCTTAAGAATATACAGTGATGAGCAAGAAAATTCCCCTAGGTGAGTGAGATTTTAAATAGAATGTATGATATGCATATTAAGGACGTGCTTTCACATATTCGAAAATCGCTACGGAAACACGCCGTAGCTACTCCGTAGCAAATGTGTTGATTTTGCTGCGGTGCACCGTAGCACCTCGCGATCTTCTGCGGCACGTTCTACGGAACTCCGAAGCAAAATCAAGATGAGTTTGATTTTGCTGCGGCATTCACATGATTTTCCGCCGCAGCTGCCGCAGACAAACAAGAATATGTGAAAGGCTTACAGCATTGCTACGGAACTCCGTAGCGATTTTCGAATATGTGAAAGCACCTTTACAACAATTATAGTATGCATAGCAAAGGGTAAAAGGGTACATGTAGGTATACAGTATGCCATATATGCATTACATGTATATACTGTATGCTGATGTAGAGTCTGTGGAGGAAGGAAGGGGGGAGAAAAGAAGCATGAATTAAAATTGGCAAAAGTCAATTTTCAGGGGGGGGGGGGGGGTTCGTTGGTTCTAAAGTATAATAATATGCATATGGAAACAGTTGTCCAAAAGGAACGGAAGGAAGGTATATAAACATAATTATGCTGCTCTATTAGTTTGCAGTACAGTATATAATCATTATAATGTGTTTTCATTCCATGTTGCATCAGTCTTTCAAACCTTACTTTACATCTAGGTATATAGCACAGTTTAATTTGATGGTAATTTGTATGCTTTTGATGTAAACCGAAGTTCAACTGACAACTTATATGTAACATTAAAGAAGGTTTTCTGACGAGGGTTCATTATAATAAATGGTAATTGAATCTTACCGGACTGTTTCCACTCGTCGATTTTGTTGCAGTACGTCGAGAAACTTGAGCACTGAATTATAATAAAAACATTAACATTATAATTCAGTGCTCAAGTTTCTCGACGTACTACAACAAAATCGACGAGTGGAAACAGTCCGGTAAGATTCAATTACAACTTATATGTAATCTTTCGCGAATTTTGTGCCTGCCAAAATGACACGTATGTGACATACCTTTCAGCAAAAGAACTTTATATATTTCCAAACGTAAACTAAGATTTGCAAAACTTCAGCTCTAGGTGATGTGCAAATTAAGTCTAATTATCTGGTCATTTCGAACGTAGATTCAGAGCTCCAAACCATGGATATACAGGCACTTGTAATTTGAAATGGTTATGGTGCAAAAGTGTTTGTGAGCACTTCAGTTTTCTTGGCTGCCAGCCTCAACTGACCTCAGTAAAAAAATTCTTCACAAAAAAATTAAATTTTTCTCCTTCGATCTTTAATTAATAATTATTTTAAATTTTGCTAAATTTTGCTTTGTGAAAACAAAAGTTATGTTTTTAATGTTTCCAATTTTATTTATATTCATAAAATTTGCTTTCTTTTTACATTTCAGATATTGCCTTGTGATGGTTGGTTTGGTGCCTATGTCCAAACGGAAAATAGAGTTTAGTGTGGGAGACTTGAAGCCTGCACACGGAGTGGTGAGCAAGCTTCCGTGGAGAGAAAACTACTTCCATCTAGGCTCTAATGGAGTTGTTCTGTTACCTCATTATTTCCGCACACCATCAGACTTCCATGGTATGTTCAACAAAACTGATTAGGACTGTATTAATAAATAAAAAAAAAAATGTAATTTCAATATCTTGTTTTTGTTCAATGGAATAGATTTGACATAGCAACTTAGATGTCAACAACTCTCTTCTCTTGGTCCTTGATCTTGCACTAAATCAGGTACAGAGCTAGTTGAATATTTTTATTGCAAGTGCAGATTCTTGGAGGAAGGGGGGATAGTCTACAACACACACTATTTTAGGGGGGAGGGGGGCTTCAAATAGGATTTGTAGACTTCAATGACTGTATAACCACAACCAAAAGGTGCTAATGTAGAGTATAAGACAGCATTAATGAACAACCTACGTGAATTGTTTTCATCACATATCTGGGTAGAGGCCCTCAAATAATATTTTTTTTCAATTTTACCCTGACTTTTGAACCTTCTAATAATTTTTGTAACATCTTTCCTTATACTTGCTTCTTAAGGTAGAGATAATACGGATCAGCTGGCCCAATGCTAAAAAAATCCCATTCATAAAAATTATGAAAAAAATTTAAAATGTTCTCCTCTACATCCCCTATCAGTAGGTAAAATATCAGGTATACAAAAACGAGCTAGTTTTCGAGTTATGAATTTTTAAAGTTCTCTAATTTAACATGGAGAAATGGGACTTCCATGTTAAATTGGTCAACTTTGAAAATTAATAAATCGAAAACTAGCTCGTTTTTGTATACCTAATATTTTACCTACTGATAGGGGATGTAGAGAAGAACATTTTAATTTTTTTTCATAATTTTTATGAATGGGATTTTTTTAGCATTGGGCCAGCTGATCCTTATTATCTCTACCTTAAGGGTAAGGTAACGCCACCAATGTTAAAAAAAATCCCTCTCACAAAAATTCTGAAAAAAATTTAAAATGTTCTCCTCTACACCCCCTATCAGTAGCTAAAATATCAGGTTTACAAATATGATCTAGTTTTTGAGTTATGAATTTGTATACCTGATATTTTAGCTACTGATAGGGGGTGTAGAGGAGAACATTTTAAATTTTTTTCAGAATTTTTGTGTGAGGGATTTTTTTTAACATTGGTGGCGTTACCTTGCCCTTAAATGTTTGCATCTCAACATTTTCTTGCATGCATGATTTGAAGAGTTTTGGAGGTTCCCAAGAAATCTGAACAAAATTAAACATTTCATATAGCTTTAAGGTTCCCTCTATCCAAATATGAATAAATTACATTAAAGGTAAGATAACACGAACAATCGATTGTTGATAGTCCCATTTGATTTACATGTAAACCTTAGCAACCTCATAATAATTCTGATTTTTTTTTTGAGAGACAGCTCTTAGCACCAAAAAAATGTGGAAAAAATTTCAAACAATCGGACGATCCAATTTTTTTAAATTAATTTTTTAAATTTTTAGTGTAGGGCTTTCCCATGAACACCCAAACTAAGAAATTAATTTAAAAAAATTGGATCGTCCGATTGTTTTGATATTTTTTCCATATTTTTTTGGTGACAAGATTACTGTCTCTCAAAAAAAAATTCAGAATCATTATGAGGTTGCTAAGGTTTACATGTTAATCAAATGGGACTACCAACAATCGATTGTTCGTGTTATCTTACCCTTAAAAATTTAAAATCATGCAGGTTGTCGTTCATTATGTACTGCAATGAGAATCAACCAACTGCATCGACATCCTTCAAAACCATAAAAAGCTGGTGGCATACAATTAAAAGTTAGCTGTTTGTTGCTCGGTTCAATGTTTTACTGAAAATAGGTGACACAGCATTTTGAAAATTAATCGTTGTTGACTGTAGAGGATATAAATATTAATAATAAGATTTCATGGTTTTATTTTTGTGGAAGGTAATAATGATTATTTATTCATTTATTGTATCACAACTTTGAAGTTTACAAGATTTTTTTTTTTTTTTTTTTATTATTGTTGTAAGTTGTATGAAGCAATAAAAGCGAGTAAAATTTTAATATCATTAATTTTGGAAGAAATGAAAGAACAATACATTTAGTTTATCTTCCAAGTAATTGCAATGCTTACTGAACAGCCGTGATGTAACTGCATGAAAATTAAAGACAAGGAAAATTTACACTAATGTAATATGGCAAATTTTACTAAATTTGGAAGCAAATTTTGTTGTTTCTGCCTACCCTCTATGTTAACAAGTCATCTGAAAGAAACATTTTATTTTGGCAGAACCTATAGTCATCACAATTAATGACAATGTTTTATCTCTAAATTAAAAGCATTTATACTGAAACCTTATGAATAATATTATGAGAGGAAATATCCAGTTAATTAATAATTTTAAAGGTGACTTGAAACTACCCATTTAGCCCAACAAAAGCCCATTTTTAAATTACTCTACCATTAGAATTAACAATGTTACGAAGTCTTAGCCTGACTATTAATTAGGCCTCCACGCCATTTATCAAATATTAATTAAGTGCATTGGCAATAATAGTAACATTAACATTTTTTTTAAACAAATTCATTAAAAAAATCAACTTGTAACCATCGTGTACACAAAACTATTTTAAGCTTGGCATGAATTACAATATTAAGGAGTTTGATTAAAAATAAATGAAGCTGAATTTTAACACATTTAGGGAATGAACGTTGATTTAATTTTAATTGTTATTATTTTTTTTTTACATGGAAAAAGGATGGAGCATTCCTGGAAAGCATAGCAATGTTGTGAAGCAGATTAAGGTAGGTAAATGTTGTTTATTAATTTTCACTGTATGGGTAGGTGGTTTGGCAATTGAAGCATATAAAAAGAGGCAAATTACATAAAAAAAGGAGCTTATTTTAATTCAAAGCAAACCAGGAATGCAAAAACAAGAAGTTTTAGGCTGTTCGGAGGATGATATGAACTCCTGAATCCGACACCACTGGTTCGCTCAGCTCGCCGACCTTAAGGGCAAACGCAGCCAGTTCAAACGGCCTCTGCATGGCACCGTGGCCGAACGGTCCAAGGTCACCTCCACGCTTCGCGGAGCTGCAGTCTGAGTACTGTTGAGCCAGTTCGGCAAACGATGCTTTGCCAGACACAATCTGTTCACGATAGTCTGTAAAAAAATAGATATTCACATAAAATACAAACGAATTAATTAAAGTGAAATGGGTGAGAAACATCCAAATAACAATTTTAATATTGAAGTTTAATGTTGACTTGGAACTAGTAAACTTAAAGAGATTTGGGGGGATAAAAAAATTTATAACAAATTAGCACATGAATAGTCTAATTTTCTTCATTCAAAGTGCTGCATTTTATAATGTTTGTGTTTGTATGCTTGGAAAATTGATGAATAAAAAAATTTGAATTCAAACCGGACAGCAAACTGGACTACATTTGTACAGTAATTTCAGGACAAAGAAGGAAAATCTTAATTAGCAAATCAGGATTAACATTGCAATCTGATCGATGAGAGTTCTTCTTATTGGAATGAATATACAATGTCTCAATAATATACAATATTATAATACTGTATTGCAATTGTAATGTGCAATCAAAAAGCAACAAAATATTATGAATTTAATTATTGACTATAACTTGTGACGTAAAAAGTTCTCAAGTCAATCCTCTACCTCTTCAAATAAAAAGAGGTTCCAGGTGCAAGTATTTGTAGCAAGATCTGTAAATTTGACTAAATGCTCGTTAAAAGTATTTCTATCGCGACTGTACGGATAACAGCAAAAGACAAACTTAATCAATTAGATAGGTGAACCTTGCTTTGGAAAGAAAAACAAACACAAGAATTGAAAATTGATGCACATTAATTTAAGTTACAGTAGATTATGTTCTCAATTAAAATAATATTTAAGCAAAGCATATTGTATGTATCACCACTGCATTTTTATACGTTATAGTTATGGGAAGTCAAATTGAGATTGGCAAGATAAGTAAATTCTACCAAATCACACGATCAGCAAACAGACGCTACCCCCACAGACAGACGCCTAACCCAATGGGATTTTTGTGCTCGTCTCTTCCCCTCATAATACAGCTAGTACATGAAGTATTCCTTTGTATGTCCAGTACAGCAGCACAGATGGCAGTACTGGTTTTCTCTATCTCTTAACGTATCCTCTCCCCCAATATGCATATCTCACTCAAGGCATCCAGCTACATAGACGTAAACACGGCTTATCTAAGTGGGCCTAAAATTCCCATAGGGGTAGGCGTCTGTTTGCCTGCGCTACCCCGATAATATGCATAATAATCAAAAAGTCTCTTCTCTCAATTAGGTGAATCTTCAGTGGAGCCATAGTGAGGCTTGCGAAAAATATAGCACCTTTAACTAAATCCAATGCATCTTCTTGAGTCCTAGTGATTTTGTCTTCACGCCATGAAGAGGGCCTGCGGGACCCACGGTGTTTAACGAGCAGGTGACTGCACTGGACTTGTTCTGGTCCAGTGTTGGATACAGGCTCTGCTGGCTTCGTAGGGGCCTCCCATTGACTTTCCTTGGTGTAGATGTTGAGGTAGTAATGCTGGCCTACACGTATGCATACGTAAACAAACGTGAGAGGGAGAGGTTAAAAACGCCGGCATACAAAAAGAACTCGTAATACATGCAACAAAATAACTCCTTTAAGGAATTTTAGTACTTTGAGTTTTTTAGGAACTAATGGAAGTTAAACTTTTGTATATAATTATTTAATGCTGCTTTACAAACCTGTAGACCGACTTAAACGCTTATCCCAGCCTGATGGCAAATCTTCGTCTGCCATGATTTATTTTTTCGGATTACAAAATTATCGAGTTGGTTCGAGGCAAACTATCGATTTTTTCCATGCGCGGGCAGCTTCCAATTTCAATTGGGCAGAGTTTCATAGCATATTCATTACGTGATTCTTGATTGGCCCCATAACTTGCTCTTGTCCTGTATTAGCCAATAGGAATTGGCGTATTAAAACTTTGACGTTTCCGCGTTCACGGCAGGTGCAAAGGCGACGCCCCCTTAGAAAAATGCTGTGAGCTGCCGTGGCGCGATTCTTCAGTTTAGAAGTGTGGGGCACCGGGGTAGGAGTGTCTGACTCTTTTCTACAGCCGCGACACGCAGTCTCGCAACTCTCGCACAAGAGGATTTTTATTTTTGATTTACCACGCATATACACATACATTGGACATAACAGAATTTTGTAAATTCATCAATTGCTCAAAAGGTGAGTTATATATACTAAAATCTACTAATTATATATTAATCAGCATTTCAGCAAATTATATTTTATGCATATATCATGATATATGTATATGATATATATAGTATATACATACATATATTTATATAGTTTACTGTACATTTTATTATCATTATATAATACAGTTCATAAACTTTTGAAAGATTTCAGTGTCTACATTAAAAATACTGCATTTTATGAGTTCATTATCATATTAATTATATGACGGTAAATTTTGTAAACGCGTACGTAATTTAATTTAATAAATTCAATTTATGTGCATGCACTTTTTAATATAACTAATATCAATAATTTCCAGATAAAAAATTTATATCGCTTATTAATTAATCTTAAAATACATATATATAAAATATTATTTCATTTATTATTTTAAAAAAATAATATTATTATATAAATTATAATATAGAATATTTGATGGACAGATCGAGAGGCGATCGAATGAATTTAATATAATTAATTATTATGTATAAATAGTAAATACACTGTACTTGACTTTTATTTGTTTGCAAATTTCTATTTAATATAGAGTGACATATTATGTAGATTGAATTAGTTTCAAACTAATTTATTATTATTTTATATTTTAAAAAGATATTTCTTTAATGCAAGATATCTATATATATATACATATATAATATATAAAATACTTTGATATAAAAGTAATACTCATACAAGCTACTAGCATTTTGTATAATATGCATGCATGGCGTGTACTATAAAAAATTCAATAACAAAAAATATTTAGCTTCTAATTTTTCCATTTCTATACAGAGTGTATAGTTATAATATAATTATAAAGTTCTTTTGTAGCAATTATTTCTATCAACAAAATTTACGTATATAAATGAAAAAAAATAATAAATAACAACGTTACGTTCTCTATTACAAATACATTATATTATATAATTATAATATAACATAAAACGTTATCAAAATAAAAATACGAATGCAGCATGAAGTGTATTGTATTTTATTTGTGAAATGTGACACCAGCGAGGCATTAAATTACTGCATGCCAACGTCTATCGAGCTGCAGTGGTTGGATGACCCCGAATTAACTTACCGATGAGCGCACTGGACCGTGTCAATAAAAATTACGAGAGGGAGCGGCATTGATTACGTTTTACACTGACAGAGATTATTATTGTACTTCCCTACTTCCTATCCATATGAATGGAAAAATAATGCTTACAAACTGAGATATAGTTAAGAATGATTATTGATTAAAACAAATAATAATTATAATATGACCATCATCAGACGCGAATGGATCTGAGGTACGCGTTGAACCTGCATACATGCTGGGGACCGTCTCAAAATTTTAGATGCAATTTAACACGGGTATATTTTCTGTATATATAAATTTATATAGTAATTTGAATCCTCCACTCCATCATGGGGTACAAGCCGTATAAGATTTATGAGCTAAATGTTATAAAAAAATATTGTTTTCGGCAAGGACGCGTGGGGCAAATACAATTTTGCGTCAAATTAAAAGTCGGCTTGAGACACTAAATTAATTATAAGCCGAGATACGTACATATTTTTTATTTTTTAATCAAACCCTAGCTATTGGGTACTTCGATCTATTTACTAATTACATATTATACTACTTCGAAACCCCGAACCTTCCGAAACCCTAACTTGAGCGTTTCGCGGGCTCTTCTGGAACGGGGGCGGCCACGGCCTTGCAAATCCATCCCAGCATTTGCCTGCGGCTGAGGGAAACGTGGAAACCTCAGCCAGGACGGACGCTACAGCTTTTTGTCAATGAACCGGAAGTGCAATGGTCCAAAGCCAGGGGAACCACATAGTGGAAAAGCGCAACGTTTTACCCCTGGGTGGGAAACGTGGTTTTTGTTGAAAATGGTCACCCATCCAACTACTAACCACGCGCGGCGTTGCTTGACTTCGGTGATCTGACGAGACCCGGTCAAGCGCACTGCGCCACACCTCCCACATATACGTACATATATATAGCATATAGATATAGAGATAGCTTGCTAAAAGGCTTTTTTTAAATCTTGTAACAACAAAAACAAAATAATTTAATATTTGACCATTGAGATAAAGTAAAAGTGCAAAAGCTTTTAAACATTAAACGCGTCTTTGCATCCATCAAGCTGCTGGAGTTTATTTTTACCTTCACCCGTGCCTTCGTCAGTGAGATAAGCAAAGCAGCAGCAGGCTCTGTAATGCTGCTGCTGGCTGTGAGCGACTGCCGGCAGAGGAAGCCTTGTGTGGTAGCATGCAGCAAAGCGAAATTTTCTCACCTAGACCTCGGAGAAAAGCTGATAAAAAATAATTGGTCAAGGCTACTTTAAAAATAAAGTACATTCTTTTACAAAAGTGTGAATTGTTGCTATGTCCATGCATGTAAATTTTAAAGTTACGTAAATTTTTGCAAATGCAATTACTTTTATCATTATAAAATCGTGCACCGATTTGTAACAAAAATATTGTGATTTTTTTTTTATTGATTACTTGAAATTTTTTTGTGGATACAGCTGCAGTATACATAGCGTACGAAAAATGTATAGAGATCGAATAATAATATATAAATTATATATATATAATATAATTATGCTGGTTGCATGGTTGGTTGGTATTTTGGGGCAATTGACACATTTTGGTCATGTATGCCCCCCCAAATATAATGATGCATTTTTGCATAATAATATTATAAATTATTTTATTATGAATTACTAAAGTAAAACTGTTCTATATTTAAGATTTATAGCAATATATATCTTTATATCATCAGCATAATAATATATCATCATCAGATAATTTTAGGGTCCTGAATTTAATTTCTATTTTTGCTACAGCATACATGCTGCATGTATATGATCCAAAATATACCACGTACGTATACCTGTAGAGGAAGGATGCATGATGGGGCACAGTAGGGTTCACAGGTTTTACAATACATAAGGTACGTGTGGGTAAGGCCTTGGAACGACCGGTTTGGTCACCCACGCCTCGCAATCCCACGGCATGGCGGATCCGCCCCCTTATATTGTCACCCGAGTTGATGTCATGCAGCCAGCACGTACAGTGATGCTCTGTCGCATCGATTTTATGTTAAATTATTCAAACCATGCACTCTGCGTCCACTGCAGTATAAGACTGGTTAGAAATTGGGCCAACTGGGAGAGCAGCCTAATTATATTTCGTTCCAAGTAAAACTTGTATAGTAAAATAAAGTACCATGTTAAATTGACACAATATGTATCAAAATTGATTTCCCCAGTGTGCGCTCATTTTCAGCTCTCTTACGGTCCTTTTTTTTATGTCTGCATGGTCTTACAATATATATGGCATAAAAGTTAAATATTCTTATTTTGTTTGGCAACTTATTACAGCTTGCTTATATTAATATGGTGAACGTAACAACAAATTTTATTTAGTGAGTATCAAATTTACAGTGAAAACAATTCTATAAATTTATAAACTCATTGATCGTTCAATATTTTGTATTACTTATTTTTTTTTTAAAAAAAAAGGAACAAGATAATTTGTTTCAATAATATAATAATTACTTTAATTGTTAGTATTTCATATATATTATAGTTTAAATCCTATTTTACTGTCATTATACTTTAGTAACGTAAATTATCCACTACGTATTATAAGTAGTAAGTACTAATTGTACTATACGTATATATTATATTTTTAATTATGTACTTCCGTAGACGCCTGCAGAGAGTAAATCTATGCAACCATTTGAGCGTGCGTGTGCAGCAATTTGCTGAACATAGGCGGGGTGCATTGTGATCTATCATAGTGATAAATACATTAATGGTTAAACCACATTAAAGTAAATAGTATTTTTCTTTGTTAATGAAAATAAATTGTCAATTTGAGATTATAACCATGTCGTTTTAAAAACGAAAACTATAATACTTTTGTACAGGTATATACTTATCCTGACTTTCGTATAAATATGATGGCAAAAATTAAATTGGTGACATATAGTAGTTGTGTATTATATGATAGCAGTGTATGTCAATATTAACTTATTTTTTTACATTAATAAGAGTTTATTCGGAAGTAATTCAACAGTGTTTTTTTTTAAAAAAGTCTGTCATATAATATATCAATCTAAATTTGCTTCAATTAATCTCAACGCAGTAAAATCTGCGTGAGTAAACAAATTTTTTGTGAGTCTTCATATTGCATGCACAAATTATTATCAGGGAACACGTCTCTGTTCCCTGTTATTATTATATTTTTTACGCAGTCATTTAGTTTGAAAATTGTGTTAGTAGAATCTTTAAAAAAATATATGACTTGTATTTTATTAAATACAATGTATATAAAAAACAAACAATGTATTATCCCGTTTACACCTCACTAGAATATCGTGTGGTTTTGACAACGGTCAGTAAAAAAAACTTTAATTGCCTGCGAGCATCGCCGTTCTGTATAGAGCACTCGAGGATACGGGGTGACTCAGCCGCAATGATGTCATGATGTTGCAGCCTATCCTAGTTTCTATAAGGCTGGCTGCTTCTTCTTTACCTCAATAAGTTGTATGCATTGAACCGGTGTTAGTTGATTTGTGTATTATTTGTAGTACCTAGCTACCTGTCCCATGTCAGTCCAACATTTTATATTCTAAAGATTTCGTTTCTATTGATCAGTACGCGGGTTAAGAGACCATGATACATGTTCCGTATAATACAGACCTGCTATACAGCTGCATGATAGCTCTGTGAGTGTGATTGTTATAAAAAGATAAAGGTATGTGTAATGCGATAATTATGAGTTGCTATTATATTATACAGTTACAAGACTTATAACTACAAATAATGCATTGCCAAATAAATGTCATGTAAAATCAACAACAACAAATTAATAATTTTTTACTCTTTTAATTAATTATTTTATTACTAATTGGAATGAAAGGACACAGCCCCAAATTATGTTTGTATTTTATGGATCGTTTGTGTGGATCACACATAAATGCACATCTATAATTGTGTCTTATTAATTATCAATGCAAAATATTCTACAATAACAAAAAATTAATGAATAAAAAAAATCAACCTATATATAATATTATTTTATCCACAGAATACACATTCAAATTGATTCCATGCAAGAAACAAAATAAATAATATGTGAATTTAATTCACTGCATTATAATTAACATTTAAAACACATGTCATGTAAGATAAAATCAAATGAAATATAAATTTTCAGTGTTATAACATATTATAATTCAATGTATACATCCTTGACTTTTTGTAGGAAAATAATCAACACATTAAAAAACATAACGACAATAGTGAGAGTTGAGATGAACCCATTGTTTCTTACTTGCCATGAGGTTCATTGAGCGACCAACCAGCTGCTTATGATAATTATAGTCCCCTCAATTAGGATATATGGTAGGACCCTCGACATACGTCACTTTCTGATATCATGTCTTTAAATATGCAAATTTATCACTCGTGTTGCTTATTTAATTGACAACTTGCTGCTCCTATATAATGTCAACATGTTGTAACCATATAAAAATATGCAAATTTCGTAGCTTCATGTATACAATTTAAAATGAATTTAATCCTCAATTATTTAAATATTCATAAAAAAATAATCAATCACGTCAAATATATTATTATCTCATAATTACTTCAGATACGCGATGCATATTTTCATATCAATAGTTAGTTTCTTATATCATTAAATCTAATTTTATATTAAAACTTATCAACAACAGGTAATTTAATTAGACTAATTAGTAATCTATATATTTGCTGCCTTAGTATATAATATTGTATGTATTCGGATAATTTTAATGTTGCCTAACATTGCAGAATTGCTGATGCTTACCTCGCACGAACCGAAGCCTTTATTCCCTTCTTCTATTATGCTATATATCTCTGTTACACACATAGACGTAAACTCGTACGTAGAATCAAGCCGTATAAGTGTTGTGTGGTTTCATGCACTGTTATAGCATATGACGTGATCCCCTCCTTGGCTTATTAAAAAAAATAGTGCATAGAGAGAATCGGCTAATAAGACGTGACTATATATATAGTGCGTTCGTTTTTGTGCACTGGTGGATTCCCAAATCACATTTTGCATAGCTATCAAATTGAAAAAGTTTAAATGTTTTGTTTATATATATGAATGATTTTTTTTATCTCATTTAGTTTTAATGTATTGAAAAATTTTATCAGAGATAAAATTTAAAAATGTTCATGACAGGATTTTTATTTTGGAAGCCTCAAATTTAGATTCCTAAAAATTCGCATCGAGTAAAATGTTTTGATATTCTGCAGACGAGCGTTTTATTGATTTTTTCCTTCTATGTTTGTATTTTTTTTTTATCTCTTGTGCAATTATTCTAAAAAGTTAAGTGTTTAATGATGTTTCAACGTTTTAACTTAACTTAAAAATAATTATAATTAATGTATGAAAAGTTTGCACAGGCCAGTTTTCGATGATACACGCGCGATTTATATACTGTACCGTGTATACATCATAATATTATTATATACCACACAGAATAAGTATTTTTAGATCAGGCTAAAATACACATATACATAATATACGGTACAGATTGTATATAGCTTATACAGTTGAAATGTTTTTATAGTATTTTTAAAGATGTATAAAATTGTGTCTTAAATTTTTTTCGCTCAAGAGCAGCTTTTACTACAAAGTTTTAAGAGACTGTCAAAAGATTTTGTGACTTTGCTGAGTTAACGTCGTCATTTTCAAAGTAAATGAAAGTGCTATCTTCTCTGCAGTATATGTACACGACGTTGTTTCTGCTATAGCAGCTCCTATAATAGGCTTGTGCTAACGGTTCTGCTGGTCTGCTGCCTACACCGTGGTCGCTGACCGTGTAGTATGAAGAGGCTCCTAGCTCTGCAAGCAAGCGAATTTATGTGAATTTAACCACTAGACGATGATAAAAAAAAATCTATCAATTTTAATTAATATCTTAATATGAGATAAGATTTTGTTAACAAAGTTAAAAATATAATACACTATCGATATACAATTATTACAGATATATTTAATATAATCTAATTAAATATTAAAACGGCCGGTGGCTAGAATTAAGTTAAAAATTGCTGTTATATTGAAAAAAATAAATTTTATATTTCACTAAAAAACGATCGAGTCATTAAAAAACAGATTAATCTGTCGATATCTGTTGATAAATATAGATTTGGAATATCTTCTGCAGTCCTGATGACAGACAAACAATTATGATAAGCATCACGAATAGTATACTATTACGAGTTTGATTACGTATAATTTCATATTGCATGTAATGTACAGTCGTCGCCTCGGAAAACTTCCCTTTGCAGCCTTGTCCCGTAAGAATAACACAGGACATGGTGCAAGAGAGACATTTTCCAAGGCGATCGACGAGTGTACAATAAAATATACAGGTATTTTATTTATTATTTTTTTTTTTACAAATGTAATATTATGTATAAATTTATTAATATATTTATGAAATAGTTATGTGTGTGTGTTTAGCTATAGTGCCCGCTAATTGTTCTTCTGAAAAGTTCACAATCGGAGTATAATTCCACCGAGTTTGCTGAAATCATTCCATTATATATAAATTATAATATGCATGTAGTATAAAATGATATTTGACGTCGCTTGTGTATTTTTGTTCGTTTTTTACAGTCATTGATTTGAAAATGGATTTTTTTTTTTAACTGAAAAAAAAAAGTACTTTGAAATAAATTGTAAAGTCGATGATTTGTCATCATTAGTTTTAAATTGTGAAAATAATTTCCTTTTAAAAATTAATATAAACATGAAAAGAAAATATATAAATTCTTTTTATAGAGAAAAAAAAAAGTTGGCTTGTATATTTTTAAGCTACTGCACTTCAGTCTTATTTTAAATTACATGACAACATGAGTCAACACACGGTAGAAGTTATATTTGTGAATCGTAGCATAAATGTTTCTACAGACAGCATTGGTAGTGAGGATTGAGGAAGTAAATTAAAAAGAATTTTTGCCAGACTGCATGTTAATATATATATTGTATATATAAATTTAGCTTAGGTGGCAAAGGTATATAAAAAAGAAGTAGGCGGGTGTTTAAACAAAACCTTCGCCGTCTGTATGGCGTAAACTCTAGCTCAGCGAATTACAAAGACTTTCTCATGAGCTTGTGACGTCACGTGGAGTGTAGACTAGCGGTGCTCGCGGCGGTGCAGGCCAATGAACTTATATATATACCTTCGTCTGCCAATTAGCACTGCCGTTTTCTTCCATCATAGACTGATTTGCGAATGCAGTTAGGGTAGTGATCATCATAAGCTTCTTTTTTATAATGAATAAATAATGTTAGTCTCAAGGGATCCATTTTGCTGCTCCAACTCTACACTTCTTTGGCAATGCAACATTTATGAGCTCGAACCATACCGCGGAGAGCCACTGCTGATGTGAGCATCAATTTCCCAACCCGCTCTTTGTTCGCTCTCACTGGCCTGGTGGCCTGATTGGACCACGCAGAGTGGTTTCTTTCAAATCTTCCAGTGATATGCAGAAATATTATTGAAATGAGGCTCCCTCCTATTCAGCCCTATATAATTTATTTTTCAATTTTCATATAGATCGATTTTTTATAGTACTATAATGATCGTATAGGATGATGAAATTTCAATTTTTATATTACGATAATATTGAATTATTGATTATTGATAACGAAAAAAAATATATATATAGTAAATGTGGATAAAATAGAGAACTTTTAACGAAAAAATATATAACTAAAAAAAAAAAACTTTTGGAAGCAGCGTACATGCAGTGGAAAATTGTTGTATGTCAATTTTTGTATGCATGATATCGGAAAATATTATAATTATCTACTTTGGGGTCAAACTGGGTCACAGTTCTGTTTTTGCCAGACTATATATAGTATCATGTAATTATAATTCTTGAAGCGATGCTTTAAGGACATGTCTTTTTAGTACCAATGACAAGATTTTTATTTAATCTTTCAATCACTATTTCCGTGCAGCATATATATATATATATATCAAGCGACATATATTGGTTTACTCATCGTATACTTCTTAACAAACTACAGCTTTGAGTAAATTTATGTTGGTTTGTAGCCTTCCTCTCAATTTAAACCTCGGGGCACATAAATAAGACTTAACTACCATCCCGTGAGTGTACTAGGTGTATACCATCTATGCAGGTACAGTACCAGGTACGCCTTATAGCTATAGGGTGAATTACAACCGTCTGCAGACCCCAGAGGTGTGTTCCATTACTTTTACACGTATATATCACTAAGTGTATACTTATAATATTTATCAATGCAACTTATATACAGCGTGTTCTTTATTATATAAATGATGTTTTTATTGTAATATATAACAATCAACTATAGGATTTAAGTATGCAAAGAATTTGAATGCAATTTTAAATTTGAATTTAAAAAACTAAACTATTAGACCTTGTCACTATTACTACGTGGAATATAAATAATATATTATTTATATATGTGTTGTTTTACGTTTTACAACACATAAACTATTTTCTTCTGGTTTCCATAATTAAATTATAATTAAGGTGAATTTTCTATATACTATGTTTGGAAACTTGTATCTAAATTTAATTACTATTCAATACGAAGTAAATAGCAATTAAACTTACGGTATTAGAAATATTTTACGGTAACAGCTGGTTGATAAAGTTACAGGTGATACTTTCCCATCATGATTTGCCGTCCGTGACATGAGCATACAAGCTGGTAAAGTCTGATTTTAACACTTCGCAGCTTAAACACAGCACTATTAATATTATGAGTATCTGGTATTATGTAATTATAAATATTAAAGTATTATGAAATGATATACAGTTTATGTCAGTATAACCCTGCAGGCCCTAAATGCTCAGGACTGGCATATACCCAAATCATTTTCACCTTATTTGTGTGGTGTACCCACAAAAAGCTTTCATTATTATTATACACCAGCGTTCCTTAACCTCTACATAACAATAAAAACTGGAGAGTAATTGACCTATAAAAAAACACAGAAATTAAAAATATGTAATATAACAATAAAATTTTACTAGAACTTTTAATTTATATTATAACAATATATTGGTAATAAAATCTATACATGACATATATATTATAGGCGCCATAATATTCTATAGTATATCATAGGACAGCTGGAAATACCTGGTTATTAGAGTCCATTCCTCCGTGCATTTAATATATTTTTTTAAATACATAAAATTATTGTTTTGTTTGCTTTTTGTCAAGGGACAAAATAATGTATATATATTTACGCCTATTTACGCGTCCTTTTAAGATTTTTTTAATATAGAATTCTGTGGACATATATTATTATAGCTCAGAACATCATGAACTTTAGACATTTACCTTTTATTTACTCTAGATTTAGCTCCAAAAGGCAAAAATATGCAGGATTGCAATTTTGGGAGAAATGAGAAAAGAGCAACCCCTAAAACTGCAAATTCTGCATTGAATTTTTCATAGTTGATAATATTATATAGATTAATTGCAATTGCTAAAACGCCCACCAGTAAAGCAGGGGGGAAGTTCATGCTGTAGCCCGAGGTAAATTACTTTTAGTTCTTTTCTCTACCTAACCAGCTGAGAATCATTCAAATTATTGTTTCTCTCATTATTATCGTATAATATGACGGAATTTATTTTCTTTTGTTTCATACATGTATTTTGTTTAGTACACGCAATGCACAGACGTAAAGCTTGCAGGTGGCGCGGTAATATTGCAACTTGTTAATAATTGAAATGTGATTAGCTTACATTTATATCAATAATATGATGATAATTATTATTTTACATATTATCTTAGTAATGCGGACGTAATAGTGAACCGTTCGCGTAACTGTAATAAAATATGAAGGCTACGTAATACGTGCTCAGCACATTATGAAAAAAAAAACTTGTTAGCAGCACGAAGAAGAAATTTGTAACATAATGTAAAACCTTTTTAATAAGTATTAAGAAAATATAATAATATATAATACGTGATTTCGTGCGCTAAAAAGGTGCTAACTCTTGAAATTTCAATGTACTATTGCCTTTTAATCATCAGGTATTTAATATATTATATATATATATATATATATATATATATATATATATATATATATATATATATATATATTTGCAATAAAAAAATTATTCTTGGAATAAATGTTATATAAATAAATTATAAATAGTTATTGTTTAACATAAATAATTACCAAAGCTGCAAATAACATTGCAGATGGATTTTAGCCATCATGAGTGATTTAGAAGTTTTCAATAATTTTGTTGTTGTATATATACGTGATTTTGTCCATGAATCCATGAGGGTATATTTATAATGTCATCTCTGCACGCGCGCATGGTGCGTCAAATTTTGGAGTACCTTAAAATGTACCACTTTTCAAATGATGTACGTAATATCACGTTACGTGATATGAATATGGGGAGAAAAAATGTATACAGGCTGGTTTTGACATTCAACTTGCTCTCTACATTTGTTGATTTCTTAGTTGAATTTCAAAGACCATCATGCATACGTGTGGTGAAAAAGTGAAAGTAAAAAAGCAATATATTATTTTAGCAACAAATTTTTTTTCGTAATAATATAGCATTAATTATAAAAGTTGGGTTCCAAGCATAGAGAGAAGTTTTTTTAGAATTATAATAGAACACCCACTTATATATGTTAGGTCAATATACTGTCTGTGTTACAAAATATATAATTGGATGAAGTAATTTTTTATTAGCATGGGGTATTTGAACAGCACATACATATATATATATACATTATAATAGTTTTAAAAAAATCTTAATGAGAACTGTATAATTAATTTTCTTTTCCGTACTCCTGTCTCACTTAAAAATTATAGCGAAAATTGTTTTTTATTATAAACAGCTCCAATAAAAATAACAAAATTACAAAATAATCAAAACTCCGCATTAATTATTATCATGCTTAAGTTAATTATCAACTGATAATTAAATTTGCTAATTGTGGTTTTATTTTCTGGCGCATGTGGTTACCGTTTTTTTTAATCTGCGTTTAATTTAAATGTTTATGTAAATAGGCGGAAAATATTATGATAAGATTAGAAGAGGCAATAATGTTATATTATAATGATGTCATGATGTCACACTTACTTTAAGCTTCTTCCAAATCTCCGTCTCATATTATATAAATACAATACTATGATATATAAGCGTGACTCAACGAGGTGCAGTCTCGTTACCTTGAAACAACTTCATATTGATTGAATATTTTTTTGTTACATTCAAGTGATATATTGTATGGAGAGTTGGAGAGGCTCGTCAATACCCTCTTTTTGATCACTCAAGACTCAGCTTCAAACATTTTTTGTTCAACAGAAATAAGGAGGAAATTTAATGTCTTAATTACACCATCATCATTGTGTTGCTTTGTATCATGATGAGTATATAAAACAAACAAGTAATTTAAATTAATCAATTCAGCAGCATAAAATATGCATATAAAAGAGTCTGTAAAGCTTAAAAAATATTAAGAATAATTTTGCTTGTTTGTGTGTGTACCTCTGGACAGCATGAACTTTACTCATCATGCCTCACTTGCTAGAACTGCAGCTCTTATAATAGACAGGGAGATGCAGATTTGCTATTTCGGTTGAGGTAAGACGAGTACCATATATAATAAGAATACTTACATCATCAATATCAAAAGAGATTTGATTCACCACGCCTCTATAGACTGCGTGGTAAAAACGCGTACAAATAAAGCAAGAGTAATGTCCGTGTGATTCAGAGGTGTACATTTCAATTGTATGTAAAATAATAGCATTTTTTAAGAATTAAATCCAAATCTTAACAATATTTAGCTCAATAAGTCGACGAATATAATTATTTACACAATGTGGTATTGTTTATAATAATTATGCAAAATCTAAATATGTTGTTGTATAATATAAGTACAAACAGCAGTTGAGAGAACTGGTGTCCTAATATTTGTGCACGCTAGAGTACTATGGGGGCGTTGGTATTGATCGGTGGCTTCTGGGCTGGGCTCTGCTGCCGGGTCGCGTCGACGTCTCGTTTTGCTCCTGTTCAGCGGAGTCTGTGCACGATCTTCGCACTCGGTCAGTGCACTCTTAGTGGTGCACTTGCAGCTTGCCGATGCACCACCGGCACGTATTTCTAGCATGGTGCTGCAGAAACTAGCATTATATCGCTGGGACAACGGAAGATCGAGGAGGAGGTATGATGAGAGCTTTTATCATAAACCCACGTACTATAGGGTAGTAAAATCTTTATTATGTAATTAAAAACAGAGATATTTAATTTACATTATAAAGTTCTTACAGTATAACATACAGTGTGTTTTTGTTGATGTTGTTAAAATTTAATTGATGATTTTATTAAAGTTCTTGCAATTTAAATTTTAATATTAGCTCGTGTTTATGTATGAAAAAATAAAAACTGAAGCTGATGTACATAAGAAAATTCTATTTTAATATCTTAGTGTTTGTGAACATTATAAACAAACTTCCTCGGCATCAAAGTTTTATCTAAAAATATATGGAAAAAGCGTGTTGTAAAAATGCCAAATGAAATGATAAAACGTTTACAATCTTGAGTGTTGTATATAAAATGTCACAAAAGATAATATACTGGATTTCGAGTCTATAATATATACATTTTTTTAAAAAATAAATTTGAACTGAAATTTATTTCCTCTAAAATTTCCTTCTTTGCGTGCGAATGATTTTATTTTATTTGCATAATTATAATTATATTTTTTCACGTATAAATTATAAAATTAATGACACTTCTCATTTTAATATACATAATATATATATATGGCACTCTAAAATAAACATAATTATGTTTTGAACATTGAAGAAATTCTTCCTTTCATTGAAATATATTATATCGTCATTATAAAGCTTATTCAGATTCGACAATACGTTTTAATTTTACAAATAATAAAATAGTAATTTAAGTTTGCGGGATGAATTGAATTAATTTGTATATTGTACATTATAATTAAAGGGATTCAATTCCTATAATTCCGCGATAATCTGCAAAAGTCTAATTTTCTTATGGAATAAAAATAATCATATTAATTTAGAGATTTCATTCATTATATAAAAATGGATTTTACTTCTTTAGCTCAATTATATAAAGAAAGGGAAATTTGGCCAAGATAAAATACAATGATCCGTATAATTTCGTATGCACGTTCGGACATTATATTATATATTGCAGACGGCTTCAGGGTAAGAAACTTGAACTTTCTCTGACTGTGACCCTCATGTATAACGTGAATGTAAAAGTTTTTGTTTTTTTTTAAGACGTCTTTTAGAGCACAGCTGCTCTATAAGTAATATATAAACCTTTTGAAGTTTGCTCTACTGTGTGTTTTTCTATGTAAGTTAGAGGGCGGGGTACTTTCACATCACAGGAGATGAGCGCTCATAAAGTCGCAAAGCGGACACGCCCTCGAGTTCACCACCACGCACGCACGGATATTCTACCTTGGTAACGAAATCTCTACGTAAAATTACAATGTTAACTCATATGAAAATGAGCCTTAGATATTGACGTTCTTTAATGATGGTGATTATATATTGTTCATGAAGCGTAGGTGTGCGTGTACATTACCTGACTACATGGTGAGAAAACGTATTGCTGAACCTACCTCGATGGTTCATGGACCTTACAACATTATGGTGCTCGAGGAAATGTTTCTAGATACTTAATTTATCTTTCAGCTAATTGAAGCTTGCTTTTGAAAGAGATAGCTTTCCGTGCTAATGTAATGTACAATTATATTATGCTTTAGATTTATTTTTTTAAGTGCATTCTTGAGATTGCATCTCTCTCATACAAAACCATGTATATATATAATTAAATTAATTAAAGTATAAAATTAGATCGATTCTTCATGCTATATCAAAAGAAATAATGCTATTTATATTTAGTAAAATATGTTTTTTAACTTACATTATAATCGTCGTAACAAAAAGTATAATAATTAAGTTTATTGAACCAAACCTGAAAAAGATGAGTGAATAATTCATTTTATAAATAAATATAAAAACGGGGTACTAAACAAAACGTAATTTTAACTTTGAAAATATGCTCGAATGGTTATTTGTTTACCCTATCGACACATATCCCGTTTTCGTTATACATAACAGAAAACTTAATCGTAATATTTTACCGCTGCCGTGACGTACTTAAAAAAGAAAATTGATTTCTTGTTTATAAAATACATGTACTTTTATATAATTGTAATCGTGATATCAGTATAATGACGTACGACGCTTTTAGGATGACCTCTGTACAATCGGTCACCCGTGCCGAAATTTTAATTACGCTGTAAAACTGGCTCATCACGTTTGGTTCAAGTAATGTCATGTTTTGATTTACTGTTTATTCTAATATATAGGTACGATCGAGCTCCCCATACAAAGGATATGTTGGCTATTTTCCCATGCACGACTTACACAGCTCTCTCTTCTTGACGTTTTGATAAAAAGAAGCTTTATAAAAAATAAAAAGCAAAAACCTTACTCGAATTTGATCCATTTTGTCGTTGAAAGTCCCACAATTAATAAAATACATCCAGTTATAAACAGCGGGGTACAAAACAAACATTGCAAAATTTTACATGCATTAATCAACGATTTTTGTTTAATTACAGCTATAGTTAACTGTATAACTTTAACGCAAATGTTACCGTGTGGAATAATATTTTAGTGGACAAGTTCATTTTTATATAATGGAACAATATATAGTATACAGACTGAATAATTAATTACATCCTATTTTTATTCTTCGTGTGACGCGTCATGTTGATATTATATTATTAATGAATGCTTTCCATGCCTTGCTGCGTGTTATATGCGTCATCCGTTGATGGGTGGAGAGGCCATCACTACCTGGCATGCACGTGCCGCCGTTTTCGGTGGTACCAGGACATCTACATTGATATTGCATGCGATCAATGCCGAATAAAGGAAGTGTTGTTGCCACTGACATTGCAACTGTAGGCAGTGGAAAAATTTTCCCTATTATATACCCCCCTTCTTGATAAACATAATCGATCTCACCGTATTATTTATTCTCTTTCGTGTATTTTTATGGATTTTATGATGTTAAGACGTAGTTGTGTGAACAAATATAATATTATAAACGTACAATCAATAATATGAACAATGAAAATATAAAACTCAATATTGTTAAATTGCTTTTCATTTTTCATTGTTTTGAAGTATTAGGTTATTATCAGCTTGCTTGTTATATCACTTATCTCGATCGATTTCTTGGTGTATAATATACAGTACAGCTAGAGGTGGATGTTAAAAATCAATGTAAAATATTATGCAATATAATAATATGACTTGATCTCGTCTGCATACATGCTTTTATTATATTAGTAGCATGTCGAATTAGTAGCCATTGTGTTTTAATACCCCGCCGAGTATTAGGCTTCACACCTTACATGAGCATGGAATTGCCATCGCTATTTAAGGTAGAGATAATACAGATCAGCTGGCCCAATGCTAAAAAAATCCCATTCATAAAAATTATGAAAAAAATTTAAAGTGTTCTCCTCTACATCCCCTATCAGTAGGTAAAATATCAGGTATACAAAAACGAGCTAGTTTTCGAGTTATTAATTTTTAAAGTTGACCAATTTAACATGGAGGAATGGAACTTCCATGTTAAATTGGTTAACTTTAAAAATCAATAACTCGAAAACTAGCTCGTTTTTGTATACCTGATATTTTACCTACTGATAGGGGATGTAGAGGAGAACACTTTAAATTTTTTTCATAATTTTTATGAATGGGATTTTTTTAGCATTGGGCCAGCTGATCCGTATTATCTCTACCCGTATATACGCCAAAATCCAATGTACGGGAAATGCAGACAAAGGGTTATCAAGACAGGTATACAAAAATTATAGTCTACGTTTAAATCTGCATGCCAATCCAATTTGTGTAACTTAGGTTTTTAAATTGTTATTTAATTATAATGCAGTTTTTCAAATATTATATAATATATTAATTTTTAATAAAGTTATTGGCGTTATTGCCTAATTTTTAATGCATTATTATGTTATATAATATGCTTGGTGCACAATGTATGCATATCGAAACCAGAAAATAAGCAACATTGCAAATTGGACAACCAATATAACTCATATCTATTACTGCTATTCTACATTGTAATTAAATATCTTAATTATAACCTCTTTTATACCACATTGTTTTTTATTTGTTCTAAAACCACACAAGAAAAAATATCAATATATAGTTGAAATATAAAACATGCCAAAAGTTGTCAAGAGGATTATCAAACCGAGTGTCGTGTGTATGCAATTAAGCTTAAAGTTAATTTAAAATTTAACGTTTCATTTAATTATTATACATATTTTCACACCTCTTGTGTCAATATTATGTATGAGCTTTATAAATATTTATGAAACTTTATACTTATGTATATACGCCCAGTAATTTGTTATGTCACTCGGAAGTGTCGTAGATAATGGAAGTTGAGGCGTGTGATATTTCAGAGGGAGGGAATATATTGACGCGGGAGCTCGCGTGCCACCCTTGCGGGTCACACCAAGGTCAAATGAGGTCACGGAACCGACCACGCCTTCTCATGATCGATAATTTTTTTAATTAATAAAAAATAGCACCTGTTTAACCTGTTTTCCACAAACCGGGTGAATAATTCAGCTCTTAATGTTACATGCAGTAAGAGCTAGCTCATATAAAATAAATTACGAGTGTCGTCTGTATAAAAAATAATTCTGAGAGACGTTGACTTGAAGAAAGAAAAAATAGAATGAGTATAATATACGAGTGTAAAAAAAAAAGCAAATATTGCGAAGTCAGAATTTCATTGCACAAGGCTTATTTTCCTATAAATTAACCGAGGGTTGTAGTCTTTTAGAGTGTTTTTGCTGCGCACAGTTGACAAATTTAACGAGGCGACACAACGTAATATGGGCCATTGAGGAGATATTATAGTGCTTAAGTTTTTATCTTCGTGATGTCGTTCTACAATAACCTAGTTATAGCAAATGCCATTTCAAATAAACTTAAGTCATTGTGACAATTTTAATTTCTTTCGCGAAATTAATTATTAAAAATTTCAGAAACATTTTTTGATTTAATTCTTTTAAAAAATGAGAAAATATTTTTAGTTAATTGTGATCTGCAATTATTGAAGTCTTAGTTATATTGCCAGAAATCTCAACAGGGAAAAAAATTAAATTGTAGATTTAAGATGAATTTTCAGGCAATTTCTTATCACCTGATTCATTACTTTACCATTGATAAGATTGTAACACGTATGATTTTTTTTTTTTTGTAATTGCCCCTCATGTACGTGAACGCATCATAAGGCAATGATCGTCAAATTTCCATTAAAAGATTAAAATGGTTAAATTTATTATATTATATTTTAAAGAAATTATATGTTGAAAGTTTTTTTGTTTGTATTTTATTATTTTCACGTTCTTTGTATTGATTGTCTGTAAAAGTTTGAATCCAGGCCAGCGAACGCACCGTGCAAGGCCACATCGGAAATGATCGAGCCTGAAATTACGTCCTGTGTCCTGTCAACTCACGGTCGGAAGCTGTGACGATCGATATAATATAGACTTAACACAGGAATTGCTTTTATATAGGAAGCCTCCATGTGTGGTATAGATTATCTGATTCTTATTTTATATTTTACCACTGGTCTTCTGCTATAGTCCGGTCTCCGGTCAATTCCTACACTGACGACACCAGGATTCAACGTATTTTTTACTAAATTAATACATGCAATATTTTGGCACGCATAAACCAGAATTCTGGGTCATAAATTGACCAAGAAAGTATCAACTGCTCTAAAATACCAATTAACCATGCAACTAAACCAGAATACTCACACTTCCGGAAAAATTTTATATTTTTTATTTTGTTTTTAATTTTTAAAAAGAAATCCTCCGCCAAGAGATCCCAAGATTATTATAGGGTTGAGAAGTTTAGACACATTGCTACTGCTATCATCGATATCTATATTAATAATAAATTGGAGAGACAAGTTTTCTTATAGTCAAGTGTACATAGTCAGCATACCATTGTAATTAATGTACTTGATCGAAACTAATATGCGTGCCACGTGTGTTAATTAATATTAAATGTAGTTTTATTAATATATATTTATATATATTATATAGTGTATCATAACATCTCTCATTATACACGCATGCATGCAGTATAATTATATGTTATTTCTATTCACCGTACAATATTGCACATGAATTGATACAGTAAAATAAAGAAAAGACAAAATATATTAATGATAGAAACTCTTGGAAAATATATCATGAGATATATGATATAAAGGGTTATTAGCAAATTACTTTTAACATTGGATTTAACCTATATATTTTTTTTAATTATAATAAACCTTCAGATTTAGCTTTATTACTGTAATTTTATTTCAAATTTTAGTATGCATTTCTGTCTATGATAAGGTCTTTTGAGCAGCCCCCATAAAAAAAATATATTTATTTTTTAAAAATTTTCTGTCATGGCATTTTAGTTGACAAAACCGTACAATAACTAAAATTTTGAGGACTGCATGATTATGCGAGTACGAAATGCATGGCCATTTATTAATTTGTATTCATTATTAATTATCATGGCATAACAATTTACTTTGTGTAATAAATTCGTGCACAATGCACTATAATTATATAGTATATATAATTTAATTATTATATTGAAATAATTTAATTTGACTCGTGAGACTCGCATACATAAAAGAAATACCTGCAAGATGATATTAAGAAGTGCACTAAAAGGCGTGTGCAGTACATAAACTTAATTAAAACATGTACTGCATGTTAAAAAAATGTTACCTCCCTAGTCGAAAAATAAGAGTGCTAAGTGATAATTTGAGCAGTAGTCAACTAATAAGAGTGCTATAATACTATCGGAACCAAAAAGGCGTGCATCTCTTCATAGAACTTGAATGCTATTCAGGGGCACACCTTTTTGGTTTTGATAGTATAATATAATTTATATTTATAATAATATAATTATTATTTATTTATAATAAGTGGTACTAAACACCAGACTGTTGAGGATTTTCATACAATGTTAGAACGTATATATGTGCTTTTAAAAATATTTCATAACATGGAGAAATATATTGATTTTCCACGTATGTCTAGATTAAGGTGTAACAGTGACATTGACTGCACCGATATTGCATGTAAACAGCCTGCATGCATGATGGCGTGACGGGCTCAACATTCCTTGTACTAGTGCTGGTCACGCTCCGAGCTACCCTCTATATCTGAGTCTTAAATATGTAGTACGTGCAGTATTGTATTATAAAAAAAAAAAAAAAGTACGTGCAAGCATGTGCATGAAGTTCAGGGCAAAGATTGTTTTTTTTTTATATAAGAACGGTACGATTTTTTCAGTGTACTTATATTATTTTTACAATTTACAATCATATAATTATGTTTGCAATTTACATATTTATATAATTATAAACCGAACAGCTAGAACTCTCATTTTTGTATTTTTCGTTGGTCGTTATATTTAAATAATATGTAGTTTCCAATATATATACTATATAATTATAATGCGTATAGTATCATAATATAAATTATTATACATGTTCATCATAATTAATCAACTTTATGAATCTTGAATTAATCTGTCTATATTTTTATTATTACAGAACTGCGGCTGCTGCCACCCCGTCAGACTCTGCTGCTGCACCGACTCGGGGTTCGTGGTTCTTGTCCGATGGCCGTCAGCCCCCGGGCGTACACGCCCTCACCCCGCCTACCGGTCGTGCCGTACTCCCGGCCCGCCGCTGGCCGCTGTTGTGCGCCATGAGCTCGGCCATGGTCGCGCACTCAGCAACCGCAGCAGCAACCCCAGCAGCAGACGTAGCAGCATCAGCAAGTACCGTCCTTGATAAGCGAGCTCAAGGTAATTATGCAAATAAAACCAATATAATTTTGCATTATGCCACCAATGCGCTATACATAATTAATATATTAATTGCCTATAAAATACAGCCGGAACAATTATTAAGGAATTATATTTTATAATAATATATATAATTTTAAAAATTAAATTGAATATTGTAATATAATTAAAGTATTATATATAGTAAAAAAAATATTAATTGTTTAAATATTTATATATTTTTGCAGATTTCCTTATTGATTATTTAATATAAAATATACTATGCATAATATATAGTGTCGTTTTCTTTATAGTTAACAAAATTATTTTTTATATTTTTTTGGTCCTTTGTTTCAAAATTCTTTGAAACTAAACGCGGCAAATCTTTCCGGATATTACGTATGCGCGGTTGCCGGATTGCAATTTGATCGATTTGACAATATTGCATTTTTTTGTTTCTTTTAGCGCGAGCAGCTGGTAATCATCGAAGTGTCAGTGAAAGTAGCAGTTGCAGTACAGGCAGTAACAATAATAACAATAACAACGATAATTTAGTACATAATAACAATAATCTCGGTGATTCTTCAACTCCGACCGAGCCACCCTCCGCCGCCGACCTGGCGCTGCTGGCCAAACTACAGGAGGCCAACAGGTGTGTAACTTTTCCACGTCACAACTCGTTCTCCCATCCCTCCCCCTACGGTAAATACATACCTGGTTGTGTCGCCCCGCCCACCACTTATCTCGTCTATCATGACTCTTAAAACAATTCGTAATGTTAATTAATGGATTACAACAAATTAATTAATTCCATGTTACATAGGCTGATAGAAACAGACGCCAAATCTCTCAACTCCCTATCTGGTAACAGTGGACATTCTCGTAAAAGCTCGGACACGTCCCAGATATCTGTTACTTCTGGTAAGTTATAAACTAATTATAAATTTGATGTTGCACGGTACCGACATTATAGCATTTTATACAGGGAGTGGTCATTTCTCATTCAGTACGTATATGTATGTATCATAATTAATTCCAGCTAAAATATAATTAAAAATACAGCATATATATATCATAAAACAGAGAGTGCACATGCATAATATGCATATATGATACAGTCCATGATGCAGTACCGTAAATAATCTAGTTATCATATATTAATGCATACAATAAATTAAATGTTCAACATTAGACAAGTCAGTTTACTGCAGTGAGTATAATGCATAATGTACAGTGTATTCATACATGAATGTGTAATTGCTATCAATGTAGCAAAAGCTAATATGTTAGCTCTTTAAATTTATATAAAAAGACATCAAACTCAGATATATTAATGTTAAGAGCTCTGTATTAATTTAGCAATTTACTTCTATGTAATGTAATAAATATTTTGTATATATAAAAGCATTTTAATAATTGTTTGATTCATAGTCAGGTTATTGGCTTTGTTTACAAATTTACAAAGCTCTGTGTTGTTTGAACGGTTGTTTGTCTGGAAATATCAAAGTGTGAACAATATCAGTAATGTTTTGCTAATTGCCAGGGACGAGTTCGAGCCAGGAACGAGCAGGTGACGATGGAGAGGAAGATGCGTGGACGGTATGGGGCCGAGTGGCCAACGACTGGGAGAACTGCTGGAAGAAGAAGAACGCATTTGTTAGGGTGAGAAATCTAGGATACAGTATACAAGTAAAACATCTTGGGGTGCTCACTGTTCACTTGGTTTGTGCAGAAACAAAACAAAAATACCATAAAAATGACTTCTTTGGCACATTGTTAGAACCCTGAGATTAAAAAAAATTCATTTTATTAAATATTTTTTACACTAACTATACAGTATGTATCATACTGTATATCTTTAAATTATTGACTTTTTCTTTTAAAAATTTGATAACAGTACAAATAGTACGGTAATAAATAATGCCTTGTGTTATATTTTGCCTGTAACAATAAAATTGTTTTATATGCATTTAAGGTAGAGATAACGCCGAACAGCTGATCGACGTAATGCCCTTTGATTAACATGTAAACCTTAGCAAATTGACAAAAATTCTGAATTTTTTTTGAGAGGCAGATATTAGTGCCTAAAAGCCATAGAAAAAATTTCAAAACAATTTAACGAGCCGATTTTTTTTAATTGATTTTTTTAATTTTCAGCATAGGGCTTTCCCATGGAGAGCCAAACTAAAAAATTAATTTAAAAAAATTAAATTCGACGTTATCTCTACCTTAATAGCAAATTTAAAAAATATATTGTTTTCACTTTCAGGAACTTGTTCGAAAAGGAGTCCAGCACCACTTCCGAGGCATTGTGTGGCCTTTATTATGTGGGGCACATGACTCACCAGTCAAGAAACAGTATGCAGATTTCATCAAAGCCACATCTGCTTGCGAGAAGGTATGATTCTTACATTTTATAAACGTAGCCTTTGCTAATCATTTTCTTTAAATCTAGGTGATAAGAAGAGATATTGCTAGAACATATCCTGAACATGATTTCTTTAAAGAAAAAGATGGCCTTGGCCAGGAGAGTTTATTTAATGTTATGAAGGCGTACTCCCTCTTTGACCGAGAAGTAGGTTACTGCCAAGGCTCAGGATTTATAGTTGGACTTCTGTTAATGCAGGTGAGAATGGAAATTATAACTTTAACTGGAACCCAAGACTAATGACCCTGAGTTTTTTTCTTTAGATGCCTGAGGAAGAAGCCTTCGCCGTGCTGGTAAAGCTGATGCAGGATTATCGCATGCGGGACATGTACAAGCCCACCATGGCCGAACTCGGACTGTGCATGTACCAGCTGGAGAACCTTGTGCAGGTGAGATCTTGCTGTGTGTAACCTGTTCACTTATAATTTGAAGCACATGCTTTTGTCAACTTATAAAACATTACATAATATGTAATGCATTATATGATATGCCTGTGTTTAGTTTTTTAATTTAAAAACAATTACAAAATTAGATTTTAATGCTCCTTGTTTCTAGGACTTCATCCCTGAGCTGCACGGTCACTTCCAGTCCCAGAGTTTTCACACGAGCATGTACGCCAGCTCCTGGTTCCTCACTCTCTTCACCACCGCGCTGCCTCTGCCAGTGGCGTGCAGGTCTGTCTAAATGAAATATGACCAACTCAAATAAGTAGATGTGAGCTTCTATTAAAATTTACAGTCTAACATAATGTTAAAAATATCATGAATTGTTGAATGTTATAAAATATACCGTATGCTTCTACCGTAACATAATAGATTATATATAACTATGACAAACTTCGCTATGAAAAAGAGTATAGTACATTATTGATACAGTAGTATAAATGTGGAAATAATTTGAGTATTTTCACTTGTTTCAGGATAATGGATGTTTTCTTATCTGAAGGCATGGAGATAATATTTAAAGTGGCATTGTCACTGCTCACTATTGCCAAAGATGACTTGCTCAGTTTTGACATGGAGGGCATGCTGAAGGTAAGTGCATCTAATATGTATATATTATTATGTAAGCAAAAATATTCCCTCTATGAGTGCCATTGGTGCAACTATTGTGCTAATCTGACTTTTAAAAACTCAATATCAATGACTTCAATAACCTTCTCAGCCTTCCACTCATGGAACTCGCAATTAATTTAGGAATATTTCGGTTATGGAAATGTGCAATAAAAATTAATTTCTTATGGAACACTTCCTCTAAGACAATGTTAATATCATTGAGGGGAAATTTTTTGGCTTGTGTTAAGTAGGCATAAATATATCCAGAAAAAAAAAATGGGATTAATAATTTAAAGATATAAAAATAGTAGTGAAACAACCTCTAAAAATTTAATACAATAAGTGGATCTTTTTTGTCAGTTCTTCCAGAAAGAATTACCACCACGTGCAGATGCAGACGTGGAAGGACTCATGCAGCTGGCGTACAGCATCAAGCTCAACCCGAAGAGAATGAAGAAACTTGAGAAAGACTACCAGGTGATGAAGGCCAGGGAGCAAGAAGAAACTGTTGAACTAAGGGTGAGTTTGCTTCATAAAAATATGAAATTCAAAATTATTTATTCTTATTTTCATTTCTTTAACAAAAATCACTATTTACTACTAATTTAGTCAAGATCTCATAACTGCCAGCTTGAATACCAGCTTTAGCTTTAACAGCTAAAG